>CAMAOC010000072.1:0-191207 GCA_945859555.1 Megachile ligniseca
AATAAAAGAATAAGGATAATAATAACAGTCATAGCGATAATAATAATAGTAGTAAGGATGATAATAATAGTTATAGCGATAATAATAATAGAATAAGGATAATAATAACAGTCATAGCGATAATAATAATAGTAGTAAGGATAATAATAATAGTTATAGCGATAATAATAATAGTAATAAGGATAATAATAATAGTTATAGTGCGAATAATAACAGTAATAAGCATAATAATAATAATAGTTATAAGGATAGAGACAGGAGTAATAGGGATAGTAATAATAGAATAAGTATAATAATAACAGTCATTGCGATAATAATAATAGTAGTAAGGATAATAATAATAGTTATAAGGATAATAATAATAGTTTTAAGGATAAAGAGAAGAGTAATAGGGATAGTAATAATAGAATAAGGATAATAATAACAGTCATAGCGATAATAATAATAGTAGTAAGGATAATAATAATAGTTATAGCGATAATAATAATAGTAATAAGGATAATAATAATAGTTATAGTGCGAATAATAATAGTAATAAGCATAATAATAATAATAGTTATAAGGATAGAGACAGGAGTAATAGGGATAGTAATAATAGAATAAGTATAATAATAACAGTCATTGCGATAATAATAATAGTAGTAAGGATAATAATAATAGTTATAGCGATAATAATAATAGTAATAAGCATAATAATAATAGTTATAAGAATAGAGACAAGAGTAATAGGGATAGTAATAGTAGAATAAGCATAATAATAACAGTCATAGCGATAATAATAATAGTAATAAGGATAATAATAATAGTTATAGTACTAGTAATAATAGTAATAAGGATAATAATAATAGTTATAGCGATAATAATAATAGTAATAAGGATAATAATAATAGTTATAGTGCGAATAATAATAGTAATAAGCATAATAATAATAATAGTTATAAGGATAGAGACAAGAGTAATAGGAATAGTAATAATAGAATAAGGATAATAATAACAGTCATAGCGATAATAATAATAGTAATAAGGGAAATAATAATAAATATCAGGATAAAGACAAGAGTAATAGGAATAGTAATAATAGGAGAAGTATAATAATAACAGTCATTGCGATAATAATAATAGTAGTAAGGATAATAATAATAGTTATAATGATAATAATAATAGTAATAAGGGAAATAATAATAGTTATAAGAATAGAGACAAGAGTAATAGGGATAGTAATAGTAGAATAAGCATAATAATAACAGTCATAGCGATAATAATAATAGTAATAAGGATAATAATAATAGTTCTAAGGATAATTATAATAGTTATAAGGATAATTATAATAGTTATAAGGATAAAGAGAAGAGTAATAGGGATAGTAATAATAGAATAAGCATAATAATAACAGTCATAGCGATAATAATAATAGTAATAAGGATAATAATAATAGTTATAGTACTAGTAATAATAGTAATAAGGATAATAATAATAGTTATAGCGATAATAATAATAGTAATAAGGATAATAATAATAGTTATAGTGCGAATAATAATAGTAATAAGCATAATAATAATAATAGTTATAAGGATAGAGACAAGAGTAATAGGGATAGTAATAATAGAATAAGGATAATAATAACAGTCATAGCGATAATAATAATAGTAATGAGGATAACAATAATAGTTATAGAGATAATAATACTAGTAATAAGGATAATAATAACAGTTATAATGATAATAATAATAGTAATAAGGGAAATAATAATAGTTATAAGGATAAAGGCAAGAGTAATAGGGATAGTAATAAAAGAATAAGGATAATAATAACAGTCATAGCGATAATAATAATAGTTATAGTGCGAATAATAATAGTAATAAGGATACACATAATAGTTATAGTGCTAATAATACTAGTAATAATGATAATAATAACAGTTATAGCGATAATAATAATAGTAATGAGGGAAATAATAATAAATATCAGGATAAAGACAAGAGTAATAGGAATAGTTATAATAGGAGAAGTATAATAATGACAGTCATTGCGATAATAATAATAGTAGTAAGGATAATAATAATAGTTATAGCGATAATAATAATAGTAATAAGCATAATAATAATAGTTATAAGAATAGAGACAAGAGTAATAGGGATAGTAATAGTAGAATAAGCATAATAATAACAGTCATAGCGATAATAATAATAGTAATAAGGATAATAATAATAGTTATAGTACTAGTAATAATAGTAATAAGGATAATAATAATAGTTATAGCGATAATAATAATTGCAATAAGGGAAATAATAATAATTATCAGGATAAAGACAAGAGTAATAGGGATAGTAATAATAGAATAAGTATAATAATAACAGTCATAGCGATAATAATAATAGTAATAAGGACAATAATAATAGTTATAAGGATAATAATAATAGTTATAGGGATAAAGAGAAGAGTAATAGGGATAGTAATAATAGAATAAGGATAATAATAACAGTCATAGCGATAATAATAATAGTAGTAAGGATAATAATAATAGTCATAGCGATAATAATAATAGTTATAGCGATAATAATAATAGTAATAAGGATAATAATAATAGTTATAGCGATAATAATAATAGTAATAAGGATAATAATAATAGTAATAAGGATAATAATAATAGTTATAGTGCGAATAATAATAGTAATAAGCATAATAATAATAATAGTTATAAGGATAGAGACAAGAGTAATAGGGATAGTAATAATAGAATAAGGATAATAATAACAGTCATAGCGATAATAATAATAATAGCTATAGTGCTAATAATAATAGTAATAAGGATAATAAAAACAGTTATAGCAATAATAATAATAGTATTAAGGATAATCATAATAGTTATAGTGCGAATAATAATAAAAATAAGGATAATAATAATAGTTATAGCGATAATAATAATTGCAATAAGGGAAATAATAATAATTATCAGGATAAAGACAAGAGTAATAGGGATAGTAATAATAGAATAAGTATAATAATAACAGTCATAGCGATAATAATAATAGTTATAGCGATAATAATAATAGTAATAAGGGTAATAATAATAGTTATAAGGATAATAATAATAGTTATAAGGATAAAGACAAGAGTAATAGGGATAGTAATAAAAGAATAAGGATAATAATAACAGTCACAGCGATAATAATAATAGTAGTAAGGATGATAATAATAGGTATAGCGATAATAATAATAGTAATAAGCATAATAATAATAGTTATAAGAATAGAGACAAGAGTAATAGGGATAGTAATAGTAGAATAAGGATAATAATAACAGTCATAGCGATAATAATGATAGTAATAAGGATAATAATAATAGTTATAGTGCTAGTAATAATAGAATAAGGATAATAATAACAGTCATAGCGATAATAATAATAATACCTATAGTGCTAATAATAATAGTAATAAGGATAATAATAACAGTTATAGCAATAATAATAATAGTAATAAGGATAATAATAATAGTTATAGTGCGAATAATAATAGTAATAAGGATAATAATAATTGTTATAGCAATAATAATAATTGTAATAAGGGAAATGATAATAATTATCAGGGTAAAGACAAGAGTAATAGGGATAGTAATAATAGAATAAGTATAATAATAACAGTCATAGCGATAATAATAATAGTTATAGCGATAATAATAACAGTAATAAGGATAATAATAATAGTTACAGCGATAATAATAATAGTAATAAGCATAATAATAATAGTTATAAGAATAGAGACAAGAGTAATAGGGATAGTAATAGTAGAATAAGCATAATAATAACAGTCATAGCGATAATAATAATAGTAATAAGGATAATAATAATAGTTATAGTACTAGTAATAATAGTAATAAGGATAATAATAATAGTTATAGCGATAATAATAATAGTAATAAGGATAATAATAATAGTTATAGTGCGAATAATAATAGTAATAAGGATAATAATAATAGTTATAGCAATAATACTATTGTAATAAGGGAAATAATAATAATTATCAGGATAAAGACAAGAGTAATAGGGATTGTAATAATAGAATAAGTATAATAATAACAGTCATAGCGATAATAATAATAGTTATAGCGATAATAATAATAGTAATAAGGATAATAATAATAGTTATAAGGATAAAGACAAGAGTAATAGGGATAGTAATAATAGAATAAGTATAATAATAACAGTCATAGCGATAATAATAATAGTAATAAGGACAATAATAATAGTTATAAGGATAATAATAATAGTTATAGGGATAAAGAGAAGAGTAATAGGGATAGTAATAATAGAATAAGGATAATAATAACAGTCATAGCGATAATAATAATAGTAGTAAGGATAATAATAATAGTTATAGCGATAATAATAATAGTAATATGGATAATAATAATAGTTATGAGGTTAATAATAATAGTTATAAGGATAAAGACAAGAGTAATAGGGATAGTAATTATAGAATAAGTATAATAATAACAGTCATAGCGATAATAATAATAGTAATAAGGATAATAATAATAGTTATAGTGCGAATAATAATAGTAATAAGGATAAACATAATAGTTATAGTGCTAATAATACTAGTAATAATGATAATAATAACAGTTATAGCGATAATAATAATAGTAATGAGGGAAATAATAATAAATATCAGGATAAAGACAAGAGTAATAGGAATAGTAATAATAGGAGAAGTATAATAATAACAGTCATTGCGATAATAGTAATAGTAGTAAGGATAATAATAATAGTTATAGCGATAATAATAATAGTAATAAGCATAATCATAGTAGTTATAAGAATAGAGACAAGAGTAATAGGGATAGTAATAGTAGAATAAGCATAATAATAACAGTCATAGCGATAATAATAATAGTAATAAGGATAATAATAATAGTTATAGTACTAGTAATAATAGTAATAAGGATAATAATAATAGTTATAGTGCGAATAATAATAGTAATAAGCATAATAATAATAATAGTTATAAGGATAGAGACAAGAGTAATAGGGATAGTAATAATAGAATAAGGATAATAATAACAGTCATAGCGATAATAATAATAGTAATGAGGATAACAATAATAGTTATAGAGATAATAATACTAGTAATAAGGATAATAATAACAGTTATAATGATAATAATAATAGTAATAAGGGAAATAATAATAGTTATAAGGAAAAAGGCAAGAGTAATAGGGATAGTAATAAAAGAATAAGGATAATAATAACAGTCATAGCGATAATAATAATAGTTATAGTGCGAATAATAATAGTAATAAGGATACACATAATAGTTATAGTGCTAATAATACTAGTAATAATGATAATAATAACAGTTATAGCGATAATAATAATAGTAATGAGGGAAATAATAATAAATATCAGGATAAAGACAAGAGTAATAGGAATAGTTATAATAGGAGAAGTATAATAATGACAGTCATTGCGATAATAATAATAGTAGTAAGGATAATAATAATAGTTATAGCGATAATAATAATAGTAATAAGCATAATAATAATAGTTATAAGAATAGAGACAAGAGTAATAGGGATAGTAATAGTAGAATAAGCATAATAATAACAGTCATAGCGATAATAATAATAGTAATAAGGATAATAATAATAGTTATAGTACTAGTAATAATAGTAATAAGGATAATAATAATAGTTATAGCGATAATAATAATAGTAATAAGGATAATAATAATAGTTATAGTGCGAATAATAATAGTAATAAGGATAATAATAACAGTTATAGCAATAATAATAATAGTATTAAGGATAATAATAATAGTTATAGTGCGAATAATAATAGTAATAAGGATAATAATAATAGTTATAGCGATAATAAAAATTGTAATAAGGGAAATAATAATAATTATCAGGATAAAGACAAGAGTAATAGGGATAGTAATAATAGAATAAGTATAATAATAACAGTCATAGCGATAATAATAATAGTTATAGCGATAATAATAATAGTAATAAGGATAATAATAATAGTTATAAGGATAAAGACAAGAGTAATAGGGATAGTAATAATAGAATAAGTATAATAATAACAGTCATAGCGATAATAATAATAGTAATAAGGACAATAATAATAGTTATAAGGATAATAATAATAGTTATAGGGATAAAGAGAAGAGTAATAGGGATAGTAATAATAGAATAAGGATAATAATAACAGTCATAGCGATAATAATAATAGTAGTAAGGATAATAATAATAGTTATAGCGATAATAATAATAGTAATATGGATAATAATAATAGTTATGAGGTTAATAATAATAGTTATAAGGATAAAGACAAGAGTAATAGGGATAGTAATTATAGAATAAGTATAATAATAACAGTCATAGCGATAATAATAATAGTAATAAGGATAATAATAATAGTTATAGTGCGAATAATAATAGTAATAAGGATAAACATAATAGTTATAGTGCTAATAATACTAGTAATAATGATAATAATAACAGTTATAGCGATAATAATAATAGTAATGAGGGAAATAATAATAAATATCAGGATAAAGACAAGAGTAATAGGAATAGTAATAATAGGAGAAGTATAATAATAACAGTCATTGCGATAATAGTAATAGTAGTAAGGATAATAATAATAGTTATAGCGATAATAATAATAGTAATAAGCATAATCATAGTAGTTATAAGAATAGAGACAAGAGTAATAGGGATAGTAATAGTAGAATAAGCATAATAATAACAGTCATAGCGATAATAATAATAGTAATAAGGATAATAATAATAGTTATAGTACTAGTAATAATAGTAATAAGGATAATAATAATAGTTATAGTGCGAATAATAATAGTAATAAGCATAATAATAATAATAGTTATAAGGATAGAGACAAGAGTAATAGGGATAGTAATAATAGAATAAGGATAATAATAACAGTCATAGCGATAATAATAATAGTAATGAGGATAACAATAATAGTTATAGAGATAATAATACTAGTAATAAGGATAATAATAACAGTTATAATGATAATAATAATAGTAATAAGGGAAATAATAATAGTTATAAGGAAAAAGGCAAGAGTAATAGGGATAGTAATAAAAGAATAAGGATAATAATAACAGTCATAGCGATAATAATAATAGTTATAGTGCGAATAATAATAGTAATAAGGATACACATAATAGTTATAGTGCTAATAATACTAGTAATAATGATAATAATAACAGTTATAGCGATAATAATAATAGTAATGAGGGAAATAATAATAAATATCAGGATAAAGACAAGAGTAATAGGAATAGTTATAATAGGAGAAGTATAATAATGACAGTCATTGCGATAATAATAATAGTAGTAAGGATAATAATAATAGTTATAGCGATAATAATAATAGTAATAAGCATAATAATAATAGTTATAAGAATAGAGACAAGAGTAATAGGGATAGTAATAGTAGAATAAGCATAATAATAACAGTCATAGCGATAATAATAATAGTAATAAGGATAATAATAATAGTTATAGTACTAGTAATAATAGTAATAAGGATAATAATAATAGTTATAGCGATAATAATAATAGTAATAAGGATAATAATAATAGTTATAGTGCGAATAATAATAGTAATAAGGATAATAATAACAGTTATAGCAATAATAATAATAGTATTAAGGATAATAATAATAGTTATAGTGCGAATAATAATAGTAATAAGGATAATAATAATAGTTATAGCGATAATAAAAATTGTAATAAGGGAAATAATAATAATTATCAGGATAAAGACAAGAGTAATAGGGATAGTAATAATAGAATAAGTATAATAATAACAGTCATAGCGGTAATAATAATAGTAATAAGGATAATATTAAAAGTTATAAGGATAATAATAATAGTTTTAAGGATAAAGAGAAGAGTAATAGGGATAGTAATAATAGAATAAGGATAATAATAACAGTCATAGCGATAATAATAATAGTAGTAAGGATAATAATAATAGTTATAGCGATATTAATAATAGTAATAAGGATAATAATAATAGTTATAGTGCGAATAATAATAGTAATAAGCATAATAATAATAATAGTTATAAGGATAGAGACAGGAGTAATAGGGATAGTAATAATAGAATAAGTATAATAATAACAGTCATTGCGATAATAATAATAGTAGTAAGGATAATAATAATAGTTATAGCGATAATAATAATAGTAATAAGCATAATAATAATAGTTATAAGAATAGAGACAAGAGTAATAGGGATAGTAATAGTAGAATAAGCATAATAATAACAGTCATAGCGATAATAATAATAGTAATAAGGATAATAATAATAGTTATAGTACTAGTAATAATAGTAATAAGGATAATAATAATAGTTATAGCGATAATAATAATAGTAATAAGGATAATAATAATAGTTATAGTGCGAATAATAATAGTAATAAGCATACTAATAATAATAGTTACAAGGATAGAGACAAGAGTAATAGGGATAGTAATAATAGAATAAGGATAATAATAACAGTCATAGCGATAATAATAATAGTAATAAGGGAAATAATAATAAATATCAGGATAAAGACAAGAGTAATAGGAATAGTAATAATAGGAGAAGTATAATAATAACAGTCATTGCGATAATAATAATAGTAGTAAGGATAATAATAATAGTTATAATGATAATAATAATAGTTATAATGATAATAATAATAGTAATAAGGGAAATAATAATAGTTATAAGAATAGAGACAAGAGTAATAGGGATAGTAATAGTAGAATAAGCATAATAATAACAGTCATAGCGATAATAATAATAGTAATAAGGATAATAATAATAGTTATAGTACTAGTAATAATAGTAATAAGGATAATAATAATAGTTATAGCGATAATAATAATAGTAATAAGGATAATAATAATAGTTATAGTGCGAATAATAATAGTAATAAGGATAATAATAACAGTTATAGCAATAATAATAATAGTATTAAGGATAATAATAATAGTTATAGTGCGAATAATAATAGTAATAAGGATAATAATAATAGTTATAGCGATAATAAAAATTGTAATAAGGGAAATAATAATAATTATCAGGATAAAGACAAGAGTAATAGGGATAGTAATAATAGAATAAGTATAATAATAACAGTCATAGCGGTAATAATAATAGTAATAAGGATAATATTAAAAGTTATAAGGATAATAATAATAGTTTTAAGGATAAAGAGAAGAGTAATAGGGATAGTAATAATAGAATAAGGATAATAATAACAGTCATAGCGATAATAATAATAGTAGTAAGGATAATAATAATAGTTATAGCGATATTAATAATAGTAATAAGGATAATAATAATAGTTATAGTGCGAATAATAATAGTAATAAGCATAATAATAATAATAGTTATAAGGATAGAGACAGGAGTAATAGGGATAGTAATAATAGAATAAGTATAATAATAACAGTCATTGCGATAATAATAATAGTAGTAAGGATAATAATAATAGTTATAGCGATAATAATAATAGTAATAAGCATAATAATAGTAGTTATAAGAATAGAGACAAGAGTAATAGGGATAGTAATAGTAGAATAAGCATAATAATAACAGTCATAGCGATAATAATAATAGTAATAAGGATAATAATAATAGTTATAGTACTAGTAATAATAGTAATAAGGATAATAATAATAGTTATAGCGATAATAATAATAGTAATAAGGATAATAATAATAGTTATAGTGCGAATAATAATAGTAATAAGCATAATAATAATAATAGTTACAAGGATAGAGACAAGAGTAATAGGGATAGTAATAATAGAATAAGGATAATAATAACAGTCATAGCGATAATAATAATAGTAATAAGGGAAATAATAATAAATATCAGGATAAAGACAAGAGTAATAGGAATAGTAATAATAGGAGAAGTATAATAATAACAGTCATTGCGATAATAATAATAGTAGTAAGGATAATAATAATAGTTATAATGATAATAATAATAGTTATAATGATAATAATAATAGTAATAAGGGAAATAATAATAGTTATAAGAATAGAGACAAGAGTAATAGGGATAGTAATAGTAGAATAAGCATAATAATAACAGTCATAGCGATAATAATAATAGTAATAAGGATAATAATAATAGTTATAAGAATAATTATAATAGTTATAAGGATAATTATAATAGTTATAAGGATAAAGAGAAGAGTAATAGGGATAGTAATAATAGAATAAGGATAATAATAACAGTCATAGCGATAATAATAATAGTTATAGCGATAATAATAATAGTAATAAGGATAATAATAATAGTTATAGCGATAATAATAATAGTAATAAGCATAATAATAATAGTTATAAGGATAGAGACAAGAGTAATAGGGATAGTAATAATAGAATAAGGGTAATAATAACAGTCATAGCGATAATAATAATAGTAATAAGGGAAATAATAATAAATATCAGGATAAAGACAAGAGTAATAGGAATAGTAATAATAGGAGAAGTATAATAATAACAGTCATTGCGATAATAATAATAGTAGTAAGGATAATAATAATAGTTATAATGATAATAATAATAGTAATAAGCATAATAATAAATTTATAAGGATAGAGACAAGAGTAATAGGGATAGTAATAATAGAATAAGTATAATAATAACAGTCATAGCGATAATAATAATAGTAATACGGAAAATAATAATAGTTTTAGTGCTAATAATACTAGTAATAAGGATAATAATAATAGTTATAAGGATAATAATAGTAGTTATAAGGATAAAGAGAAGAGTAATAGGGATAGTAATAATAGAATAAGGATAATAATAACAGTCATAGCGATAATAATAATAGTAGTAAGGATAATAATAATAGTTATAGCGATAATAATAATAGTAATAAGGATAATAATAATAGTTATACGGATAAAGAGAAGAGTAATAGGGATAGTAATAATAGAATAAGGATAATAATAATAGTAATAAGGATAATAATAATAGTTATAAGGATAAAGACAAGAGTAATAGGGATAGTAATAATAGAATAAGGAGAATAATAACAGTCATAGCGATAATAATAATAGTAATGAGGATAATAATAATAGTTATAAGGATAGAGACAAGAGTAATAGGGATAGTAATAATAGAATAAGGATAATAATAACAGTCATAGCGATAATAATAATAGTAATGAGGATAACAATAATAGTTATAGAGATAATAATACTAGTAATAAGGATAATAATAATAGTTATAAGGATAATAATAATAGTTATAAGGATAAAGAGAAGAGTAATAGGGATAGTAATAATAGAATAAGGATAATAATAACAGTCATAGCGATAATAATAATAGTAGTAAGGATAATAATAATAGTTATTGCGATAATAATAATAGTAATAAGGATAATAATAATAGTTATAAGGATAATAATAATAGTTACAAGGATAAAGAGAAGAGTAATAGGGATAGTAATAATAGAATAAGGATAATAATAACAGTCATTGCGATAATAATAATAGTAATAAGGATAATAATAATAGTTATTGCGATAATAATAATAGTAATAAGGGAAATAATAATAGTAATAAGGATAATAATAATAGTTATAAGGGTAAAGAGAAGAGTAATAGGGATAGTAATAATAGAATAAGGATAATAATAACAGTCATAGCGATAATAATAATAGTAGTAAGGATAATAATAATAGTTATTGCGATAATAATAATAGTAATAAGGATAATAATAATAGTTATAAGGATAATAATAATAGTTACAAGGATAAAGAGAAGAGTAATAGGGATAGTAATAATAGAATAAGGATAATAATAACAGTCATTGCGATAATAATAATAGTAATAAGGATAATAATAATAGTTATTGCGATAATAATAATAGTAATAAGGGAAATAATAATAGTAATAAGGATAATAATAATAGTTATAAGGGTAAAGAGAAGAGTAATAGGGATAGTAATAATAGAATAAGGATAATAATAACAGTCATTGCGATAATAATAATAGTAGTAAGGATAATAATAATAGTTATAGCGATAATAATAATAGTAATAAGGATAATAATAATATTTATAAGGATAAAGAGAAGAGTAATAGGGATAGTAATAATAGAATAAGGATAATAATAACAGTCATTGCGATAATAATAATAGTAATAAGGATAATAATAATAGGTATTGCGATAATAATAATAGTAATAAGGATAATAATAATAGTTATTGCGATAATAATAATAGTAATAAGGGAAATAATAATAGTTATAAGGATAAAGACAAGAGTAATAGGGATAGTAATAATAGAATAAGTATAATTATGACAGTCATAGCGATAATAATAATAGAAATAAGGATAATAATAATAGTTATAAGGATAAAGAGAAGAGTAATAGGGATAGTAATAATAGAATAAGGATAATAATAACAGTCATAGCGATAATAATAATAGTAGTAAGGATAATAATAATAGTTATAGCAATAATAATAATAGTAATAAGGATAATAATAATAGTTATAAGGATAAAGAGAAGAGTAATAGGGATAGTAATAATAGAATAAGAATAATAATAACAGTCATAGCGATAATAATAATAGTAATGAGGATAATAATAATAGTTATAAGGAATGAGACAAGAGTAATAGGGATAGTAATAATAAAATAAGTATAATAATAACAGTCATAGCGATAATAATAATAGTAATAAGGATAATAATAATAGTTTTAGTGCTAATAATAAGAGTAATAAGCATAACAATAATAGTTACAAGGATAAAGACAAGAGTAATAGGGATAGTAATAATAGAATAAGTATAATAATAACAGGCATAGCGATAATAATACTAGTAATAAGGATAATAATAACAGTTATAATGATAATAATAATAGTAATAAGGATAATAATAATAGTTATAAGGATAAAGAGAAGAGTAATAGGGATACTAATAATAGAATAAGGATAATAATAACAGTCATAGCGATAATAATAATAGTAGTAAGGATAATAATAATAGTTATAGCGATAATAATAATAGTAATAAGGATAATAATAATAGTTATAAGGATAAAGAGAAGAGTAATAGGGATAGTAATAATAGAATAAGGATAATAATAACAGTCATTGCGATAATAATAATAGTAATAAGGATAATAATAATAGTTATAGTACTAGTAATAATAGTAATAAGGATAATAATAATAGTTATAGCGATAATAATAATAGTAATAAGGATAATAATAATAGTTATAGTGCGAATAATAATAGTAATAAGCATAATAATAATAATAGTTACAAGGATAGAGACAAGAGTAATAGGGATAGTAATAATAGAATAAGGATAATAATAACAGTCATAGCGATAATAATAATAGTAATAAGGGAAATAATAATAAATATCAGGATAAAGACAAGAGTAATAGGAATAGTAATAATAGGAGAAGTATAATAATAACAGTCATTGCGATAATAATAATAGTAGTAAGGATAATAATAATAGTTATAATGATAATAATAATAGTTATAATGATAATAATAATAGTAATAAGGGAAATAATAATAGTTATAAGAATAGAGACAAGAGTAATAGGGATAGTAATAGTAGAATAAGCATAATAATAACAGTCATAGCGATAATAATAATAGTAATAAGGATAATAATAATAGTTATAAGAATAATTATAATAGTTATAAGGATAATTATAATAGTTATAAGGATAAAGAGAAGAGTAATAGGGATAGTAATAATAGAATAAGGATAATAATAACAGTCATAGCGATAATAATAATAGTTATAGCGATAATAATAATAGTAATAAGGATAATAATAATAGTTATAGCGATAATAATAATAGTAATAAGCATAATAATAATAGTTATAAGGATAGAGACAAGAGTAATAGGGATAGTAATAATAGAATAAGGGTAATAATAACAGTCATAGCGATAATAATAATAGTAATAAGGGAAATAATAATAAATATCAGGATAAAGACAAGAGTAATAGGAATAGTAATAATAGGAGAAGTATAATAATAACAGTCATTGCGATAATAATAATAGTAGTAAGGATAATAATAATAGTTATAATGATAATAATAATAGTAATAAGCATAATAATAAATTTATAAGGATAGAGACAAGAGTAATAGGGATAGTAATAATAGAATAAGTATAATAATAACAGTCATAGCGATAATAATAATAGTAATACGGAAAATAATAATAGTTTTAGTGCTAATAATACTAGTAATAAGGATAATAATAATAGTTATAAGGATAATAATAGTAGTTATAAGGATAAAGAGAAGAGTAATAGGGATAGTAATAATAGAATAAGGATAATAATAACAGTCATAGCGATAATAATAATAGTAGTAAGGATAATAATAATAGTTATAGCGATAATAATAATAGTAATAAGGATAATAATAATAGTTATACGGATAAAGAGAAGAGTAATAGGGATAGTAATAATAGAATAAGGATAATAATAATAGTAATAAGGATAATAATAATAGTTATAAGGATAAAGACAAGAGTAATAGGGATAGTAATAATAGAATAAGGAGAATAATAACAGTCATAGCGATAATAATAATAGTAATGAGGATAATAATAATAGTTATAAGGATAGAGACAAGAGTAATAGGGATAGTAATAATAGAATAAGGATAATAATAACAGTCATAGCGATAATAATAATAGTAATGAGGATAACAATAATAGTTATAGAGATAATAATACTAGTAATAAGGATAATAATAATAGTTATAAGGATAATAATAATAGTTATAAGGATAAAGAGAAGAGTAATAGGGATAGTAATAATAGAATAAGGATAATAATAACAGTCATAGCGATAATAATAATAGTAGTAAGGATAATAATAATAGTTATTGCGATAATAATAATAGTAATAAGGATAATAATAATAGTTATAAGGATAATAATAATAGTTACAAGGATAAAGAGAAGAGTAATAGGGATAGTAATAATAGAATAAGGATAATAATAACAGTCATTGCGATAATAATAATAGTAATAAGGATAATAATAATAGTTATTGCGATAATAATAATAGTAATAAGGGAAATAATAATAGTAATAAGGATAATAATAATAGTTATAAGGGTAAAGAGAAGAGTAATAGGGATAGTAATAATAGAATAAGGATAATAATAACAGTCATAGCGATAATAATAATAGTAGTAAGGATAATAATAATAGTTATTGCGATAATAATAATAGTAATAAGGATAATAATAATAGTTATAAGGATAATAATAATAGTTACAAGGATAAAGAGAAGAGTAATAGGGATAGTAATAATAGAATAAGGATAATAATAACAGTCATTGCGATAATAATAATAGTAATAAGGATAATAATAATAGTTATTGCGATAATAATAATAGTAATAAGGGAAATAATAATAGTAATAAGGATAATAATAATAGTTATAAGGGTAAAGAGAAGAGTAATAGGGATAGTAATAATAGAATAAGGATAATAATAACAGTCATTGCGATAATAATAATAGTAGTAAGGATAATAATAATAGTTATAGCGATAATAATAATAGTAATAAGGATAATAATAATATTTATAAGGATAAAGAGAAGAGTAATAGGGATAGTAATAATAGAATAAGGATAATAATAACAGTCATTGCGATAATAATAATAGTAATAAGGATAATAATAATAGGTATTGCGATAATAATAATAGTAATAAGGATAATAATAATAGTTATTGCGATAATAATAATAGTAATAAGGGAAATAATAATAGTTATAAGGATAAAGACAAGAGTAATAGGGATAGTAATAATAGAATAAGTATAATTATGACAGTCATAGCGATAATAATAATAGAAATAAGGATAATAATAATAGTTATAAGGATAAAGAGAAGAGTAATAGGGATAGTAATAATAGAATAAGGATAATAATAACAGTCATAGCGATAATAATAATAGTAGTAAGGATAATAATAATAGTTATAGCAATAATAATAATAGTAATAAGGATAATAATAATAGTTATAAGGATAAAGAGAAGAGTAATAGGGATAGTAATAATAGAATAAGAATAATAATAACAGTCATAGCGATAATAATAATAGTAATGAGGATAATAATAATAGTTATAAGGAATGAGACAAGAGTAATAGGGATAGTAATAATAAAATAAGTATAATAATAACAGTCATAGCGATAATAATAATAGTAATAAGGATAATAATAATAGTTTTAGTGCTAATAATAAGAGTAATAAGCATAACAATAATAGTTACAAGGATAAAGACAAGAGTAATAGGGATAGTAATAATAGAATAAGTATAATAATAACAGGCATAGCGATAATAATACTAGTAATAAGGATAATAATAACAGTTATAATGATAATAATAATAGTAATAAGGATAATAATAATAGTTATAAGGATAAAGAGAAGAGTAATAGGGATACTAATAATAGAATAAGGATAATAATAACAGTCATAGCGATAATAATAATAGTAGTAAGGATAATAATAATAGTTATAGCGATAATAATAATAGTAATAAGGATAATAATAATAGTTATAAGGATAAAGAGAAGAGTAATAGGGATAGTAATAATAGAATAAGGATAATAATAACAGTCATTGCGATAATAATAATAGTAATAAGGATAATAATAATAGTTATAGTACTAGTAATAATAGTAATAAGGATAATAATAATAGTTATAGCGATAATAATAATAGTAATAAGGATAATAATAATAGTTATAGTGCGAATAATAATAGTAATAAGCATAATAATAATAATAGTTACAAGGATAGAGACAAGAGTAATAGGGATAGTAATAATAGAATAAGGATAATAATAACAGTCATAGCGATAATAATAATAGTAATAAGGGAAATAATAATAAATATCAGGATAAAGACAAGAGTAATAGGAATAGTAATAATAGGAGAAGTATAATAATAACAGTCATTGCGATAATAATAATAGTAGTAAGGATAATAATAATAGTTATAATGATAATAATAATAGTTATAATGATAATAATAATAGTAATAAGGGAAATAATAATAGTTATAAGAATAGAGACAAGAGTAATAGGGATAGTAATAGTAGAATAAGCATAATAATAACAGTCATAGCGATAATAATAATAGTAATAAGGATAATAATAATAGTTATAAGAATAATTATAATAGTTATAAGGATAATTATAATAGTTATAAGGATAAAGAGAAGAGTAATAGGGATAGTAATAATAGAATAAGGATAATAATAACAGTCATAGCGATAATAATAATAGTTATAGCGATAATAATAATAGTAATAAGGATAATAATAATAGTTATAGCGATAATAATAATAGTAATAAGCATAATAATAATAGTTATAAGGATAGAGACAAGAGTAATAGGGATAGTAATAATAGAATAAGGATAATAATAACAGTCATAGCGATAATAATAATAGTAATAAGGGAAATAATAATAAATATCAGGATAAAGACAAGAGTAATAGGAATAGTAATAATAGGAGAAGTATAATAATAACAGTCATTGCGATAATAATAATAGTAGTAAGGATAATAATAATAGTTATAATGATAATAATAATAGTAATAAGCATAATAATAAATTTATAAGGATAGAGACAAGAGTAATAGGGATAGTAATAATAGAATAAGTATAATAATAACAGTCATAGCGATAATAATAATAGTAATACGGAAAATAATAATAGTTTTAGTGCTAATAATACTAGTAATAAGGATAATAATAATAGTTATAAGGATAATAATAGTAGTTATAAGGATAAAGAGAAGAGTAATAGGGATAGTAATAATAGAATAAGGATAATAATAACAGTCATAGCGATAATAATAATAGTAGTAAGGATAATAATAATAGTTATAGCGATAATAATAATAGTAATAAGGATAATAATAATAGTTATAAGGATAATAATAATAGTTACAAGGATAAAGAGAAGAGTAATAGGGATAGTAATAATAGAATAAGGATAATAATAACAGTCATTGCGATAATAATAATAGTAATAAGGATAATAATAATAGTTATTGCGATAATAATAATAGTAATAAGGGAAATAATAATAGTAATAAGGATAATAATAATAGTTATAAGGGTAAAGAGAAGAGTAATAGGGATAGTAATAATAGAATAAGGATAATAATAACAGTCATAGCGATAATAATAATAGTAATAAGGATAATAATAATAGTTATAAGAATAATTATAATAGTTATAAGGATAATTATAATAGTTATAAGGATAAAGAGAAGAGTAATAGGGATAGTAATAATAGAATAAGGATAATAATAACAGTCATAGCGATAATAATAATAGTTATAGCGATAATAATAATAGTAATAAGGATAATAATAATAGTTATAGCGATAATAATAATAGTAATAAGCATAATAATAATAGTTATAAGGATAGAGACAAGAGTAATAGGGATAGTAATAATAGAATAAGGATAATAATAACAGTCATAGCGATAATAATAATAGTAATAAGGGAAATAATAATAAATATCAGGATAAAGACAAGAGTAATAGGAATAGTAATAATAGGAGAAGTATAATAATAACAGTCATTGCGATAATAATAATAGTAGTAAGGATAATAATAATAGTTATAATGATAATAATAATAGTAATAAGCATAATAATAAATTTATAAGGATAAAGAGAAGAGTAATAGGGATAGTAATAATAGAATAAGGATAATAATAACAGTCATAGCGATAATAATAATAGTAGTAAGGATAATAATAATAGTTATAGCAATAATAATAATAGTAATAAGGATAATAATAATAGTTATAAGGATAAAGAGAAGAGTAATAGGGATAGTAATAATAGAATAAGAATAATAATAACAGTCATAGCGATAATAATAATAGTAATGAGGATAATAATAATAGTTATAAGGAATGAGACAAGAGTAATAGGGATAGTAATAATAAAATAAGTATAATAATAACAGTCATAGCGATAATAATAATAGTAATAAGGATAATAATAATATTTTTAGTGCTAATAATAAGAGTAATAAGCATAACAATAATAGTTACAAGGATAAAGACAAGAGTAATAGGGATAGTAATAATAGAATAAGTATAATAATAACAGGCATAGCGATAATAATACTAGTAATAAGGATAATAATAACAGTTATAATGATAATAATAATAGTAATAAGGATAATAATAATAGTTATAAGGATAAAGAGAAGAGTAATAGGGATACTAATAATAGAATAAGGATAATAATAACAGTCATAGCGATAATAATAATAGTAGTAAGGATAATAATAATAGTTATAGCGATAATAATAATAGTAATAAGGATAATAATAATAGTTATAAGGATAAAGAGAAGAGTAATAGGGATAGTAATAATAGAATAAGGATAATAATAACAGTCATTGCGATAATAATAATAGTAATAAGGATAATAATAATAGTTATTGCGATAATAATAATAGTAATAAGGATAATAATAATAGTTATAAGGATAAAGACAAGAGTAATAGGGATAGTAATAATAGAATAAGGATAATAATAACAGTCATAGCGATAATAATAATAGTAATGAGGATAATAATAATAGTTATAAGGATAGAGACAAGAGTAATAGGGATAGTAATAATAGAATAAGTATAATAATAACAGTCATAGCGATAATAATAATAGTAATAAGGATAATAATAATAGTTATAAGGGTAAAGAGAAGAGTAATAGGGATAGTAATAATAGAATAAGGATAATAATAACAGTCATAGCGATAATAATAATAGTAGTAAGGATAATAATAATAGTTATAGCGATAATAATAATAGTAATAAGGATAATAATAATATTTATAAGGATAAAGAGAAGAGTAATAGGGATAGTAATAATAGAATAAGGATAATAATAACAGTCATTGCGATAATAATAATAGTAATAAGGATAATAATAATAGTTATTGCGATAATAATAATAGTAATAAGGATAATAATAATAGTTATAAGGATAATAATAATTGTTATAAGGATAAAGAGAAGAGTAATAGGGATAGTAATAATAGAATAAGGATAATAATAACAGTCATAGCGATAATAATAATAGTAATAAGGATAATAATAATAGTTTTAGTGCTAATAATAATAGTAATAAGCATAACAATAATGGTTATAAGGATAAAGACAAGAGTAATAGGGATAGTAATAATGGAAGAAGTATAATAATAACAGTCATTGCGATAATAATAATAGAAATAAGGATAATAATAATTGTTATAGTGGTAATAATAATAGTAATAAGCATAATAATAAATTTATAAGGATAGAGACAAGAGTAATAGGGATAGTAATAATAGAATAAGGATAATAATAACAGTCATAGCGATAATAATAATAGTAATGAGGATAAGAATAATAGTTATAGAGATAATAATACTAGTAATAAGGATAATAATAACAGTTATAATGATAATAATAATAGTAATAAGGGAAATAATAAAGGTTAGAAGGATAAAGGCAAGAGTAATAGGGATAGTAATAATAGAATAAGGATAATAATAATAGATTTAGTGCTAATAATAATAGTAATAAGCATAACAATAATAGTTATAAGGATAAAGACAAGAGTAATAGGGATAGTAATAATAGAATAAGTATAAGAATAACAGTCATAGCGATAATAATAATAGAAATAAGGATAATAATAATAGTTATAGTGCTAACAATAATAGTAATAAGCATAATAATAATAGTTATAAGGATAGAGACAAGAGTAATAGGGATAGTAATAATAGAATAAGGATAATAATAACAGTCATAGCGATAATAATAATAGTAATGAGGATAACAATAATAGTTATAGAGATAATAATACTAGTAATAAGGATAATAATAACAGTTATAATGATAATAATAATAGTAATAAGGGAAATAATAATAGTTATAAGGATAAAGACAAGAGTAATAGGGATAGTAATAATAGAATAAGTATAATAATGACAGTCATAGCGATAATAATAATAGTAATAAGGATAATAATAATAGTTATAAGGATAATAATAATAGTTATAAGGAATGAGGCAAGAGTAATAGGGATAGTAATAATAAAATAAGTATAATAATAACAGTCATAGCGATAATAATAATAGTAATAAGGATAATAATAATAGTTTTAGTGCTAATAATAATAGTAATAAGCATAACAATAATAGTTACAAGGATAAAGACAAGAGTAATAGGGATAGTAATAATAGAATAAGTATAATAATAACAGTCATAGCGATAATAATACTAGTAATAAGGATAATAATAACAGTTATAATGATAATAATAATAGTAATAAGGATAATAATAATAGTTATAAGGATAAAGAGAAGAGTAATAGGGATAGTAATAATAGAATAAGGATAATAATAACAGTCATAGCGATAATAATAATAGTAGTAAGGATAATAATAATAGTTATAGCGATAATAATAATAGTAATAAGGATAATAATAATAGTTATAAGGATAAAGAGAAGAGTAATAGGGATAGTAATAATAGAATAAGGATAATAATAACAGTCATTGCGATAATAATAATAGTAATAAGGATAATAATAATAGTTATAAGGATAAAGACAAGAGTAATAGGGATAGTAATAATAGAATAAGGATAATAATAACAGTCATAGCGATAATAATAATAGTAATGAGGATAATAATAATAGTTATAAGGATAGAGACAAGAGTAATAGGGATAGTAATAATAGAATAAGTATAATAATAACAGCCATAGCGATAATAATAATAGTAATAAGGATAATAATAATAGTTATTGCGATAATAATAATAGTAATAAGGATAATAATAATAGTTATAAGGATAAAGACAAGAGTCATAGGGATAGTAATAATAGAATAAGGATAATAATAACAGTCATAGCGATAATAATAATAGTAATAAGGATAATAATAATAGTTTTAGTGCTAATAATAATAGTAATAAGCATAACAATAATGGTTATAAGGATAAAGACAAGAGTAATAGGGATAGTAATAATAGAATAAGTATAATAATAACAGTCATAGCGATAATAATACTAGTAATAAGGATAATAATAACAGTTATAATGATAATAATAATAGTAATAAGGGAAATAATAATAGTTATAAGGATAAAGACAAGAGTAATAGGGATAGTAATAATAGAATAAGTATAATAATAACAGTCATAGCGATAATAATAATAGTAATAAGGATAATAATAATAGTTATAAGGATAATAATAATAGTTATAAGGATAAAGAGAAGAGTAATAGGGATAGTAATAATAGAATAAGGATAATAATAACAGTCATAGCGATAATAATAATAGTAGTAAGGATAATAATAATAGTTTTAGTGCTAATAATAATAGTAATAAGCATAACAATAATAGTTATAAGGATAAAGACAAGAGTAATAGGGATAGTAATAATAGAATAAGTATAATAATAACAGTCATAGCGATAATAATAATAGTAATAAGGATAATAATAATAGTTATAGTGCGAATAATAATAGTAATAAGGATAACCATAATAGTTATAGTGCTAATAATACTAGTAATAAGGATAATAATAACAGTTATAGCGATAATAATAATAGTAATAAGGGAAATAATAATAAATATCATCATAAAGACAAGAGTAATAGGGATAGTAATAATGGAAGAAGTATAATAATAACAGTCATTGCGATAATAATAACAGAAATAAGGATAATAATAATAGTTATAGTGGTAGTAATAATAGTAATAAGCATAATAATAATAGTTATAAGAATAGAGACAAGAGTAATAGGGATAGTAATAGTAGAATAAGCATAATAATAACAGGCATAGCGATAATAATAATAGTAATGAGGATAACAATAATAGTTATAGAGATAATAATACTAGTAATAAGGATAATAATAACAGTTATAATGATAATAATAATAGTAATAAGGGAAATAATAATAGTTATAAGGGAAATAATAATAGTTATAAGGATAAAGACAAGAGTAATAGGGATAGTAATAATAGAATAAGTATAATAATAACAGTCATAGCGATAATAATAATAGTAATAAGGATAATAATAATAGTTATAAGGATAATAATAATAGTTATAAGGATAAAGAGAAGAGTAATAGGGATAGTAATAATAGAATAAGGAAAATAATAACAGTCATAGCGATAATAATAATAGAAATAAGGATAATAATAATAGTTATAGTGCTAACAATAATAGTAATAAGCATAATAATAATAGTTATAAGGATAGAGACAAGAGTAATAGGGATAGTAATAATAGAATAAGGATAATAATAACAGTCATTGCGATAATAATAATAGTAATAAGGATAATAATAATAGTTATAAGGATAATAATAATAGTTATAAGGATAAAGAGAAGAGTAATAGGGATAGTAATAATAGAATAAGGATAATAATAACAGTCATAGCGATAATAATAATAGTAGTAAGGATAATAATAATAGTTATTGCGATAATAATAATAGTAATAAGGATAATAATAATAGTTATAAGGATAATAATAATAGTTATAAGGATAAAGAGAAGAGTAATAGGGATAGTAATAATAGAATAAGGATAATAATAACAGTCATTGCGATAATAATAATAGTAATAAGGATAATAATAATAGTTTTAGTGCTAATAATAATAGTAATAAGCATAACAATAATGGTTATAAGGATAAAGACAAGAGTAATAGGGATAGTAATAATAGAATAAGTATAATAATAACAGTCATAGCGATAATAATACTAGTAATAAGGATAATAATAACAGTTATAATGATAATAATAATAGTAATAAGGGAAATAATAATAGTTATAAGGATAAAGACAAGAGTAATAGGGATAGTAATAATAGAATAAGTATAATAATAACAGTCATAGCGATAATAATAATAGTAATAAGGATAATAATAATAGTTATAAGGATAATAATAATAGTTATAAGGATAAAGAGAAGAGTAATAGGGATAGTAATAATAGAATAAGGATAATAATAACAGTCAAAGCGATAATGATAATAGTAGTAAGGATAATAATAATAGTTATAGCGATAAAGAGAAGAGTAATAGGGATAGTAATAATAGAATAAGGATAATAATAACAGTCATGGCGATAATAATACTAGTAATAAGGATAATAATAACAGTTATAATGATAATAATAATAGTAATAATGATAATAATAATAGTAATAAGGGAAATAATAATAGTTATAAGGATAAAGACAAGAGTAATAGGGATAGTAATAATAGAATAAGGATAATAATAACAGTCATAGCGATAATAATAATAGTAATGATAATAATAATAATAGTTATAAGGATAGAGACAAGAGTAATAGGGATAGTAATAATAGAATAAGTATAATAATAACAGTCATAGCGATAATAATAATAGTAATAAGGATAATAATAATAGTTATAAGGATGATAATAATAGTTATAAGGATAAAGAGAAGAGTAATAGGGATAGTAATAATAGAATAAGGATAATAATAATAGTTATAAGGATAAAGACAAGAGTAATAGGGATAGTAATAATAGAATAAGGATAATAATAACAGTCATAGCGATAATAATAATAGTAATGAGGATAATAATAATAGTTATAAGAATAGAGACAGGAGTAATAGGGATAGTAATAATAGAATAAGTATAATAATAACAGTCATAGCGATAATAATAATAGTAATAAGGATAATAATAATAGTTTTAGTGCTAATAATAATAGTAATAAGTATAACAATAATGGTTATAATGATAAAGACAAGAGTAATAGGGATAGTAATAATAGAATAAGTATAATAATAACAGTCATAGCGATAATAATACTAGTAATAAGGATAATAATAACAGTTATAATGATAATAATAATAGTAATAAGGGAAATAATAATAGTTATAAGGATAAAGACAAGAGTAATAGGGATAGTAATAATAGAATAAGTATAATAATAACAGTCATAGCGATAATAATAATAGTAATAAGGATAATAATAATAGTTATAAGGATAATAATAATAGTTATAAGGATAAAGAGAAGAGTAATAGGGATAGTAATAATAGAATAAGGATAATAATAACAGTCATAGCGATAATAATAATAGTAGTAAGGATAATAATAATAGTTATAGCGATAATAATAATAGTAATAAGGATAATAATAATAGTTATAAGGATAAAGAGAAGAGTAATAGGGATAGTAATAATAGAATGAGGATAATAATAACAGTCATTGCGATAATAATAATAGTAATAAGGATAATAATAATAGTTATTGCGATAATAATAATAGTAATAAGGATAATAATAATAGTTATAAGGATAAAGACAAGAGTAATAGGGATAGTAATAATAGAATAAGGATAATAATAACAGTCATAGCGATAATAATAATAGTAATGAGGATAATAATAATAGTTATAAGGATAGAGACAAGAGTAATAGGGATAGTAATAATAGAATAAGTATAATAATAACAGTCATAGCGATAATAATAATAGTAATAAGGATAATAATAATAGTTATAAGGGTAAAGAGAAGAGTAATAGGGATAGTAATAATAGAATAAGGATAATAATAACAGTCATAGCGATAATAATAATAGTAGTAAGGATAATAATAATAGTTATAGCGATAATAATAATAGTAATAAGGATAATAATAATATTTATAAGGATAAAGAGAAGAGTAATAGGGATAGTAATAATAGAATAAGGATAATAATAACAGTCATAGCGATAATAATAATAGTAATGAGGATAATAATAATAGTTATAAGGATAAAGACAAGAGTAATAGGGATAGTAATAATAGAATAAGTATAATAATAACAGTCATAGCGATAATAATAATAGTAATAAGGATAATAATAATAGTTATAAGGATAATAATAATAGTTATAAGGAATGAGGCAAGAGTAATAGGGATAGTAATAATAAAATAAGTATAATAATAACAGTCATAGCGATAATAATAATAGTAATAAGGATAATAATAATAGTTTTAGTGCTAATAATAATAGTAATAAGCATAACAATAATAGTTACAAGGATAAAGACAAGAGTAATAGGGATAGTAATAATAGAATAAGTATAATAATAACAGTCATAGCGATAATAATACTAGTAATAAGGATAATAATAACAGTTATAATGATAATAATAATAGTAATAAGGATAATAATAATAGTTACAAGGATAAAGAGAAGAGTAATAGGGATAGTAATAATAGAATAAGGATAATAATAACAGTCATAGCGATAATAATAATAGTAGTAAGGATAATAATAATAGTTATAGCGATAATAATAATAGTTATACGGATAATAATAATAGTTATAAGGATAAAGAGAAGAGTAATAGGGATAGTAATAATAGAATAAGGATAATAATAACAGTCATAGCGATAATAATAATAGTAGTAAGGATAATAATAATAGTTATAGCGATAATAATAATAGTAATAAGGATAATAATAATAGTTATAAGGATAAAGAGAAGAGTAATAGGGATAGTAATAATAGAATGAGGATAATAATAACAGTCATTGCGATAATAATAATAGTAATAAGGATAATAATAATAGTTATTGCGATAATAATAATAGTAATCAGGATAATAATAATAGTTATAAGGATAAAGACAAGAGTAATAGGGATAGTAATAATAGAATAAGGATAATAATAACAGTCATAGCGATAATAATAATAGTAATGAGGATAATAATAATAGTTATAAGGATAGAGACAAGAGTAATAGGGATAGTAATAATAGAATAAGTATAATAATAACAGTCATAGCGATAATAATAATAGTAATAAGGATAATAATAATAGTTATAAGGGTAAAGAGAAGAGTAATAGGGATAGTAATAATAGAATAAGGATAATAATAACAGTCATAGCGATAATAATAATAGTAGTAAGGATAATAATAATAGTTATAGCGATAATAATAATAGTAATAAGGATAATAATAATATTTATAAGGATAAAGAGAAGAGTAATAGGGATAGTAATAATAGAATAAGGATAATAATAACAGTCATAGCGATAATAATAACAGTAATGAGGATAATAATAATAGTTATAAGGATAGAGACAAGAGTAATAGGGATAGTAATAATAGAATAAGTATAATAATAACAGTCATAGCGATAATAATAATAGTAATAAGGATAATAATAATAGTTTTAGTGCTAATAATAATAGTAATAAGCATAACAATAATGGTTATAATGATAAAGACAAGAGTAATAGGGATAGTAATAATAGAATAAGTATAATAATAACAGTCATAGCGATAATAATACTAGTAATAAGGATAATAATAACAGTTATAATGATAATAATAATAGTAATAAGGGAAATAATAATAGTTATAAGGATAAAGACAAGAGTAATAGGGATAGTAATAATAGAATAAGGATAATAATAACAGTCATAGCGATAATAATAATAGTAATGAGGATAATAATAATAGTTATAAGGATAGAGACAAGAGTAATAGGGATAGTAATAATAGAATAAGTATAATAATAACAGTCATAGCGATAATAATACTAGTAATAAGGATAATAATAACAGTTATAATGATAATAATAATAGTAATAAGGGAAATAATAATAGTTATAAGGATAAAGACAAGAGTAATAGGGATAGTAATAATAGAATAAGGATAATAATAACAGTCATAGCGATAATAATAATAGTAATGATAATAATAATAATAGTTATAAGGATAGAGACAAGAGTAATAGGGATAGTAATAATAGAATAAGTATAATAATAACAGTCATAGCGATAATAATAATAGTAATGAGGATAATAATAATAGTTATAAGGATAGAGACAAGAGTAATAGGGATAGTAATAATAGAATAAGTATAATAATAACAGTCATAGCGATAATAATAATAGTAATAAGGATAATAATAATAGTTATAAGGATAAAGAGAAGAGTAATAGGGATAGTAATAATAGAATAAGGATAATAATAATAGTTATAAGGATAATAATAATAGTTATAAGGATAAAGACAAGAGTAATAGGGATAGTAATAATAGAATAAGGATAATAATAACAGTCATAGCGATAATAATAATAGTAATGAGGATAATAATAATAGTTATAAGGATAGAGACAAGAGTAATAGGGATAGTAATAATCGAATAAGTATAATAATAACAGTCATAGCGATAATAATAATAGTAATAAGGATAATAATAATAGTTATAAGGGTAAAGAGAAGAGTAATAGGGATAGAAATAATAGAATAAGGATAATAATAACAGTCATAGCGATAATAATAATAGTAGTAAGGATAATAATAATAGTTATAGCGATAATAATAATAGTAATAAGGATAATAATAATATTTATAAGGATAAAGAGAAGAGTAATAGGGATAGTAATAATAGAATAAGGATAATAATAACAGTCATTGCGATAATAATAATAGTAATAAGGATAATAATAATAGTAATAAGGATAATAATAATAGTTATAAGGATAATAATAATAGTTATAAGGATAATAATAATAGTTATAAGGATAAAGAGAAGAGTAATAGGGATAGTAATAATAGAATAAGGATAATAATAACAGTCATAGCGATAATAATAATAGTAGTAAGGATAATAATAATAGTTATTGCGATAATAATAATAGTAATAAGGATAATAATAATAGTTATAAGGATAATAATAATAGTTATAAGGATAAAGAGAAGAGTAATAGGGATAGTAATAATAGAATATGGATAATAATAACAGTCATTCCGATAATAATAATAGTAATAAGGATAATAATAATAGTTATTGCGATAATAATAATAGTAATAAGGGAAATAATAATAGTTATAAGGATAAAGACAAGAGTAATAGGGATAGTAATAATAGAATAAGTATAATAATGACAGTCATAGCGATAATAATAATAGTAATAAGGATAATAATAATAGTTATAAGGATAATAATAATAGTTATAAGGAATGAGGCAAGAGTAATAGGGATAGTAATAATAAAATAAGTATAATAATAACAGTCATAGCGATAATAATAATAGTAATAAGGATAATAATAATAGTTTTAGTGCTAATAATAATAGTAATAAGCATAACAATAATAGTTACAAGGATAAAGACAAGAATAATAGGGATAGTAATAATAGAATAAGTATAATAATAACAGTCATAGCGATAATAATACTAGTAATAAGGATAATAATAACAGTTATAATGATAATAATAATAGTAATAAGGATAATAATAATAGTTATAAGGATAGAGACAAGAGTAATAGGGATAGTAATAATAGAATAAGTATAATAATAACAGTCATAGCGATAATAATACTAGTAATAAGGATAATAATAACAGTTATAATGATAATAATAATAGTAATAAGGATAATAATAATAGTTACAAGGATAAAGAGAAGAGTAATAGGGATAGTAATAATAGAATAAGGATAATAATAACAGTCATAGCGATAATAATAATAGTAGTAAGGATAATAATAATAGTTATAGCGATAATAATAATAGTTATAAGGATAATAATAATAGTTATAAGGATAAAGAGAAGAGTAATAGGGATAGTAATAATAGAATAAGGATAATAATAACAGTCATAGCGATAATAATAATAGTAGTAAGGATAATAATAATAGTTATAGCGATAATAATAATAGTAATAAGGATAATAATAATAGTTATAAGGATAAAGAGAAGAGTAATAGGGATAGTAATAATAGAATGAGGATAATAATAACAGTCATTGCGATAATAATAATAGTAATAAGGATAATAATAATAGTTATTGCGATAATAATAATAGTAATCAGGATAATAATAATAGTTATAAGGATAAAGACAAGAGTAATAGGGATAGTAATAATAGAATAAGGATAATAATAACAGTCATAGCGATAATAATAATAGTAATGAGGATAATAATAATAGTTATAAGGATAGAGACAAGAGTAATAGGGATAGTAATAATAGAATAAGTATAATAATAACAGTCATAGCGATAATAATAATAGTAATAAGGATAATAATAATAGTTATAAGGGTAAAGAGAAGAGTAATAGGGACAGTAATAATAGAATAAGGATAATAATAACAGTCATAGCGATAATAATAATAGTAGTAAGGATAATAATAATAGTTATAGCGATAATAATAATAGTAATAAGGATAATAATAATATTTATAAGGATAAAGAGAAGAGTAATAGGGATAGTAATAATAGAATAAGGATAATAATAACAGTCATAGCGATAATAATAACAGTAATGAGGATAATAATAATAGTTATAAGGATAGAGACAAGAGTAATAGGGATAGTAATAATAGAATAAGTATAATAATAACAGTCATAGCGATAATAATAATAGTAATAAGGATAATAATAATAGTTTTAGTGCTAATAATAATAGTAATAAGCATAACAATAATGGTTATAATGATAAAGACAAGAGTAATAGGGATAGTAATAATAGAATAAGTATAATAATAACAGTCATAGCGATAATAATACTAGTAATAAGGATAATAATAACAGTTATAATGATAATAATAATAGTAATAAGGGAAATAATAATAGTTATAAGGATAAAGACAAGAGTAATAGGGATAGTAATAATAGAATAAGGATAATAATAACAGTCATAGCGATAATAATAATAGTAATGAGGATAATAATAATAGTTATAAGGATAGAGGCAAGAGTAATAGGGATAGTAATAATAGAATAAGTATATAATAACAGTCATAGCGATAATAATACTAGTAATATGGATAATAATAACAGTTATAATGATAATAATAATAGTAATAAGGGAAATAATAATAGTTATAAGGATAAAGACAAGAGTAATAGGGATAGTAATAATAGAATAAGGATAATAATAACAGTCATAGCGATAATAATAATAGTAATGATAATAATAATAATAGTTATAAGGATAGAGACAAGAGTAATAGGGATAGTAATAATAGAATAAGTATAATAATAACAGTCATAGCGATAATAATAATAGTAATGAGGATAATAATAATAGTTATAAGGATAGAGACAAGAGTAATAGGGATAGTAATAATAGAATAAGTATAATAATAACAGTCATAGCGATAATAATAATAGTAATAAGGATAATAATAATAGTTATAAGGATAATAATAATAGTTATAAGGATAAAGAGAAGAGTAATAGGGATAGTAATAATAGAATAAGGATAATAATAATAGTTATAAGGATAAAGACAAGAGTAATAGGGATAGTAATAATAGAATAAGGATAATAATAACAGTCATAGCGATAATAATAATAGTAATGAGGATAATAATAATAGTTATAAGGATAGAGACAAGAGTAATAGGGATAGTAATAATCGAATAAGTATAATAATAACAGTCATAGCGATAATAATAATAGTAATAAGGATAATAATAATAGTTATAAGGGTAAAGAGAAGAGTAATAGGGATAGAAATAATAGAATAAGGATAATAATAACAGTCATAGCGATAATAATAATAGTAGTAAGGATAATAATAATAGTTATAGCGATAATAATAATAGTAATAAGGATAATAATAATATTTATAAGGATAAAGAGAAGAGTAATAGGGATAGTAATAATAGAATAAGGATAATAATAACAGTCATTGCGATAATAATAATAGTAATAAGGATAATAATAATAGTAATAAGGATAATAATAATAGTTATAAGGATAATAATAATAGTTATAAGGATAATAATAATAGTTATAAGGATAAAGAGAAGAGTAATAGGGATAGTAATAATAGAATAAGGATAATAATAACAGTCATAGCGATAATAATAATAGTAGTAAGGATAATAATAATAGTTATAAGGATAAAGAGAAGAGTAATAGGGATAGTAATAATAGAATAAGGATAATAATAACAGTCATTCCGATAATAATAATAGTAATAAGGATAATAATAATAGTTATTGCGATAATAATAATAGTAATAAGGGAAATAATAATAGTTATAAGGATAAAGACAAGAGTAATAGGGATAGTAATAATAGAATAAGTATAATAATGACAGTCATAGCGATAATAATAATAGTAATAAGGATAATAATAATAGTTATAAGGATAATAATAATAGTTATAAGGAATGAGGCAAGAGTAATAGGGATAGTAATAATAAAATAAGTATAATAATAACAGTCATAGCGATAATAATAATAGTAATAAGGATAATAATAATAGTTTTAGTGCTAATAATAATAGTAATAAGCATAACAATAATAGTTACAAGGATAAAGACAAGAATAATAGGGATAGTAATAATAGAATAAGTATAATAATAACAGTCATAGCGATAATAATACTAGTAATAAGGATAATAATAACAGTTATAATGATAATAATAATAGTAATAAGGATAATAATAATAGTTATAAGGATAGAGACAAGAGTAATAGGGATAGTAATAATAGAATAAGTATAATAATAACAGTCATAGCGATAATAATAATAGTAATAAGGATAATAATAATAGTTATAAGGGTAAAGAGAAGAGTAATAGGGATAGTAATAATAGAATAAGGATAATAATAACAGTCATAGCGATAATAATAATAGTAGTAAGGATAATAATAATAGTTATAGCGATAATAATAATAGTAATAAGGATAATAATAATATTTATAAGGATAAAGAGAAGAGTAATAGGGATAGTAATAATAGAATAAGGATAATAATAACAGTCATTGCGATAATAATAATAGTAATAAGGATAATAATAATAGTAATAAGGATAATAATAATAGATATAAGGATAATAATAATAGTTATAAGGATAATAATAATAGTTATAAGGATAAAGAGAAGAGTAATAGGGATAGTAATAATAGAATAAGGATAATAATAACAGTCATAGCGATAATAATAATAGTAGTAAGGATAATAATAATAGTTATTGCGATAATAATAATAGTAATAAGGATAATAATAATAGTTATAAGGATAATAATAATAGTTATAAGGATAAAGAGAAGAGTAATAGGGATAGTAATAATAGAATAAGGATAATAATAACAGTCATTCCGATAATAATAATAGTAATAAGGATAATAATAATAGTTATTGCGATAATAATAATAGTAATAAGGGAAATAATAATAGTTATAAGGATAAAGACAAGAGTAATAGGGATAGTAATAATAGAATAAGTATAATAATGACAGTCATAGCGATAATAATAATAGTAATAAGGATAATAATAATAGTTATAAGGATAATAATAATAGTTATAAGGAATGAGGCAAGAGTAATAGGGATAGTAATAATAAAATAAGTATAATAATAACAGTCATAGCGATAATAATAATAGTAATAAGGATAATAATAATAGTTTTAGTGCTAATAATAATAGTAATAAGCATAACAATAATAGTTACAAGGATAAAGACAAGAATAATAGGGATAGTAATAATAGAATAAGTATAATAATAACAGTCATAGCGATAATAATACTAGTAATAAGGATAATAATAACAGTTATAATGATAATAATAATAGTAATAAGGATAATAATAATAGTTATAAGGATAAAGAGAAGAGTAATAGGGATAGTAATAATAGAATAAGGATAATAATAACAGTCATAGCGATAATAATAATAGTAGTAAGGATAATAATAATAGTTATAGCGATAATAATAATAGTAATAAGGATAATAATAATAGTTATAAGGATAAAGAGAAGAGTAATAGGGATAGTAATAATAGAATAAGGATAATAATAACAGTCATTGCGATAATAATAATAGTAATAAGGATAATAATAATAGTTATAAGGATAAAGACAAGAGTAATAGGGATAGTAATAATAGAATAAGGATAATAATAACAGTCATAGCGATAATAATAATAGTAATGAGGATAATAATAATAGTTATAAGGATAGAGACAAGAGTAATAGGGATAGTAATAATAGAATAAGTATAATAATAACAGTCATAGCGATAATAATAATAGTAATAAGGATAATAATAATAGTTATTGCGATAATAATAATAGTAATAAGGATAATAATAATAGTTATAAGGATAAAGACAAGAGTAATAGGGATAGTAATAATAGAATAAGGATAATAATAACAGTCATAGCGATAATAATAATAGTAATGAGGATAATAATAATAGTAATAAGGATAATAATAATAGTTATAGTGCGAATAATAATAGTAATAAGGATAACCATAATAGTTATAGTGCTAATAATACTCGTAATAAGGATAATAATAACAGTTATAGCGATAATAATAATAGTAATGAGGGAAATAATAATAAATATCAGGATAAAGACAAGAGTAATAGGGATAGTAATAATGGAAGAAGTATAATAATAACAGTCATTGCGATAATAATAATAGAAATAAGGATAATAATAATAGTTATAGTGGTAATAATAATAGTAATAAGCATAATAATAAATTTATAAGGATAGAGACAAGAGTAATAGAGATAGTAATAATAGAATAAGGATAATAATAACAGTCATAGCGATAATAATAATAGTAATGAGGATAACAATAATAGTTATAGAGATAATAATACTAGTAATAAGGATAATAATAACAGTTATAATGATAATAATAATAGTAATAAGGGCAATAATAATAGTTATAAGGATAAAGACAAGAGTAATAGGGATAGTAATAATAGAATAAGGATAATAATAACAGTCATAGCGATAATAATAATAGTAATAAGGATAATAATAATAGTTTTAGTGCTAATAATAATAGTAATAAGCATAACAATAATAGTTATAAGGATAAAGACAAGAGTAATAGGGATAGTAATAATAGAATAAGTATAATAATAACAGTCATAGCGATAATAATAATAGAAATAAGGATAATAATAATAGTTATAGTGCTAACAATAATAGTAATAAGCATAATAATAATAGTTATAAGGATAGAGACAAGAGTAATAGGGATAGTAATAATAGAATAAGGATAATAATAACAGTCATAGCGATAATAATAATAGTAATAAGGATAATAATAATAGTTATAGCGATAATAATAATAGTAATAAGGATAATAATAACAGTTATAAGGATAAAGACAAGAGTAATAGGGATAGTAATAATAGAATAAGGATAATAATAACAGTCATAGCGATAATAATAATAGTAATGAGGATAATAATAATAGTTATAAGGATAGAGACAAGAGTAATAGGGATAGTAATAATAGAATAAGTATAATAATACCAGTCATAGCGATAATAATAATAGTAATAAGGATAATAATAATAGTTTTAGTGCTAATAATAATAGTAATAAGCATAACAATAATAGTTATAAGGATAAAGACAAGAGTAATAGGGATAGTAATAATAGAATAAGTATAATAATAACAGTCATAGCGATAATAATAATAGTAATAAGGATAATAATAATAGTTATAGCGATAATAATAATAGTAATAAGGATAATAATAATAGTTATAAGGATAAAGAGAAGAGTAATAGGGATAGTAATAATAGAATAAGGATAATAATAACAGTCATAGCGATAATAATAATAGTAATGAGGATAACAATAATAGTTATTGCGATAATAATAATAGTAATAAGGGAAATAATAATAGTTATAAGGATAAAGAGAAGAGTAATAGGGATAGTAATAATAGAATAAGGATAATAATAACAGTCATTCCGATAATAATAATAGTAATAAGGATAATAATAATAGTTATTGCGATAATAATAATAGTAATAAGGGAAATAATAATAGTTATAAGGATAAAGACAAGAGTAATAGGGATAGTAATAATAGAATAAGTATAATAATGACAGTCATAGCGATAATAATAATAGTAATAAGGATAATAATAATAGTTATAAGGATAATAATAATAGTTATAAGGAATGAGGCAAGAGTAATAGGGATAGTAATAATAAAATAAGTATAATAATAACAGTCATAGCGATAATAATAATAGTAATAAGGATAATAATAATAGTTTTAGTGCTAATAATAATAGTAATAAGCATAACAATAATAGTTACAAGGATAAAGACAAGAATAATAGGGATAGTAATAATAGAATAAGTATAATAATAACAGTCATAGCGATAATAATACTAGTAATAAGGATAATAATAACAGTTATAATGATAATAAAAATAGTAATAAGGATAATAATAATAGTTATAAGGATAAAGAGAAGAGTAATAGGGATAGTAATAATAGAATAAGGATAATAATAACAGTCATAGCGATAATAATAATAGTAGTAAGGATAATAATAATAGTTATAGCGATAATAATAATAGTAATAAGGATAATAATAATAGTTATAAGGATAAAGAGAAGAGTAATAGGGATAGTAATAATAGAATAAGGATAATAATAACAGTCATTGCGATAATAATAATAGTAATAAGGATAATAATAATAGTTATAAGGATAAAGACAAGAGTAATAGGGATAGTAATAATAGAATAAGGATAATAATAACAGTCATAGCGATAATAATAATAGTAATGAGGATAATAATAATAGTTATAAGGATAGAGACAAGAGTAATAGGGATAGTAATAATAGAATAAGTATAATAATAACAGTCATAGCGATAATAATAATAGTAATAAGGATAATAATAATAGTTTTAGTGCTAATAATAATAGTAATAAGCATAACAATAATAGTTATAAGGATAAAGACAAGAGTAATAGGGATAGTAATAATAGAATAAGTATAATAATAACAGTCAGAGCGATAATAATAATAGAAATAAGGATAATAATAATAGTTATAGTGCTAACAATAATAGTAATAAGCATAATAATAATAGTTATAAGGATAGAGACAAGAGTAATAGGGATAGTAATAATAGAATAAGGATAATAATAACAGTCATAGCGATAATAATAATAGTAATGAGGATAACAATAATAGTTATAGAGATAATAATACTAGTAATAAGGATAATAATAACAGTTATAATGATAATAATAATAGTAATAAGGGCAATAATAATAGTTATAAGGATAAAGACAAGAGTAATAGGGATAGTAATAATAGAATAAGGATAATAATAACAGTCATAGCGATAATAAGAATAGTAATAAGGATAATAATAATAGTTTTAGTGCTAATAATAATAGTAATAAGCATAACAATAATAGTTATAAGGATAAAGACAAGAGTAATAGGGATAGTAATAATAGAATAAGTATAATAATAACAGTCATAGCGATAATAATAATAGAAATAAGGATAATAATAATAGTTATAGTGCTAACAATAATAGTAATAAGCATAATAATAATAGTTATAAGGATAGAGACAAGAGTAATAGGGATAGTAATAATAGAATAAGGATAATAATAACAGTCATAGCGATAATAATAATAGTAATAAGGATAATAATAATAGTTATAGCGATAATAATAATAGTAATAAGGATAATAATAATAGTTATAAGGATAAAGACAAGAGTAATAGGGATAGTAATAATAGAATAAGGATAATAATAACAGTCATTGCGATAATAATAATAGTAATGAGGATAATAATAATAGTTATAAGGATAGAGACAAGAGTAATAGGGATAGTAATAATAGAATAAGTATAATAATACCAGTCATAGCGATAATAATAATAGTAATAAGGATAATAATAATAGTTTTAGTGCTAATAATAATAGTAATAAGCATAACAATAATAGTTATAAGGATAAAGACAAGAGTAATAGGGATAGTAATAATAGAATAAGTATAATAATAACAGTCATAGCGATAATAATAATAGTAATAAGGATAATAATAATAGTTATAGTGCGAATAATAATAGTAATAAGGATAACCATAATAGTTATAGTGCTAATAATACTCGTAATAAGGATAATAATAACAGTTATAGCGATAATAATAATAGTAATGAGGGAAATAATAATAAATATCAGGATAAAGACAAGAGTAATAGGGATAGTAATAATGGAAGAAGTATAATAATAACAGTCATTGCGATAATAATAATAGAAATAAGGATAATAATAATAGTTATAGTGGTAATAATAATAGTAATAAGCATAATAATAAATTTATAAGGATAGAGACAAGAGTAATAGAGATAGTAATAATAGAATAAGGATAATAATAACAGTCATAGCGATAATAATAATAGTAATGAGGATAACAATAATAGTTATAGAGATAATAATACTAGTAATAAGGATAATAATAACAGTTATAATGATAATAATAATAGTAATAAGGGCAATAATAATAGTTATAAGGATAAAGACAAGAGTAATAGGGATAGTAATAATAGAATAAGGATAATAATAACAGTCATAGCGATAATAATAATAGTAATAAGGATAATAATAATAGTTTTAGTGCTAATAATAATAGTAATAAGCATAACAATAATAGTTATAAGGATAAAGACAAGAGTAATAGGGATAGTAATAATAGAATAAGTATAATAATAACAGTCATAGCGATAATAATAATAGAAATAAGGATAATAATAATAGTTATAGTGCTAACAATAATAGTAATAAGCATAATAATAATAGTTATAAGGATAGAGACAAGAGTAATAGGGATAGTAATAATAGAATAAGGATAATAATAACAGTCATAGCGATAATAATAATAGTAATAAGGATAATAATAATAGTTATAGCGATAATAATAATAGTAATAAGGATAATAATAATAGTTATAAGGATAAAGACAAGAGTAATAGGGATAGTAATAATAGAATAAGGATAATAATAACAGTCATAGCGATAATAATAATAGTAATGAGGATAATAATAATAGTTATAAGGATAGAGACAAGAGTAATAGGGATAGTAATAATAGAATAAGTATAATAATACCAGTCATAGCGATAATAATAATAGTAATAAGGATAATAATAATAGTTTTAGTGCTAATAATAATAGTAATAAGCATAACAATAATAGTTATAAGGATAAAGACAAGAGTAATAGGGATAGTAATAATAGAATAAGTATAATAATAACAGTCATAGCGATAATAATAATAGTAATAAGGATAATAATAATAGTTATAGTGCGAATAATAATAGTAATAAGGATAACCATAATAGTTATAGTGCTAATAATACTCGTAATAAGGATAATAATAACAGTTATAGCGATAATAATAATAGTAATGAGGGAAATAATAATAAATATCAGGATAAAGACAAGAGTAATAGGGATAGTAATAATGGAAGAAGTATAATAATAACAGTCATTGCGATAATAATAATAGAAATAAGGATAATAATAATAGTTATAGTGGTAATAATAATAGTAATAAGCATAATAATAAATTTATAAGGACAGAGACAAGAGTAATAGAGATAGTAATAATAGAATAAGGATAATAATAACAGTCATAGCGATAATAATAATAGTAATGAGGATAACAATAATAGTTATAGAGATAATAATACTAGTAATAAGGATAATAATAACAGTTATAATGATAATAATAATAGTAATAAGGGAAATAATAATAGTTATAAGGATAAAGACAAGAGTAATAGGGATAGTAATAATAGAATAAGGATAATAATAACAGTCATAGCGATAATAATAGTAGTAAGGATAATAATAATAGTTATAGCGATAATAATAATAGTAATAAGCATAATAATAATAGTTATAAGAATAGAGACAAGAGTAATAGGGATAGTAATAGTAGAATAAGCATAATAATAACAGGCATAGCGATAATAATAATAATAGCTATAGTGCTATTAATAATAGTAATAAGGATAATAATAACAGTTATAGCAATAATAATAATAGTAATAAGGATAATAATAATAGTTATAAGGATAAAGACAAGAGTAATAGGGATAGTAATAATAGAATAAGGATAATAATAACAGTCATAGCGATAATAATAATAGTAGTAAGGATAATAATAATAGTTATAGCGATAATAATAATAGTAATAAGGATAATAATAATATTTATAAGGATAAAGAGAAGAGTAATAGGGATAGTAATAATAGAATGAGGATAATAATAACAGTCATTGCGATAATAATAATAGTAATAAGGATAATAATAATAGTTATTGCGATAATAATAATAGTAATAAGGATAATAATAATAGTTATAAGGATAAAGACAAGAGTAATAGGGATAGTAATAATAGAATAAGGATAATAATAACAGTCATAGCGATAATAATAATAGTAATGAGGATAATAATAATAGTTATAAGGATAGAGACAAGAGTAATAGGGATAGTAATAATAGAATAAGTATAATAATAACAGTCATAGCGATAATAATAATAGTAATAAGGATAATAATAATAGTTATAAGGGTAAAGAGAAGAGTAATAGGGATAGTAATAATAGAATAAGGATAATAATAACAGTCATAGCGATAATAATAATAGTAGTAAGGATAATAATAATAGTTATAGCGATAATAATAATAGTTATAAGGATAAAGAGAAGAGTAATAGGGATAGTAATTATAAAATAAGGATAATAATAACAGTCATAGCGATAATAATAATAGTAGTAAGGATAATAATAATAGAATAAGGATAATAATAACAGTCATAGCGATAATAATAATAGTAATGAGGATAATAATAATAGTTTTAGTGCTAATAATAATAGTAATAAGCATAACAATAATGGTTATAAGGATAAAGACAAGAGTAATAGGGATAGTAATAATAGAATAAGTATAATAATAACAGTCATAGCGATAATAATACTAGTAATAAGGATAATAATAACAGTTATAATGATAATAATAATAGTAATAAGGGAAATAATAATAGTTATAAGGATAAAGACAAGAGTAATAGGGATAGTAATAATAGAATAAGGATAATAATAACAGTCATAGCGATAATAATAATAGTAATGAGGATAATAATAATAGTTATAAGGATAAAGACAAGAGTAATAGGGATAGTAATAATAGAATAAGGATAATAATAACAGTCATTGCGATAATAATAATAGTAATAAGGATAATAATAATAGTTTTAGTGCTAATAATAATAGTAATAAGCATAACAATAATGGTTATAAGGATAAAGACAAGAGTAATAGGGATAGTAATAATAGAATAAGTATAATAATAACAGTCAGAGCGATAATAATAATAGAAATAAGGATAATAATAATAGTTATAGTGCTAACAATAATAGTAATAAGCATAATAATAATAGTTATAAGGATAGAGACAAGAGTAATAGGGATAGTAATAATAGAATAAGGATAATAATAACAGTCATAGCGATAATAATAATAGTAATGAGGATAACAATAATAGTTATAGAGATAATAATACTAGTAATAAGGATAATAATAACAGTTATAATGATAATAATAATAGTAATAAGGGCAATAATAATAGTTATAAGGATAAAGACAAGAGTAATAGGGATAGTAATAATAGAATAAGGATAATAATAACAGTCATAGCGATAATAATAATAGTAATGAGGATAATAATAATAGTTTTAGTGCTAATAATAATAGTAATAAGCATAACAATAATAGTTATAAGGATAAAGACAAGAGTAATAGGGATAGTAATAATAGAATAAGTATAATAATAACAGTCATAGCGATAATAATAATAGAAATAAGGATAATAATAATAGTTATAGTGCTAACAATAATAGTAATAAGCATAATAATAATAGTTATAAGGATAGAGACAAGAGTAATAGGGATAGTAATAATAGAATAAGGATAATAATAACAGTCATAGCGATAATAATAATAGTAATAAGGATAATAATAATAGTTATAGCGATAATAATAATAGTAATAAGGATAATAATAATAGTTATAAGGATAAAGACAAGAGTAATAGGGATAGTAATAATAGAATAAGGATAATAATAACAGTCATAGCGATAATAATAATAGAAATAAGGATAATAATAATAGTTATAGTGCTAACAATAATAGTAATAAGCATAATAATAATAGTTATAAGGATAGAGACAAGAGTAATAGGGATAGTAATAATAGAATAAGGATAATAATAACAGTCATAGCGATAATAATAATAGTAATAAGGATAATAATAATAGTTATAGCGATAATAATAATAGTAATAAGGATAATAATAATAGTTATAAGGATAAAGACAAGAGTAATAGGGATAGTAATAATAGAATAAGGATAATAATAACAGTCATAGCGATAATAATAATAGTAATGAGGATAATAATAATAGTTATAAGGATAGAGACAAGAGTAATAGGGATAGTAATAATAGAATAAGTATAATAATACCAGTCATAGCGATAATAATAATAGTAATAAGGATAATAATAATAGTTTTAGTGCTAATAATAATAGTAATAAGCATAACAATAATAGTTATAGTGGTAATAATAATAGTAATAAGCATAATAATAAATTTATAAGGATAGAGACAAGAGTAATAGAGATAGTAATAATAGAATAAGGATAATAATAACAGTCATAGCGATAATAATAATAGTAATGAGGATAACAATAATAGTTATAGAGATGATAATACTAGTAATAAGGATAATAATAACAGTTATAATGATAATAATAATAGTAATAAGGGAAATAATAATAGTTATAAGGATAAAGACAAGAGTAATAGGGATAGTAATAATAGAATAAGGATAATAATAACAGTCATAGCGATAATAATAGTAGTAAGGATAATAATAATAGTTATAGCGATAATAATAATAGTAATAAGCATAATAATAATAGTTATAAGAATAGAGACAAGAGTAATAGGGATAGTAATAGTAGAATAAGCATAATAATAACAGGCATAGCGATAATAATAATAATAGCTATAGTGCTATTAATAATAGTAATAAGGATAATAATAACAGTTATAGCAATAATAATAATAGTAATAAGGATAATAATAATAGTTATAAGGATAAAGACAAGAGTAATAGGGATAGTAATAATAGAATAAGGATAATAATAACAGTCATAGCGATAATAATAATAGTAGTAAGGATAATAATAATAGTTATAGCGATAATAATAATAGTAATAAGGATAATAATAATATTTATAAGGATAAAGAGAAGAGTAATAGGGATAGTAATAATAGAATGAGGATAATAATAACAGTCATTGCGATAATAATAATAGTAATAAGGATAATAATAATAGTTATTGCGATAATAATAATAGTAATAAGGATAATAATAATAGTTATAAGGATAAAGACAAGAGTAATAGGGATAGTAATAATAGAATAAGGATAATAATAACAGTCATAGCGATAATAATAATAGTAATGAGGATAATAATAATAGTTATAAGGATAGAGACAAGAGTAATAGGGATAGTAATAATAGAATAAGTATAATAATAACAGTCATAGCGATAATAATAATAGTAATAAGGATAATAATAATAGTTATAAGGGTAAAGAGAAGAGTAATAGGGATAGTAATAATAGAATAAGGATAATAATAACAGTCATAGCGATAATAATAATAGTAGTAAGGATAATAATAATAGTTATAGCGATAATAATGATAGTTATAAGGATAAAGAGAAGAGTAATAGGGATAGTAATAATAAAATAAGGATAATAATAACAGTCATAGCGATAATAATAATAGTAGTAAGGATAATAATAATAGAATAAGGATAATAATAACAGTCATAGCGATAATAATAATAGTAATAAGGATAATAATAATAGTTTTAGTGCTAATAATAATAGTAATAAGCATAACAATAATGGTTATAAGGATAAAGACAAGAGTAATAGGGATAGTAATAATAGAATAAGTATAATAATAACAGTCATAGCGATAATAATACTAGTAATAAGGATAATAATAACAGTTATAATGATAATAATAATAGTAATAAGGGAAATAATAATAGTTATAAGGATAAAGACAAGAGTAATAGGGATAGTAATAATAGAATAAGGATAATAATAACAGTCATAGCGATAATAATAATAGTAATGGGGATAATAATAATAGTTATAAGGATAAAGACAAGAGTAATAGGGATAGTAATAATAGAATAAGGATAATAATAACAGTCATAGCGATAATAATAATAGTAATAAGGATAATAATAATAGTTTTAGTGCTAATAATAATAGTAATAAGCATAACAATAATGGTTATAAGGATAAAGACAAGAGTAATAGGGATAGTAATAATAGAATAAGTATAATAACAACAGTCATAGCGATAATAATACTAGTAATATGGATAATAATAACAGTTATAATGATAATAATAATAGTAATAAGGGAAATAATAATAGTTATAAGGATAAAGACAAGAGTAATAGGGATAGTAATAATAGAATAAGGATAATAATAACAGTCATAGCGATAATAATAATAGTAATGAGGATAATAATAATAGTTATAAGGATAAAGAGAAGAGTAATAGCGATAGTAATAATAGAATAAGGATAATAATAACAGTCATTGCGATAATAATAATAGTAATAAGGATAATAATAATAGTTAATGCGATAATAATAATAGTAATAAGGATAATAATAATAGTTATAAGGGTAAAGAGAAGAGTAATAGGGATAGTAATAATAGAATAAGGATAATAATAACAGTCATAGCGATAATAATAATAGAAATAAGGATAATAATAATAGTTATAATGATAATAATAATAGTAATAAGGGAAATAATAATAGTTATAAGGATAAAGACAAGAGTAATAGGGATAGTAATAATAGAATAAGGATAATAATAACAGTCATAGCGATAATAATAATAGTAATGAGGATAATAATAATAGTTATAAGGATAAAGAGAAGAGTAATAGCGATAGTAATAATAGAATAAGGATAATAATAACAGTCATTGCGATAATAATAATAGTAATAAGGATAATAATAATAGTTAATGCGATAATAATAATAGTAATAAGGATAATAATAATAGTTATAAGGGTAAAGAGAAGAGTAATAGGGATAGTAATAATAGAATAAGGATAATAATAACAGTCATAGCGATAATAATAATAGAAATAAGGATAATAATAATAGTTATAGTGCTAACAATAATAGTAATAAGCATAATAATAATAGTTATAAGGATAGAGACAAGAGTAATAGGGATAGTAATAATAGAATAAGGATAATAATAACAGTCATAGCGATAATAATAATAGTAATAAGGATAATAATAATAGTTATAGCGATAATAATAATAGTAATAAGGATAATAATAATAGTTATAAGGATAAAGACAAGAGTAATAGGGATAGTAATAATAGAATAAGGATAATAATAACAGTCATAGCGATAATAATAATAGTAATGAGGATAATAATAATAGTTATAAGGATAAAGAGAAGAGTAATAGCGATAGTAATAATAGAATAAGGATAATAATAACAGTCATTGCGATAATAATAATAGTAATAAGGATAATAATAATAGTTAATGCGATAATAATAATAGTAATAAGGATAATAATAATAGTTATAAGGGTAAAGAGAAGAGTAATAGGGATAGTAATAATAGAATAAGGATAATAATAACAGTCATAGCGATAATAATAATAGTAGTAAGGATAATAATAATAGTTATAGCGATAATAATAATAGTAATAAGGATAATAATAATATTTATAAGGATAAAGAGAAGAGTAATAGGGATAGTAATAATAGAATAAGGATAATAATAACAGTCATTGCGATAATAATAATAGTAATAAGGATAATAATAATAGTTTTAGTGCTAATAATAATAGTAATAAGCATAACAATAATGGTTATAAGGATAAAGACAAGAGTAATAGGGATAGTAATAATAGAATAAGTATAATAATAACAGTCAGAGCGATAATAATAATAGAAATAAGGATAATAATAATAGTTATAGTGCTAACAATAATAGTAATAAGCATAATAATAATAGTTATAAGGATAGAGACAAGAGTAATAGGGATAGTAATAATAGAATAAGGATAATAATAACAGTCATAGCGATAATAATAATAGTAATGAGGATAACAATAATAGTTATAGAGATAATAATACTAGTAATAAGGATAATAATAACAGTTATAATGATAATAATAATAGTAATAAGGGCAATAATAATAGTTATAAGGATAAAGACAAGAGTAATAGGGATAGTAATAATAGAATAAGGATAATAATAACAGTCATAGCGATAATAATAATAGTAATAAGGATAATAATAATAGTTTTAGTGCTAATAATAATAGTAATAAGCATAACAATAATAGTTATAAGGATAAAGACAAGAGTAATAGGGATAGTAATAATAGAATAAGTATAATAATAACAGTCATAGCGATAATAATAATAGAAATAAGGATAATAATAATAGTTATAGTGCTAACAATAATAGTAATAAGCATAATAATAATAGTTATAAGGATAGAGACAAGAGTAATAGGGATAGTAATAATAGAATAAGGATAATAATAACAGTCATAGCGATAATAATAATAGTAATAAGGATAATAATAATAGTTATAGCGATAATAATAATAGTAATAAGGATAATAATAATAGTTATAAGGATAAAGACAAGAGTAATAGGGATAGTAATAATAGAATAAGGATAATAATAACAGTCATAGCGATAATAATAATAGTAATGAGGATAATAATAATAGTTATAAGGATAGAGACAAGAGTAATAGGGATAGTAATAATAGAATAAGTATAATAATACCAGTCATAGCGATAATAATAATAGTAATAAGGATAATAATAATAGTTTTAGTGCTAATAATAATAGTAATAAGCATAACAATAATAGTTATAAGGATAAAGACAAGAGTAATAGGGATAGTAATAATAGAATAAGTATAATAATAACAGTCATAGCGATAATAATAATAGTAATAAGGATAATAATAATAGTTATAGTGCGAATAATAATAGTAATAAGGATAACCATAATAGTTATAGTGCTAATAATACTAGTAATAAGGATAATAATAACAGTTATAGCGATAATAATAATAGTAATGAGGGAAATAATAATAAATATCAGGATAAAGACAAGAGTAATAGGGATAGTAATAATGGAAGAAGTATAATAATAACAGTCATTGCGATAATAATAATAGAAATAAGGATAATAATAATAGTTATAGTGGTAATAATAATAGTAATAAGCATAATAATAAATTTATAAGGATAGAGACAAGAGTAATAGAGATAGTAATAATAGAATAAGGATAATAATAACAGTCATAGCGATAATAATAATAGTAATGAGGATAACAATAATAGTTATAGAGATAATAATACTAGTAATAAGGATAATAATAACAGTTATAATGATAATAATAATAGTAATAAGGGAAATAATAATAGTTATAAGGATAAAGACAAGAGTAATAGGGATAGTAATAATAGAATAAGGATAATAATAACAGTCATAGCGATAATAATAGTAGTAAGGATAATAATAATAGTTATAGCGATAATAATAATAGTAATAAGCATAATAATAATAGTTATAAGAATAGCGACAAGAGTAATAGGGATAGTAATAGTAGAATAAGCATAATAATAACAGGCATAGCGATAATAATAATAATAGCTATAGTGCTATTAATAATAGTAATAAGGATAATAATAACAGTTATAGCAATAATAATAATAGTAATAAGGATAATAATAATAGTTATAAGGATAAAGACAAGAGTAATAGGGATAGTAATAATAGAATAAGTATAATAATAACAGTCATAGCGATAATAATAATAGAAATAAGGATAATAATAATAGTTATAGTGCTAACAATAATAGTAATAAGCATAATAATAATAGTTATAAGGATAGAGACAAGAGTAATAGGGATAGTAATAATAGAATAAGGATAATAATAACAGTCATTGCGATAATAATAATAGTAATAAGGATAATAATAATAGTTATAAGCATAAAGAGAAGAGTAATAGGGATAGTAATAATAGAATAAGGATAATAATAACAGTCATTGCGATAATAATAATAGTAATAAGGATAATAATAATAGTTTTAGTGCTAATAATAATAGTAATAAGCATAACAATAATGGTTATAAGGATAAAGACAAGAGTAATAGGGATAGTAATAATAGAATAAGTATAATAACAACAGTCATAGCGATAATAATACTAGTAATAAGGATAATAATAACAGTTATAATGATAATAATAATAGTAATAAGGGAAATAATAATAGTTATAAGGATAAAGACAAGAGTAATAGGGATAGTAATAATAGAATAAGGATAATAATAACAGTCATAGCGATAATAATAATAGTAATGAGGATAATAATAATAGTTATAAGGATAAAGAGAAGAGTAATAGCGATAGTAATAATAGAATAAGGATAATAATAACAGTCATTGCGATAATAATAATAGTAATAAGGATAATAATAATAGTTAATGCGATAATAATAATAGTAATAAGGATAATAATAATAGTTATAAGGGTAAAGAGAAGAGTAATAGGGATAGTAATAATAGAATAAGGATAATAATAACAGTCATAGCGATAATAATAATAGTAGTAAGGATAATAATAATAGTTATAGCGATAATAATAATAGTAATAAGGATAATAATAATATTTATAAGGATAAAGAGAAGAGTAATAGCGATAGTAATAATAGAATAAGGATAATAATAACAGTCATTGCGATAATAATAATAGTAATAAGGATAATAATAATAGTTAATGCGATAATAATAATAGTAATAAGGATAATAATAATAGTTATAAGGGTAAAGAGAAGAGTAATAGGGATAGTAATAATAGAATAAGGATAATAATAACAGTCATAGCGATAATAATAATAGTAGTAAGGATAATAATAATAGTTATAGCGATAATAATAATAGTAATAAGGATAATAATAATATTTATAAGGATAAAGAGAAGAGTAATAGGGATAGTAATAATAGAATAAGGATAATAATAACAGTCATTGCGATAATAATAATAGTAATAAGGATAATAATAATAGTAATAAGGATAATAATAATAGTTATAAGGATAATAATAATAGTTATAAGGATAAAGAGAAGAGTAATAGGGATAGTAATAATAGAATAAGGATAATAATAACAGTCATAGCGATAATAATAATAGTAGTAAGGATAATAATAATAGTTATTGCGATAATAATAATAGTAATAAGGATAATAATAATAGTTATAAGGATAAAGAGAAGAGTAATAGGGATAGTAATAATAGAATAAGGATAATAATAACAGTCATTGCGATAATAATAATAGTAATAAGGATAATAATAATAGTTATTGCGATAATAATAATAGTAATAAGGATAATAATAATAGTTATAAGGATAAAGACAAGAGAAATAGGGATAGTAATAATAGAATAAGGATAATAATAACAGTCATAGCGATAATAATAATAGTAATAAGGATAATAATAATAGTTTTAGTGCTAATAATAATAGTAATAAGCATAACAATAATGGTTATAAGGATAAAGACAAGGGTAATAGGGATAGTAATAATAGAATAAGTATAATAATAACAGTCATAGCGATAATAATACTAGTAATAAGGATAATAATAACAGTTATAATGATAATAATAATAGTAATAAGGGAAATAATAATAGTTATAAGGATAAAGACAAGAGTAATAGGGATAGTAATAATAGAAGAAGGATAATAATAACAGTCATAGCGATAATAATAATAGTAATGAGGATAATAATAATAGTTATAAGGATAGAGACAAGAGTAATAGGGATAGTAATAATAGAATAAGTATAATAATAACAGTCATAGCGATAATAATAATAGAAATAAGGATAATAATAATAGTTATAGTGCTAACAATAATAGTAATAAGCATAATAATAATAGTTATAAGGATAGAGACAAGAGTAATAGGGATAGTAATAATAGAATAAGGATAATAATAACAGTCATAGCGATAATAATAGTAGTAAGGATAATAATAATAGTTATAGCGATAATAATAATAGTAATAAGCATAATAATAATAGTTATAAGAATAGAGACAAGAGTAATAGGGATAGTAATAGTAGAATAAGCATAATAATAACAGGCATAGCGATAATAATAATAATAGCTATAGTGCTATTAATAATAGTAATAAGGATAATAATAACAGTTTTAGCAATAATAATAATAGTAATAAGGATAATAATAATAGTTATAAGGATAAAGACAAGAGTAATAGGGATAGTAATAATAGAATAAGTATAATAATAACAGTCATAGCGATAATAATAATAGAAATAAGGATAATAATAATAGTTATAGTGCTAACAATAATAGTAATAAGCATAATAATAATAGTTATAAGGATAGAGACAAGAGTAATAGGGATAGTAATAATAGAATAAGGATAATAATAACAGTCATTGCGATAATAATAATAGTAATAAGGATAATAATAATAGTTATAAGCATAAAGAGAAGAGTAATAGGGATAGTAATAATAGAATAAGGATAATAATAACAGTCATTGCGATAATAATAATAGTAATAAGGATAATAATAATAGTTATTGCGATAATAATAATAGTAATAAGGGAAATAATAATAGTTATAAGGATAATAATAATAGTAATAAGGGAAATAATAATAGTTATAAGGATAAAGACAAGAGTAATAGGGATAGTAATAATAGAATAAGGATAATAATAACAGTCATAGCGATAATAATAATAGTAATGAGGATAATAATAATAGTTATAAGGATAAAGACAAGAGTAATAGGGATAGTAATAATAGAATAAGGATAATAATAACAGTCATAGCGATAATAATAATAGTAATAAGGATAATAATAATAGTTTTAGTGCTAATAATAATAGTAATAAGCATAACAATAATGGTTATAAGGATAAAGACAAGAGTAATAGGGATAGTAATAATAGAATAAGTATAATAACAACAGTCATAGCGATAATAATACTAGTAATAAGGATAATAATAACAGTTATAATGATAATAATAATAGTAATAAGGGAAATAATAATAGTTATAAGGATAAAGACAAGAGTAATAGGGATAGTAATAATAGAATAAGGATAATAATAACAGTCATAGCGATAATAATAATAGTAATGAGGATAATAATAATAGTTATAAGGATAAAGAGAAGAGTAATAGCGATAGTAATAATAGAATAAGGATAATAATAACAGTCATTGCGATAATAATAATAGTAATAAGGATAATAATAATAGTTAATGCGATAATAATAATAGTAATAAGGATAATAATAATAGTTATAAGGGTAAAGAGAAGAGTAATAGGGATAGTAATAATAGAATAAGGATAATAATAACAGTCATAGCGATAATAATAATAGTAGTAAGGATAATAATAATAGTTATAGCGATAATAATAATAGTAATAAGGATAATAATAATATTTATAAGGATAAAGAGAAGAGTAATAGGGATAGTAATAATAGAATAAGGATAATAATAACAGTCATTGCGATAATAATAATAGTAATAAGGATAATAATAATAGTTTTAGTGCTAATAATAATAGTAATAAGCATAACAATAATGGTTATAAGGATAAAGACAAGAGTAATAGGGATAGTAATAATAGAATAAGTATAATAACAACAGTCATAGCAATAATAATACTAGTAATAAGGATAATAATAACAGTTATAATGATAATAATAATAGTAATAAGGGAAATAATAATAGTTATAAGGATAAAGACAAGAGTAATAGGGATAGTAATAATAGAATAAGGATAATAATAACAGTCATAGCGATAATAATAATAGTAATGAGGATAATAATAATAGTTATAAGGATAAAGAGAAGAGTAATAGCGATAGTAATAATAGAATAAGGATAATAATAACAGTCATTGCGATAATAATAATAGTAATAAGGATAATAATAATAGTTAATGCGATAATAATAATAGTAATAAGGATAATAATAATAGTTATAAGGGTAAAGAGAAGAGTAATAGGGATAGTAATAATAGAATAAGGATAATAATAACAGTCATAGCGATAATAATAATAGTAGTAAGGATAATAATAATAGTTATAGCGATAATAATAATAGTAATAAGGATAATAATAATATTTATAAGGATAAAGAGAAGAGTAATAGGGATAGTAATAATAGAATAAGGATAATAATAACAGTCATTGCGATAATAATAATAGTAATAAGGATAATAATAATAGTAATAAGGATAATAATAATAGTTATAAGGATAATAATAATAGTTATAAGGATAAAGAGAAGAGTAATAGGGATAGTAATAATAGAATAAGGATAATAATAACAGTCATAGCGATAATAATAATAGTAGTAAGGATAATAATAATAGTTATTGCGATAATAATAATAGTAATAAGGATAATAATAATAGTTATAAGGATAAAGAGAAGAGTAATAGGGATAGTAATAATAGAATAAGGATAATAATAACAGTCATTGCGATAATAATAATAGTAATAAGGATAATAATAATAGTTATTGCGATAATAATAATAGTAATAAGGATAATAATAATAGTTATAAGGATAAAGACAAGAGAAATAGGGATAGTAATAATAGAATAAGGATAATAATAACAGTCATAGCGATAATAATAATAGTAATAAGGATAATAATAATAGTTTTAGTGCTAATAATAATAGCAATAAGCATAACAATAATGGTTATAAGGATAAAGACAAGAGTAATAGGGATAGTAATAATAGAATAAGTATAATAATAACAGTCATAGCGATAATAATACTAGTAATAAGGATAATAATAACAGTTATAATGATAATAATAATAGTAATAAGGGAAATAATAATAGTTATAAGGATAAAGACAAGAGTAATAGGGATAGTAATAATAGAAGAAGGATAATAATAACAGTCATAGCGATAATAATAATAGTAATGAGGATAATAATAATAGTTATAGCGATAATAATAATAGTAATAAGGATAATAATAATAGTTATAAGGATAAAGGGAAGAGTAATAGGGATAGTAATAATAGAATAAGGATAATAATAACAGTCATTGCGATAATAATAATAGAAATAAGGATAATAATAATAGTTATAGTGGTAATAATAATAGTAATAAGCATAATAATAAATTTATAAGGATAGAGACAAGAGTAATAGAGATAGTAATAATAGAATAAGGATAATAATAACAGTCATAGCGATAATAATAATAGTAATGAGGATAACAATAATAGTTATAGAGATAATAATACTAGTAATAAGGATAATAATAACAGTTATAATGATAATAATAATAGTAATAAGGGAAATAATAATAGTTATAAGGATAAAGACAAGAGTAATAGGGATAGTAATAATAGAATAAGGATAATAATAACAGTCATAGCGATAATAATAGTAGTAAGGATAATAATAATAGTTATAGCGATAATAATAATAGTAATAAGCATAATAATAATAGTTATAAGAATAGAGACAAGAGTAATAGGGATAGTAATAGTAGAATAAGCATAATAATAACAGGCATAGCGATAATAATAATAATAGCTATAGTGCTATTAATAATAGTAATAAGGATAATAATAACAGTTATAGCAATAATAATAATAGTAATAAGGATAATAATAATAGTTATAAGGATAAAGACAAGAGTAATAGGGATAGTAATAATAGAATAAGGATAATAATAACAGTCATTGCGATAATAATAATAGTAATAAGGATAATAATAATAGTTAATGCGATAATAATAATAGTAATAAGGATAATAATAATAGTTATAAGGGTAAAGAGAAGAGTAATAGGGATAGTAATAATAGAATAAGGATAATAATAACAGTCATAGCGATAATAATAATGGTAGTAAGGATAATAATAATAGTTATAGCGATAATAATAATAGTAATAAGGATAATAATAATATTTATAAGGATAAAGAGAAGAGTAATAGGGATAGTAATAATAGAATAAGGATAATAATAACAGTCATTGCGATAATAATAATAGTAATAAGGATAATAATAATAGTAATAAGGATAATAATAATAGTTATAAGGATAATAATAATAGTTATAAGGATAAAGAGAAGAGTAATAGGGATAGTAATAATAGAATAAGGATAATAATAACAGTCATAGCGATAATAATAATAGTAGTAAGGATAATAATAATAGTTATTGCGATAATAATAATAGTAATAAGGATAATAATAATAGTTATAAGGATAAAGAGAAGAGTAATAGGGATAGTAATAATAGAATAAGGATAATAATAACAGTCATTGCGATAATAATAATAGTAATAAGGATAATAATAGTAGTTATTGCGATAATAATAATAGTAATAAGGATAATAATAATAGTTATAAGGATAAAGACAAGAGAAATAGGGATAGTAATAATAGAATAAGGATAATAATAACAGTCATAGCGATAATAATAATAGTAATAAGGATAATAATAATAGTTTTAGTGCTAATAATAATAGTAATAAGCATAACAATAATGGTTATAAGGATAAAGACAAGAGTAATAGGGATAGTAATAATAGAATAAGTATAATAATAACAGTCATAGCGATAATAATACTAGTAATAAGGATAATAATAACAGTTATAATGATAATAATAATAGTAATAAGGGAAATAATAATAGTTATAAGGATAAAGACAAGAGTAATAGGGATAGTAATAATAGAAGAAGGATAATAATAACAGTCATAGCGATAATAATAATAGTAATGAGGATAATAATAATAGTTATAAGGATAGAGACAAGAGTAATAGGGATAGTAATAATAGAATAAGTATAATAATAACAGTCATAGCGATAATAATAATAGTAATAAGGATAATAATAATAGTTTGAGTGCTAATAATAATAGTAATAATCATAACAATAATAGTTATAAGGATAAAGACAAGAGTAATAGGGATAGTAATAATAGAATAAGTATAATAATAACAGTCAGAGCGATAATAATAATAGAAATAAGGATAATAATAATAGTTATAGTGCTAACAATAATAGTAATAAGCATAATAATAATAGTTATAAGGATAGAGACAAGAGTAATAGGGATAGTAATAATAGAATAAGGATAATAATAACAGTCATAGCGATAATAATAGTAGTAAGGATAATAATAATAGTTATAGCGATAATAATAATAGTAATAAGCATAATAATAATAGTTATAAGAATAGAGACAAGAGTAATAGGGATAGTAATAGTAGAATAAGCATAATAATAACAGGCATAGCGATAATAATAATAATAGCTATAGTGCTATTAATAATAGTAATAAGGATAATAATAACAGTTATAGCAATAATAATAATAGTAATAAGGATAATAATAATAGTTATAAGGATAAAGACAAGAGTAATAGGGATAGTAATAATAGAATAAGTATAATAATAACAGTCATAGCGATAATAATAATAGAAATAAGGATAATAATAATAGTTATAGTGCTAACAATAATAGTAATAAGCATAATAATAATAGTTATAAGGATAGAGACAAGAGTAATAGGGATAGTAATAATAGAATAAGGATAATAATAACAGTCATTGCGATAATAATAATAGTAATAAGGATAATAATAATAGTTATAAGCATAAAGAGAAGAGTAATAGGGATAGTAATAATAGAATAAGGATAATAATAACAGTCATTGCGATAATAATAATAGTAATAAGGATAATAATAATAGTTATTGCGATAATAATAATAGTAATAAGGGAAATAATAATAGTTATAAGGATAATAATAATAGTAATAAGGGAAATAATAATAGTTATAAGGATAAAGACAAGAGTAATAGGGATAGTAATAATAGAATAAGGATAATAATAACAGTCATAGCGATAATAATAATAGTAATGAGGATAATAATAATAGTTATAAGGATAAAGACAAGAGTAATAGGGATAGTAATAATAGAATAAGGATAATAATAACAGTCATAGCGATAATAATAATAGTAATAAGGATAATAATAATAGTTTTAGTGCTAATAATAATAGTAATAAGCATAACAATAATGGTTATAAGGATAAAGACAAGAGTAATAGGGATAGTAATAATAGAATAAGTATAATAACAACAGTCATAGCGATAATAATACTAGTAATAAGGATAATAATAACAGTTATAATGATAATAATAATAGTAATAAGGGAAATAATAATAGTTATAAGGATAAAGACAAGAGTAATAGGGATAGTAATAATAGAATAAGGATAATAATAACAGTCATAGCGATAATAATAATAGTAATGAGGATAATAATAATAGTTATAAGGATAAAGAGAAGAGTAATACCGATAGTAATAATAGAATAAGGATAATAATAACAGTCATTGCGATAATAATAATAGTAATAAGGATAATAATAATAGTTAATGCGATAATAATAATAGTAATAAGGATAATAATAATAGTTATAAGGGTAAAGAGAAGAGTAATAGGGATAATAATAATAGAATAAGGATAATAATAACAGTCATAGCGATAATAATAATAGTACTAAGGATAATAATAATAGTTATAGCGATAATAATAATAGTAATAAGGATAATAATAATAGTTATAAGGATAAAGAGAAGAGTAAAAGGGATAGTAATAATAGAATAAGGATAATAATAACAGTCATAGCGATAATAATAATAGTAGTAAGGATAATAATAATAGTTATTGCGATAATAATAATAGTAATAAGGATAATAATAATAGTTATAAGGATAAAGAGAAGAGTAATAGGGATAGTAATAATAGAATAAGGATAATAATAACAGTCATTGCGATAATAATAATAGTAATAAGGATAATAATAATAGTTATTGCGATAATAATAATAGTAATAAGGATAATAATAATAGTTATAAGGATAAAGACAAGAGAAATAGGGATAGTAATAATAGAATAAGGATAATAATAACAGTCATAGCGATAATAATAATAGTAATAAGGATAATAATAATAGTTTTAGTGCTAATAATAATAGTAATAAGCATAACAATAATGGTTATAAGGATAAAGACAAGAGTAATAGGGATAGTAATAATAGAATAAGTATAATAATAACAGTCATAGCGATAATAATACTAGTAATAAGGATAATAATAACAGTTATAATGATAATAATAATAGTAATAAGGGAAATAATAATAGTTATAAGGATAAAGACAAGAGTAATAGGGATAGTAATAATAGAAGAAGGATAATAATAACAGTCATAGCGATAATAATAATAGTAATGAGGATAATAATAATAGTTATAAGGATAGAGGCAAGAGTAATAGGGATAGTAATAATAGAATAAGTATAATAATAACAGTCATAGCGATAATAATAATAGTAATAAGGATAATAATAATAGTTTGAGTGCTAATAATAATAGTAATAATCATAACAATAATAGTTATAAGGATAAAGACAAGAGTAATAGGGATAGTAATAATAGAATAAGTATAATAATAACAGTCAGAGCGATAATAATAATAGAAATAAGGATAATAATAATAGTTATAGTGCTAACAATAATAGTAATAAGCATAATAATAATAGTTATAAGGATAGAGACAAGAGTAATAGGGATAGTAATAATAGAATAAGGATAATAATAACAGTCATAGCGATAATAATAGTAGTAAGGATAATAATAATAGTTATAGCGATAATAATAATAGTAATAAGCATAATAATAATAGTTATAAGAATAGAGACAAGAGTAATAGGGATAGTAATAGTAGAATAAGCATAATAATAACAGGCATAGCGATAATAATAATAATAGCTATAGTGCTATTAATAATAGTAATAAGGATAATAATAACAGTTATAGCAATAATAATAATAGTAATAAGGATAATAATAATAGTTATAAGGATAAAGACAAGAGTAATAGGGATAGTAATAATAGAATAAGTATAATAATAACAGTCATAGCGATAATAATAATAGGAATAAGGATAATAATAATAGTTATAGTGCTAACAATAATAGTAATAAGCATAATAATAATAGTTATAAGGATAGAGACAAGAGTAATAGGATAGTAATAATAGAATAAGGATAATAATAACAGTCATTGCGATAATAATAATAGTAATAAGGATAATAATAATAGTTATAAGCATAAAGAGAAGAGTAATAGGGATAGTAATAATAGAATAAGGATAATAATAACAGTCATTGCGATAATAATAATAGTAATAAGGATAATAATAATAGTTATTGCGATAATAATAATAGTAATAAGGGAAATAATAATAGTTATAAGGATAATAATAATAGTAATAAGGGAAATAATAATAGTTATAAGGATAAAGACAAGAGTAATAGGGATAGTAATAATAGAATAAGGATAATAATAACAGTCATAGCGATAATAATAATAGTAATGAGGATAATAATAATAGTTATAAGGATAAAGACAAGAGTAATAGGGATAGTAATAATAGAATAAGGATAATAATAACAGTCATAGCGATAATAATAATAGTAATAAGGATAATAATAATAGTTTTAGTGCTAATAATAATAGTAATAAGCATAACAATAATGGTTATAAGGATAAAGACAAGAGTAATAGGGATAGTAATAATAGAATAAGTATAATAACAACAGTCATAGCGATAATAATACTAGTAATAAGGATAATAATAACAGTTATAATGATAATAATAATAGTAATAAGGGAAATAATAATAGTTATAAGGATAAAGACAAGAGTAATAGGGATAGTAATAATAGAATAAGGATAATAATAACAGTCATAGCGATAATAATAATAGTAATGAGGATAATAATAATAGTTATAAGGATAAAGAGAAGAGTAATACCGATAGTAATAATAGAATAAGGATAATAATAACAGTCATTGCGATAATAATAATAGTAATAAGGATAATAATAATAGTTAATGCGATAATAATAATAGTAATAAGGATAATAATAATAGTTATAAGGGTAAAGAGAAGAGTAATAGGGATAATAATAATAGAATAAGGATAATAATAACAGTCATAGCGATAATAATAATAGTACTAAGGATAATAATAATAGTTATAGCGATAATAATAATAGTAATAAGGATAATAATAATAGTTATAAGGATAAAGACAAGAGTAATAGGGATAGTAATAATAGAATAAGGATAATAATAACAGTCATAGCGATAATAATAATAATAGCTATAGTGCTATTAATAATAGTAATAAGGATAATAATAACAGTTATAGCAATAATAATAATAGTAATAAGGATAATAATAATAGTTATAAGGATAAAGACAAGAGTAATAGGGATAGTAATAATAGAATAAGTATAATAATAACAGTCATAGCGATAATAATAATAGAAATAAGGATAATAATAATAGTTATAGTGCTAACAATAATAGTAATAAGCATAATAATAATAGTTATAAGGATAGAGACAAGAGTAATAGGGATAGTAATAATAGAATAAGGATAATAATAACAGTCATTGCGATAATAATAATAGTAATAAGGATAATAATAATAGTTATAAGCATAAAGAGAAGAGTAATAGGGATAGTAATAATAGAATAAGGATAATAATAACAGTCATTGCGATAATAATAATAGTAATAAGGATAATAATAATAGTTATTGCGATAATAATAATAGTAATAAGGGAAATAATAATAGTTATAAGGATAATAATAATAGTTATAAGGATAAAGAGAAGAGTAATAGGGATAGTAATAATAGAATAAGGATAATAATAACAGTCATAGCGATAATAATAATAGTAGTAAGGATAATAATAATAGTTATAGCGATAATAATAATAGTAATAAGGATAATAATAATAGTTATAAGGATAAAGGGAAGAGTAATAGGGATAGTAATAATAGAATAAGGATAATAATAACAGTCATTGCGATAATAATAATAGTAATAAGGATAATAATAATAGTTATAGCGATAATAATAATAGTAATAAGGATAATAATAGTAGTTATAAGGATAAAGAGAAGAGTAATAGGGATAGTAATAATAGAATAAGGATAATAATAACAGTCATTGCGATAATAATAATAGTAATAAGGATAATAATAATAGTAATAAGGATAATAATAATAGTTATAAGGATAATAATAATAGTTATAAGGATAAAGAGAAGAGTAATAGGGATAGTAATAATAGAATAAGGATAATAATAACAGTCATAGCGATAATAATAATAGTAGTAAGGATAATAATAATAGTTATTGCGATAATAATAATAGTAATAAGGATAATAATAATAGTTATAAGGATAATAATAATAGTTATAAGGATAAAGAGAAGAGTAATAGGGATAGTAATAATAGAATAAGGATAATAATAACAGTCATTGCGATAATAATAATAGTAATAAGGATAATAATAATAGTTATTGCGATAATAATAATAGTAATAAGGATAATAATAATAGTTATAAGGATAAAGACAAGAGTAATAGGGATAGTAATAATAGAATAAGGATAATAATAACAGTCATAGCGATAATAATAATAGTAATGAGGATAATAATAATAGTTATAAGGATAGAGACAAGAGTAATAGGGATAGTAATAATAGAATAAGTATAATAATACCAGTCATAGCGATAATAATAATAGTAATAAGGATAATTAATAATAGTTTTAGTGCTAATAATAATAGTAATAAGCATAACAATAATAGTTATAAGGATAAAGACAAGAGTAATAGGGATAGTAATAATAGAATAAGTATAATAATAACAGTCATAGCGATAATAATAATAGTAATAAGGATAATAATAATAGTTATAGTGCGAATAATAATAGTAATAAGGATAACCATAATAGTTATAGTGCTAATAATACTAGTAATAAGGATAATAATAACAGTTATAGCGATAATAATAATAGTAATGAGGGAAATAATAATAAATATCAGGATAAAGACAAGAGTAATAGGGATAGTAATAATGGAAGAAGTATAATAATAACAGTCATTGCGATAATAATAATAGAAATAAGGCTAATAATAATAGTTATAGTGGTAATAATAATAGTAATAAGCATAATAATAAATTTATAAGGATAGAGACAAGAGTAATAGAGATAGTAATAATAGAATAAGGATAATAATAACAGTCATAGCGATAATAATAATAGTAATGAGGATAACAATAATAGTTATAGAGATAATAATACTAGTAATAAGGATAATAATAACAGTTATAATGATAATAATAATAGTAATAAGGGAAATAATAATAGTTATAAGGATAAAGACAAGAGTAATAGGGATAGTAATAATAGAATAAGGATAATAATAACAGTCATAGCGATAATAATAGTAGTAAGGATAATAATAATAGTTATAGCGATAATAATAATAGTAATAAGCATAATAATAATAGTTATAAGAATAGAGACAAGAGTAATAGGGATAGTAATAGTAGAATAAGCATAATAATAACAGGCATAGCGATAATAATAATAATAGCTATAGTGCTATTAATAATAGTAATAAGGATAATAATAACAGTTATAGCAATAATAATAATAGTAATAAGGATAATAATAATAGTTATAAGGATAAAGACAAGAGTAATAGGGATAGTAATAATAGAATAAGTATAATAATAACAGTCATAGCGATAATAATAATAGAAATAAGGATAATAATAATAGTTATAGTGCTAACAATAATAGTAATAAGCATAATAATAATAGTTATAAGGATAGAGACAAGAGTAATAGGGATAGTAATAATAGAATAAGGATAATAATAACAGTCATTGCGATAATAATAATAGTAATAAGGATAATAATAATAGTTATAAGGATAATAATAATAGTTATAAGCATAAAGAGAAGAGTAATAGGGATAGTAATAATAGAATAAGGATAATAATAACAGTCATTGCGATAATAATAATAGTAATAAGGATAATAATAATAGTTTTAGTGCTAATAATAATAGTAATAAGCATAACAATAATGGTTATAAGGATAAAGACAAGAGTAATAGGGATAGTAATAATAGAATAAGTATAATAACAACAGTCATAGCGATAATAATACTAGTAATAAGGATAATAATAACAGTTATAATGATAATAATAATAGTAATAAGGGAAATAATAATAGTTATAAGGATAAAGACAAGAGTAATAGGGATAGTAATAATAGAATAAGGATAATAATAACAGTCATAGCGATAATAATAATAGTAATGAGGATAATAATAATAGTTATAAGGATAAAGAGAAGAGTAATACCGATAGTAATAATAGAATAAGGATAATAATAACAGTCATTGCGATAATAATAATAGTAATAAGGATAATAATAATAGTTAATGCGATAATAATAATAGTTATAAGGGTAAAGAGAAGAGTAATAGGGATAATAATAATAGAATAAGGATAATAATAACAGTCATAGCGATAATAATAATAGTACTAAGGATAATAATAATAGTTATAGCGATAATAATAATAGTAATAAGGATAATAATAATAGTTATAAGGATAAAGACAAGAGTAATAGGGATAGTAATAATAGAATAAGGATAATAATAACAGTCATAGCGATAATAATAATAATAGCTATAGTGCTATTAATAATAGTAATAAGGATAATAATAACAGTTATAGCAATAATAATAATAGTAATAAGGATAATAATAATAGTTATAAGGATAAAGACAAGAGTAATAGGGATAGTAATAATAGAATAAGTATAATAATAACAGTCATAGCGATAATAATAATAGAAATAAGGATAATAATAATAGTTATAGTGCTAACAATAATAGTAATAAGCATAATAATAATAGTTATAAGGATAGAGACAAGAGTAATAGGGATAGTAATAATAGAATAAGGATAATAATAACAGTCATTGCGATAATAATAATAGTAATAAGGATAATAATAATAGTTATAAGCATAAAGAGAAGAGTAATAGGGATAGTAATAATAGAATAAGGATAATAATAACAGTCATTGCGATAATAATAATAGTAATAAGGATAATAATAATAGTTATTGCGATAATAATAATAGTAATAAGGGAAATAATAATAGTTATAAGGATAATAATAATAGTTATAAGGATAAAGAGAAGAGGAATAGGGATAGTAATAATAGAATAAGGATAATAATAACAGTCATAGCGATAATAATAATAGTAGTAAGGATAATAATAATAGTTATAGCGATAATAATAATAGTAATAAGGATAATAATAATAGTTATAAGGATAAAGGGAAGAGTAATAGGGATAGTAATAATAGAATAAGGATAATAATAACAGTCATTGCGATAATAATAATAGTAATAAGGATAATAATAATAGTTATAGCGATAATAATAATAGTAATAAGGATAATAATAGTAGTTATAAGGATAAAGAGAAGAGTAATAGGGATAGTAATAATAGAATAAGGATAATAATAACAGTCATTGCGATAATAATAATAGTAATAAGGATAATAATAATAGTAATAAGGATAATAATAATAGTTATAAGGATAATAATAATAGTTATAAGGATAAAGAGAAGAGTAATAGGGATAGTAATAATAGAATAAGGATAATAATAACAGTCATAGCGATAATAATAATAGTAGTAAGGATAATAATAATAGTTATTGCGATAATAATAATAGTAATAAGGATAATAATAATAGTTATAAGGATAATAATAATAGTTATAAGGATAAAGAGAAGAGTAATAGGGATAGTAATAATAGAATAAGGATAATAATAACAGTCATTGCGATAATAATAATAGTAATAAGGATAATAATAATAGTTATTGCGATAATAATAATAGTAATAAGGATAATAATAATAGTTATAAGGATAAAGACAAGAGTAATAGGGATAGTAATAATAGAATAAGGATAATAATAACAGTCATAGCGATAATAATAATAGTAATGAGGATAATAATAATAGTTATAAGGATAGAGACAAGAGTAATAGGGATAGTAATAATAGAATAAGTATAATAATACCAGTCATAGCGATAATAATAATAGTAATAAGGATAATAATAATAGTTTTAGTGCTAATAATAATAGTAATAAGCATAACAATAATAGTTATAAGGATAAAGACAAGAGTAATAGGGATAGTAATAATAGAATAAGTATAATAATAACAGTCATAGCGATAATAATAATAGTAATAAGGATAATAATAATAGTTATAGTGCGAATAATAATAGTAATAAGGATAACCATAATAGTTATAGTGCTAATAATACTAGTAATAAGGATAATAATAACAGTTATAGCGATAATAATAATAGTAATGAGGGAAATAATAATAAATATCAGGATAAAGACAAGAGTAATAGGGATAGTAATAATGGAAGAAGTATAATAATAACAGTCATTGCGATAATAATAATAGAAATAAGGATAATAATAATAGTTATAGTGGTAATAATAATAGTAATAAGCATAATAATAAATTTATAAGGATAGAGACAAGAGTAATAGAGATAGTAATAATAGAATAAGGATAATAATAACAGTCATAGCGATAATAATAATAGTAATGAGGATAACAATAATAGTTATAGAGATAATAATACTAGTAATAAGGATAATAATAACAGTTATAATGATAATAATAATAGTAATAAGGGAAATAATAATAGTTATAAGGATAAAGACAAGAGTAATAGGGATAGTAATAATAGAATAAGGATAATAATAACAGTCATAGCGATAATAATAGTAGTAAGGATAATAATAATAGTTATAGCGATAATAATAATAGTAATAAGCATAATAATAATAGTTATAAGAATAGAGACAAGAGTAATAGGGATAGTAATAGTAGAATAAGCATAATAATAACAGGCATAGCGATAATAATAATAATAGCTATAGTGCTATTAATAATAGTAATAAGGATAATAATAACAGTTATAGCAATAATAATAATAGTAATAAGGATAATAATAATAGTTATAAGGATAAAGACAAGAGTAATAGGGATAGTAATAATAGAATAAGTATAATAATAACAGTCATAGCGATAATAATAATAGAAATAAGGATAATAATAATAGTTATAGTGCTAACAATAATAGTAATAAGCATAATAATAATAGTTATAAGGATAGAGACAAGAGTAATAGGGATAGTAATAATAGAATAAGGATAATAATAACAGTCATTGCGATAATAATAATAGTAATAAGGATAATAATAATAGTTATAAGGATAATAATAATAGTTATAAGCATAAAGAGAAGAGTAATAGGGATAGTAATAATAGAATAAGGATAATAATAACAGTCATTGCGATAATAATAATAGTAATAAGGATAATAATAATAGTTATTGCGATAATAATAATAGTAATAAGGGAAATAATAATAGTTATAAGGATAATAATAATAGTTATAAGGATAAAGAGAAGAGTAATAGGGATAGTAATAATAGAATAAGGATAATAATAACAGTCATTGCGATAATAATAATAGTAATAAGGATAATAATAATAGTAATAAGGATAATAATAATAGTTATAAGGATAATAATAATAGTTATAAGGATAAAGAGAAGAGTAATAGGGATAGTAATAATAGAATAAGGATAATAATAACAGTCATAGCGATAATAATAATAGTAGTAAGGATAATAATAATAGTTATTGCGATAATAATAATAGTAATAAGGATAATAATAATAGTTATAAGGATAATAATAATAGTTATAAGGATAAAGAGAAGAGTAATAGGGATAGTAATAATAGAATAAGTATAATAATAACAGTCATAGCGATAATAATAATAGTAATAAGGATAATAATAATAGTTTTAGTGCTAATAATAATAGTAATAAGCATAACAATAATGGTTATAAGGATAAAGACAAGAGTAATAGGGATAGTAATAATAGAATAAGTATAATAACAACAGTCATAGCGATAATAATACTAGTAATAAGGATAATAATAACAGTTATAATGATAATAATAATAGTAGTAAGGGAAATAATAATAGTTATAAGGATAAAGACAAGAGTAATAGGGATAGTAATAATAGAATAAGGATAATAATAACAGTCATAGCGATAATAATAATAGTAATGAGGATAATAATAATAGTTATAAGGATAAAGAGAAGAGTAATAGCGATAGTAATAATAGAATAAGGATAATAATAACAGTCATTGCGATAATAATAATAGTAATAAGGATAATAATAATAGTTAATGCGATAATAATAATAGTAATAAGGATAATAATAATAGTTATAAGGGTAAAGAGAAGAGTAATAGGGATAGTAATAATAGAATAAGGATAATAATAACAGTCATAGCGATAGTAATAATAGTACTAAGGATAATAATAATAGTTATAGCGATAATAATAATAGTAATAAGGATAATAATAATAGTTATAAGGATAAACACAAGAGTAATAGGGATAGTAATAATAGAATAAGGATAATAATAACAGTCATAGCGATAATAATAATAGTAGTAAGGATAATAATAATAGTTATTGCGATAATAATAATAGTAATAAGGATAATAATAATAGTTATAAGGATAATAATAATAGTTATAAGGATAAAGAGAAGAGTAATAGGGATAGTAATAATAGAATAAGGATAATAATAACAGTCATTGCGATAATAATAATAGTAATAAGGATAATAATAATAGTTATTGCGATAATAATAATAGTAATAAGGATAATAATAATAGTTATAAGGATAAAGACAAGAGTAATAGGGATAGTAATAATAGAATAAGGATAATAATAACAGTCATAGCGATAATAATAATAGTAATGAGGATAATAATAATAGTTATAAGGATAGAGACAAGAGTAATAGGGATAGTAATAATAGAATAAGTATAATAATACCAGTCATAGCGATAATAATAATAGTAATAAGGATAATAATAATAGTTTTAGTGCTAATAATAATAGCAATAAGCATAACAATAATAGTTATAAGGATAAAGACAAGAGTAATAGGGATAGTAATAATAGAATAAGTATAATAATAACAGTCATAGCGATAATAATAATAGTAATAAGGATAATAATAATAGTTATAGTGCGAATAATAATAGTAATAAGGATAACCATAATAGTTATAGTGCTAATAATACTAGTAATAAGGATAATAATAACAGTTATAGCGATAATAATAATAGTAATGAGGGAAATAATAATAAATATCAGGATAAAGACAAGAGTAATAGGGATAGTAATAATGGAAGAAGTATAATAATAACAGTCATTGCGATAATAATAATAGAAATAAGGATAATAATAATAGTTATAGTGGTAATAATAATAGTAATAAGCATAATAATAAATTTATAAGGATAGAGACAAGAGTAATAGAGATAGTAATAATAGAATAAGGATAATAATAACAGTCATAGCGATAATAATAATAGTAATGAGGATAACAATAATAGTTATAGAGATAATAATACTAGTAATAAGGATAATAATAACAGTTATAATGATAATAATAATAGTAATAAGGGAAATAATAATAGTTATAAGGATAAAGACAAGAGTAATAGGGATAGTAATAATAGAATAAGGATAATAATAACAGTCATAGCGATAATAATAGTAGTAAGGATAATAATAATAGTTATAGCGATAATAATAATAGTAATAAGCATAATAATAATAGTTATAAGAATAGAGACAAGAGTAATAGGGATAGTAATAGTAGAATAAGCATAATAATAACAGGCATAGCGATAATAATAATAATAGCTATAGTGCTATTAATAATAGTAATAAGGATAATAATAACAGTTATAGCAATAATAATAATAGTAATAAGGATAATAATAATAGTTATAAGGATAAAGACAAGAGTAATAGGCATAGTAATAATAGAATAAGTATAATAATAACAGTCATAGCGATAATAATAATAGAAATAAGGATAATAATAATAGTTATAGTGCTAACAATAATAGTAATAAGCATAATAATAATAGTTATAAGGATAGAGACAAGAGTAATAGGGATAGTAATAATAGAATAAGGATAATAATAACAGTCATTGCGATAATAATAATAGTAATAAGGATAATAATAATAGTTATAAGGATAATAATAATAGTTATAAGCATAAAGAGAAGAGTAATAGGGATAGTAATAATAGAATAAGGATAATAATAACAGTCATTGCGATAATAATAATAGTAATAAGGATAATAATAATAGTTATTGCGATAATAATAATAGTAATAAGGGAAATAATAATAGTTATAAGGATAATAATAATAGTTATAAGGATAAAGAGAAGAGTAATAGGGATAGTAATAATAGAATAAGGATAATAATAACAGTCATAGCGATAATAATAATAGTAGTAAGGATAATAATAATAGTTATAGCGATAATAATAATAGTAATAAGGATAATAATAATAGTTATAAGGATAAAGGGAAGAGTAATAGGGATAGTAATAATAGAATAAGGATAATAATAACAGTCATTGCGATAATAATAATAGTAATAAGGATAATAATAATAGTTATAGCGATAATAATAATAGTAATAAGGATAATAATAGTAGTTATAAGGATAAAGAGAAGAGTAATAGGGATAGTAATAATAGAATAAGGATAATAATAACAGTCATTGCGATAATAATAATAGTAATAAGGATAATAATAATAGTAATAAGGATAATAATAATAGTTATAAGGATAATAATAATAGTTATAAGGATAAAGAGAAGAGTAATAGGGATAGTAATAATAGAATAAGGATAATAATAACAGTCATAGCGATAATAATAATAGTAGTAAGGATAATAATAATAGTTATTGCGATAATAATAATAGTAATAAGGATAATAATAATAGTTATAAGGATAATAATAATAGTTATAAGGATAAAGAGAAGAGTAATAGGGATAGTAATAATAGAATAAGGATAATAATAACAGTCATTGCGATAATAATAATAGTAATATGGATAATAATAATAGTTATTGCGATAATAATAATAGTAATAAGGATAATAATAATAGTTATAAGGATAAAGACAAGAGTAATAGGGATAGTTATAATAGAATAAGGATAATAATAACAGTCATTGCGATAATAATAATAGTAATAAGGATAATAATAATAGTTATAGCGATAATAATAATAGTAATAAGGATAATAATAGTAGTTATAAGGATAAAGAGAAGAGTAATAGGGATAGTAATAATAGAATAAGGATAATAATAACAGTCATTGCGATAATAATAATAGTAATAAGGATAATAATAATAGTAATAAGGATAATAATAATAGTTATAAGGATAATAATAATAGTTATAAGGATAAAGAGAAGAGTAATAGGGATAGTAATAATAGAATAAGGATAATAATAACAGTCATAGCGATAATAATAATAGTAGTAAGGATAATAATAATAGTTATTGCGATAATAATAATAGTAATAAGGATAATAATAATAGTTATAAGGATAATAATAATAGTTATAAGGATAAAGAGAAGAGTAATAGGGATAGTAATAATAGAATAAGGATAATAATAACAGTCATTGCGATAATAATAATAGTAATAAGGATAATAATAATAGTTATTGCGATAATAATAATAGTAATAAGGATAATAATAATAGTTATAAGGATAAAGACAAGAGTAATAGGGATAGTAATAATAGAATAAGGATAATAATAACAGTCATAGCGATAATAATAATAGTAATGAGGATAATAATAATAGTTATAAGGATAGAGACAAGAGTAATAGGGATAGTAATAATAGAATAAGTATAATAATACCAGTCATAGCGATAATAATAATAGTAATAAGGATAATAATAATAGTTTTAGTGCTAATAATAATAGTAATAAGCATAACAATAATAGTTATAAGGATAAAGACAAGAGTAATAGGGATAGTAATAATAGAATAAGTATAATAATAACAGTCATAGCGATAATAATAATAGTAATAAGGATAATAATAATAGTTATAGTGGTAATAATAATAGTAATAAGCATAATAATAAATTTATAAGGATAGAGACAAGAGTAATAGAGATAGTAATAATAGAATAAGGATAATAATAACAGTCATAGCGATAATAATAATAGTAATGAGGATAACAATAATAGTTATAGAGATAATAATACTAGTAATAAGGATAATAATAACAGTTATAATGATAATAATAATAGTAATAAGGGAAATAATAATAGTTATAAGGATAAAGACAAGAGTAATAGGGATAGTAATAATAGAATAAGGATAATAATAACAGTCATAGCGATAATAATAGTAGTAAGGATAATAATAATAGTTATAGCGATAATAATAATAGTAATAAGCATAATAATAATAGTTATAAGAATAGAGACAAGAGTAATAGGGATAGTAATAGTAGAATAAGCATAATAATAACAGGCATAGCGATAATAATAATAATAGCTATAGTGCTATTAATAATAGTAATAAGGATAATAATAACAGTTATAGCAATAATAATAATAGTAATAAGGATAATAATAATAGTTATAAGGATAAAGACAAGAGTAATAGGGATAGTAATAATAGAATAAGTATAATAATAACAGTCATAGCGATAATAATAATAGAAATAAGGATAATAATAATAGTTATAGTGCTAACAATAATAGTAATAAGCATAATAATAATAGTTATAAGGATAGAGACAAGAGTAATAGGGATAGTAATAATAGAATAAGGATAATAATAACAGTCATTGCGATAATAATAATAGTAATAAGGATAATAATAATAGTTATAAGGATAATAATAATAGTTATAAGCATAAAGAGAAGAGTAATAGGGATAGTAATAATAGAATAAGGATAATAATAACAGTCATTGCGATAATAATAATAGTAATAAGGATAATAATAATAGTTATTGCGATAATAATAATAGTAATAAGGGAAATAATAATAGTTATAAGGATAATAATAATAGTTATAAGGATAAAGAGAAGAGTAATAGGGATAGTAATAATAGAATAAGGATAATAATAACAGTCATAGCGATAATAATAATAGTAGTAAGGATAATAATAATAGTTATAGCGATAATAATAATAGTAATAAGGATAATAATAATAGTTATAAGGATAAAGGGAAGAGTAATAGGGATAGTAATAATAGAATAAGGATAATAATAACAGTCATTGCGATAATAATAATAGTAATAAGGATAATAATAATAGTTATAGCGATAATAATAATAGTAATAAGGATAATAATAGTAGTTATAAGGATAAAGAGAAGAGTAATAGGGATAGTAATAATAGAATAAGGATAATAATAACAGTCATTGCGATAATAATAATAGTAATAAGGATAATAATAATAGTAATAAGGATAATAATAATAGTTATAAGGATAATAATAATAGTTATAAGGATAAAGAGAAGAGTAATAGGGATAGTAATAATAGAATAAGGATAATAATAACAGTCATAGCGATAATAATAATAGTAGTAAGGATAATAATAATAGTTATTGCGATAATAATAATAGTAATAAGGATAATAATAATAGTTATAAGGATAATAATAATAGTTATAAGGATAAAGAGAAGAGTAATAGGGATAGTAATAATAGAATAAGGATAATAATAACAGTCATTGCGATAATAATAATAGTAATATGGATAATAATAATAGTTATTGCGATAATAATAATAGTAATAAGGATAATAATAATAGTTATAAGGATAAAGACAAGAGTAATAGGGATAGTTATAATAGAATAAGGATAATAATAACAGTCATAGCGATAATAATAATAGTAATAAGGATAATAATAATAGTTTTAGTGCTAATAATAATAGTAATAAGCATAACAATAATGGTTATAAGGATAAAGACAAGAGTAATAGGGATAGTAATAATAGAATAAGTATAATAATAACAGTCATAGCGATAATAATAATAGTAATGAGGATAATAATAATAGTTATAAGGATAGAGACAAGAGTAATAGGGATAGTAATAATAGAATAAGTATAATAATAACAGTCATAGCGATAATAAAAATAGTAATAAGGATAATAATAATAGTTTTAGTGCTAATAATAATAGTAATAAGCATAACAATAATAGTTATAAGGATAAAGACAAGAGTAATAGGGATAGTAATAATAGAATAAGTATAATAATAACAGTCATAGCGATAATAATAATAGAAATAAGGATAATAATAATAGTTATAGTGCTAACAATAATAGTAATAAGCATAATAATAATAGTTATAAGGATAGAGACAAGAGTAATAGGGATAGTAATAATAGAATAAGGATAATAATAACAGTCATAGCGATAATAATAATAGTAATAAGGATAATAATAATAGTTATAGCGATAATAATAATAGTAATAAGGATAATAATAATAGTTATAAGGATAAAGACAAGAGTAATAGGGATAGTAATAATAGAATAAGGATAATAATAACAGTCATAGCGATAATAATAATAGTAATGAGGATAATAATAATAGTTATAAGGATAGAGACAAGAGTAATAGAGATAGTAATAATAGAATAAGGATAATAATAACAGTCATAGCGATAATAATAATAGTAATGAGGATAACAATAATAGTTATAGAGATAATAATACTAGTAATAAGGATAATGATAACAGTTATAATGATAATAATAATAGTAATAAGGGAAATAATAATAGTTATAAGGATAAAGACAAGAGTAATAGGGATAGTAATAATAGAATAAGGATAATAATAACAGTCATAGCGATAATAAAAATAGTAATAAGGATAATAATAATAGTTTTAGTGCTAATAATAATAGTAATAAGCATAACAATAATAGTTATAAGGATAAAGACAAGAGTAATAGGGATAGTAATAATAGAATAAGTATAATAATAACAGTCATAGCGATAATAATAATAGAAATAAGGATAATAATAATAGTTATAGTGCTAACAATAATAGTAATAAGCATAATAATAATAGTTATAAGGATAGAGACAAGAGTAATAGGGATAGTAATAATAGAATAAGGATAATAATAACAGTCATAGCGATAATAATAATAGTAATAAGGATAATAATAATAGTTATAGCGATAATAATAATAGTAATAAGGATAATAATAATAGTTATAAGGATAAAGACAAGAGTAATAGGGATAGTAATAATAGAATAAGGATAATAATAACAGTCATAGCGATAATAATAATAGTAATGAGGATAATAATAACAGTTATAATGATAATAATAATAGTAATAAGGGAAATAATAATAGTTATAAGGATAAAGACAAGAGTAATAGGGATAGTAATAATAGAATAAGGATAATAATAACAGTCATAGCGATAATAATAATAGTAATAAGGATAATAATAATAGTTATAAGGATAATAATAATAGTTATAAGGATAAAGAGAAGAGTAATAGGGATAGTAATAATAGAATAAGGAAAATAATAACAGTCATAGCGATAATAATAATAGTAGTAAGGATAATAATAATAGTTATAGCGATAATAATAATAGTAATAAGCATAATAATAATAGTTATAAGAATAGAGACAAGAGTAATAGGGATAGTAATAGTAGAATAAGCATAATAATAACAGTCATAGCGATAATAATAATAATAGCTATAGTGCTATTAATAATAGTAATAAGGATAATAATAACAGTTATAGCAATAATAATAATAGTAATAAGGATAATAATAATAGTTATAAGGATAAAGACAAGAGTAATAGGGATAGTAATAATAGATTAAGGATAATAATAACAGTCATAGCGATAATAATAATAGTAATGAGGATAATAATAATAGTTATTGCGATAATAATAATAGTAATGAGGATAATAATAATAGTTATAAGGATAGAGACAAGAGTAATAGGGATAGTAATAATAGAATAAGTATAATAATAACAGTCATAGCGATAATAATAATAGTAATAAGGATAATAATAATAGTTATAAGGGTAAAGAGAAGAGTAATACGGATAGTAATAATAGAATAAGGATAATAATAACAGTCATAGCGATAATAATAATAGTAGTAAGGATAATAATAATAGTTATAGCGATAATAATAATAGTAATAAGGATAATAATAGTAGTTATAAGGATAAAGAGAAGAGTAATAGGGATAGTAATAATAGAATAAGGATAATAATAACAGTAATTGCGATAATAATAATAGTAATAAGGATAATAATAATAGTAATAAGGATAATAATAATAGTTATAAGGATAATAATAATAGTTATAAGGATAAAGAGAAGAGTAATAGGGATAGTAATAATAGAATAAGGATAATAATAACAGTCATAGCGATAATAATAATAGTAGTAAGGATAATAATAATAGTTATAGCGATAATAATAATAGTAATAAGGATAATAATAATAGTTATAAGGATAATAATAATAGTTATAGCGATAATAATAATAGTAATAAGGATAATAATAGTAGTTATAAGGATAAAGAGAAGAGTAATAGGGATAGTAATAATAGAATAAGGATAATAATAACAGTCATTGCGATAATAATAATAGTAATAAGGATAATAATAATAGTAATAAGGATAATAATAATAGTTATAAGGATAATAATAATAGTTATAAGGATAAAGAGAAGAGTAATAGGGATAGTAATAATAGAATAAGGATAATAATAACAGTCATTGCGATAATAATAATAGTAATAAGGATAATAATAATAGTTATAGCGATAATAATAATAGTAATAAGGATAATAATAGTAGTTATAAGGATAAAGAGAAGAGTAATAGGGATAGTAATAATAGAATAAGGATAATAATAACAGTCATTGCGATAATAATAATAGTAATAAGGATAATAATAATAGTAATAAGGATAATAATAATAGTTATAAGGATAATAATAATAGTTATAAGGATAAAGAGAAGAGTAATAGGGATAGTAATAATAGAATAAGGATAATAATAACAGTCATAGCGATAATAATAATAGTAGTAAGGATAATAATAATAGTTATTGCGATAATAATAATAGTAATAAGGATAATAATAATAGTTATAAGGATAATAATAATAGTTATAAGGATAAAGAGAAGAGTAATAGGGATAGTAATAATAGAATAAGGATAATAATAACAGTCATTGCGATAATAATAATAGTAATATGGATAATAATAATAGTTATTGCGATAATAATAATAGTAATAAGGATAATAATAATAGTTATAAGGATAAAGACAAGAGTAATAGGGATAGTTATAATAGAATAAGGATAATAATAACAGTCATAGCGATAATAATAATAGTAATAAGGATAATAATAATAGTTTTAGTGCTAATAATAATAGTAATAAGCATAACAATAATGGTTATAAGGATAAAGACAAGAGTAATAGGGATAGTAATAATAGAATAAGTATAATAATAACAGTCATAGCGATAATAATAATAGTAATGAGTATAATAATAATAGTTATAAGGATAGAGACAAGAGTAATAGGGATAGTAATAATAGAATAAGTATAATAATAACAGTCATAGCGATAATAATAATAGTAATAAGGATAATAATAATAGTTTTAGTGCTAATAATAATAGTAATAAGCATAACAATAATAGTTATAAGGATAAAGACAAGAGTAATAGGGATAGTAATAATAGAATAAGGATAATAATAACAGTCATAGCGATAATAATAGTAGTAAGGATAATAATAATAGTTATAGCGATAATAATAATAGTAATAAGCATAATAATAATAGTTATAAGAATAGAGACAAGAGTAATAGGGATAGTAATAGTAGAATAAGCATAATAATAACAGGCATAGCGATAATAATAATAATAGCTATAGTGCTATTAATAATAGTAATAAGGATAATAATAACAGTTATAGCAATAATAATAATAGTAATAAGGATAATAATAATAGTTATAAGGATAGAGACAAGAGTAATAGGGATAGTAATAATAGAATAAGGATAATAATAACAGTCATTGCGATAATAATAATAGTAATAAGGATAATAATAATAGTTATAAGGATAATAATAATAGTTATAAGCATAAAGAGAAGAGTAATAGGGATAGTAATAATAGAATAAGGATAATAATAACAGTCATTGCGATAATAATAATAGTAATAAGGATAATAATAATAGTTTTAGTGCTAATAATAATAGTAATAAGCATAACAATAATGGTTATAAGGATAAAGACAAGAGTAATAGGGATAGTAATAATAGAATAAGTATAATAACAACAGTCATAGCGATAATAATACTAGTAATAAGGATAATAATAACAGTTATAATGATAATAATAATAGTAATAAGGGAAATAATAATAGTTATAAGGATAAAGACAAGAGTAATAGGGATAGTAATAATAGAATAAGGATAATAATAACAGTCATAGCGATAATAATAATAGTAATGAGGATAATAATAATAGTTATAAGGATAAAGAGAAGAGTAATACCGATAGTAATAATAGAATAAGGATAATAATAACAGTCATTGCGATAATAATAATAGTAATAAGGATAATAATAATAGTTAATGCGATAATAATAATAGTTATAAGGGTAAAGAGAAGAGTAATAGGGATAATAATAATAGAATAAGGATAATAATAACAGTCATAGCGATAATAATACTAGTAATAAGGATAATAATAACAGTTATAATGATAATAATAATAGTAATAAGGGAAATAATAATAGTTATAAGGATAAAGACAAGAGTAATAGGGATAGTAATAATAGAATAAGGATAATAATAACAGTCATAGCGATAATAATAATAGTAATGAGGATAATAATAATAGTTATAAGGATAAAGAGAAGAGTAATACCGATAGTAATAATAGAATAAGGATAATAATAACAGTCATTGCGATAATAATAATAGTAATAAGGATAATAATAATAGTTAATGCGATAATAATAATAGTTATAAGGGTAAAGAGAAGAGTAATAGGGATAATAATAATAGAATAAGGATAATAATAACAGTCATAGCGATAATAATAATAGTACTAAGGATAATAATAATAGTTATAGCGATAATAATAATAGTAATAAGGATAATAATAATAGTTATAAGGATAAAGACAAGAGTAATAGGGATAGTAATAATAGAATAAGGATAATAATAACAGTCATAGCGATAATAATAATAATAGCTATAGTGCTATTAATAATAGTAATAAGGATAATAATAACAGTTATAGCAATAATAATAATAGTAATAAGGATAATAATAATAGTTATAAGGATAAAGACAAGAGTAATAGGGATAGTAATAATAGAATAAGTATAATAATAACAGTCATAGCGATAATAATAATAGAAATAAGGATAATAATAATAGTTATAGTGCTAACAATAATAGTAATAAGCATAATAATAATAGTTATAAGGATAGAGACAAGAGTAATAGGGATAGTAATAATAGAATAAGGATAATAATAACAGTCATTGCGATAATAATAATAGTAATAAGGATAATAATAATAGTTATAAGCATAAAGAGAAGAGTAATAGGGATAGTAATAATAGAATAAGGATAATAATAACAGTCATTGCGATAATAATAATAGTAATAAGGATAATAATAATAGTTATTGCGATAATAATAATAGTAATAAGGGAAATAATAATAGTTATAAGGATAATAATAATAGTTATAAGGATAAAGAGAAGAGTAATAGGGATAGTAATAATAGAATAAGGATAATAATAACAGTCATAGCGATAATAATAATAGTAGTAAGGATAATAATAATAGTTATAGCGATAATAATAATAGTAATAAGGATAATAATAATAGTTATAAGGATAAAGGGAAGAGTAATAGGGATAGTAATAATAGAATAAGGATAATAATAACAGTCATTGCGATAATAATAATAGTAATAAGGATAATAATAATAGTAATAAGGATAATAATAATAGTTATAAGGATAATAATAATAGTTATAAGGATAAAGAGAAGAGTAATAGGGATAGTAATAATAGAATAAGGATAATAATAACAGTCATAGCGATAATAATAATAGTAGTAAGGATAATAATAATAGTTATTGCGATAATAATAATAGTAATAAGGATAATAATAATAGTTATAAGGATAATAATAATAGTTATAAGGATAAAGAGAAGAGTAATAGGGATAGTAATAATAGAATAAGGATAATAATAACAGTCATTGCGATAATAATAATAGTAATAAGGATAATAATAATAGTTATTGCGATAATAATAATAGTAATAAGGATAATAATAATAGTTATAAGGATAAAGACAAGAGTAATAGGGATAGTAATAATAGAATAAGGATAATAATAACAGTCATAGCGATAATAATAATAGTAATGAGGATAATAATAATAGTTATAAGGATAGAGACAAGAGTAATAGGGATAGTAATAATAGAATAAGTATAATAATACCAGTCATAGCGATAATAATAATAGTAATAAGGATAATAATAATAGTTTTAGTGCTAATAATAATAGTAATAAGCATAACAATAATAGTTATAAGGATAAAGACAAGAGTAATAGGGATAGTAATAATAGAATAAGTATAATAATAACAGTCATAGCGATAATAATAATAGTAATAAGGATAATAATAATAGTTATAGTGCGAATAATAATAGTAATAAGGATAACCATAATAGTTATAGTGCTAATAATACTAGTAATAAGGATAATAATAACAGTTATAGCGATAATAATAATAGTAATGAGGGAAATAATAATAAATATCAGGATAAAGACAAGAGTAATAGGGATAGTAATAATGGAAGAAGTATAATAATAACAGTCATTGCGATAATAATAATAGAAATAAGGATAATAATAATAGTTATAGTGGTAATAATAATAGTAATAAGCATAATAATAAATTTATAAGGATAGAGACAAGAGTAATAGAGATAGTAATAATAGAATAAGGATAATAATAACAGTCATAGCGATAATAATAATAGTAATGAGGATAACAATAATAGTTATAGAGATAATAATACTAGTAATAAGGATAATAATAACAGTTATAATGATAATAATAATAGTAATAAGGGAAATAATAATAGTTATAAGGATAAAGACAAGAGTAATAGGGATAGTAATAATAGAATAAGGATAATAATAACAGTCATAGTGATAATAATAGTAGTAAGGATAATAATAATAGTTATAGCGATAATAATAATAGTAATAAGCATAATAATAATAGTTATAAGAATAGAGACAAGAGTAATAGGGATAGTAATAGTAGAATAAGCATAATAATAACAGGCATAGCGATAATAATAATAATAGCTATAGTGCTATTAATAATAGTAATAAGGATAATAATAACAGTTATAGCAATAATAATAATAGTAATAAGGATAATAATAATAGTTATAAGGATAAAGACAAGAGTAATAGGGATAGTAATAATAGAATAAGTATAATAATAACAGTCATAGCGATAATAATAATAGAAATAAGGATAATAATAATAGTTATAGTGCTAACAATAATAGTAATAAGCATAATAATAATAGTTATAAGGATAGAGACAAGAGTAATAGGGATAGTAATAATAGAATAAGGATAATAATAACAGTCATTGCGATAATAATAATAGTAATAAGGATAATAATAATAGTTATAAGGATAATAATAATAGTTATAAGCATAAAGAGAAGAGTAATAGGGATAGTAATAATAGAATAAGGATAATAATAACAGTCATTGCGATAATAATAATAGTAATAAGGATAATAATAATAGTTATTGCGATAATAATAATAGTAATAAGGGAAATAATAATAGTTATAAGGATAATAATAATAGTTATAAGGATAAAGAGAAGAGTAATAGGGATAGTAATAATAGAATAAGGATAATAATAACAGTCATAGCGATAATAATAATAGTAGTAAGGATAATAATAATAGTTATAGCGATAATAATAATAGTAATAAGGATAATAATAATAGTTATAAGGATAAAGGGAAGAGTAATAGGGATAGTAATAATAGAATAAGGATAATAATAACAGTCATTGCGATAATAATAATAGTAATAAGGATAATAATAATAGTTATAGCGATAATAATAATAGTAATAAGGATAATAATAGTAGTTATAAGGATAAAGAGAAGAGTAATAGGGATAGTAATAATAGAATAAGGATAATAATAACAGTCATTGCGATAATAATAATAGTAATAAGGATAATAATAATAGTAATAAGGATAATAATAATAGTTATAAGGATAATAATAATAGTTATAAGGATAAAGAGAAGAGTAATAGGGATAGTAATAATAGAATAAGGATAATAATAACAGTCATAGCGATAATAATAATAGTAGTAAGGATAATAATAATAGTTATTGCGATAATAATAATAGTAATAAGGATAATAATAATAGTTATAAGGATAATAATAATAGTTATAAGGATAAAGAGAAGAGTAATAGGGATAGTAATAATAGAATAAGTATAATAATAACAGTCATAGCGATAATAATAATAGTAATAAGGATAATAATAATAGTTTTAGTGCTAATAATAATAGTAATAAGCATAACAATAATGGTTATAAGGATAAAGACAAGAGTAATAGGGATAGTAATAATAGAATAAGTATAATAACAACAGTCATAGCGATAATAATACTAGTAATAAGGATAATAATAACAGTTATAATGATAATAATAATAGTAATAAGGGAAATAATAATAGTTATAAGGATAAAGACAAGAGTAATAGGGATAGTAATAATAGAATAAGGATAATAATAACAGTCATAGCGATAATAATAATAGTAATGAGGATAATAATAATAGTTATAAGGATAAAGAGAAGAGTAATAGCGATAGTAATAATAGAATAAGGATAATAATAACAGTCATTGCGATAATAATAATAGTAATAAGGATAATAATAATAGTTAATGCGATAATAATAATAGTAATAAGGATAATAATAATAGTTATAAGGGTAAAGAGAAGAGTAATAGGGATAGTAATAATAGAATAAGGATAATAATAACAGTCATAGCGATAGTAATAATAGTACTAAGGATAATAATAATAGTTATAGCGATAATAATAATAGTAATAAGGATAATAATAATAGTTATAAGGATAAAGACAAGAGTAATAGGGATAGTAATAATAGAATAAGGATAATAATAACAGTCATAGCGATAATAATAATAGTAGTAAGGATAATAATAATAGTTATTGCGATAATAATAATAGTAATAAGGATAATAATAATAGTTATAAGGATAATAATAATAGTTATAAGGATAAAGAGAAGAGTAATAGGGATAGTAATAATAGAATAAGGATAATAATAACAGTCATTGCGATAATAATAATAGTAATAAGGATAATAATAATAGTTATTGCGATAATAATAATAGTAATAAGGATAATAATAATAGTTATAAGGATAAAGACAAGAGTAATAGGGATAGTAATAATAGAATAAGGATAATAATAACAGTCATAGCGATAATAATAATAGTAATGAGGATAATAATAATAGTTATAAGGATAGAGACAAGAGTAATAGGGATAGTAATAATAGAATAAGTATAATAATACCAGTCATAGCGATAATAATAATAGTAATAAGGATAATAATAATAGTTTTAGTGCTAATAATAATAGCAATAAGCATAACAATAATAGTTATAAGGATAAAGACAAGAGTAATAGGGATAGTAATAATAGAATAAGTATAATAATAACAGTCATAGCGATAATAATAATAGTAATAAGGATAATAATAATAGTTATAGTGCGAATAATAATAGTAATAAGGATAACCATAATAGTTATAGTGCTAATAATACTAGTAATAAGGATAATAATAACAGTTATAGCGATAATAATAATAGTAATGAGGGAAATAATAATAAATATCAGGATAAAGACAAGAGTAATAGGGATAGTAATAATGGAAGAAGTATAATAATAACAGTCATTGCGATAATAATAATAGAAATAAGGATAATAATAATAGTTATAGTGGTAATAATAATAGTAATAAGCATAATAATAAATTTATAAGGATAGAGACAAGAGTAATAGAGATAGTAATAATAGAATAAGGATAATAATAACAGTCATAGCGATAATAATAATAGTAATGAGGATAACAATAATAGTTATAGAGATAATAATACTAGTAATAAGGATAATAATAACAGTTATAATGATAATAATAATAGTAATAAGGGAAATAATAATAGTTATAAGGATAAAGACAAGAGTAATAGGGATAGTAATAATAGAATAAGGATAATAATAACAGTCATAGCGATAATAATAGTAGTAAGGATAATAATAATAGTTATAGCGATAATAATAATAGTAATAAGCATAATAATAATAGTTATAAGAATAGAGACAAGAGTAATAGGGATAGTAATAGTAGAATAAGCATAATAATAACAGGCATAGCGATAATAATAATAATAGCTATAGTGCTATTAATAATAGTAATAAGGATAATAATAACAGTTATAGCAATAATAATAATAGTAATAAGGATAATAATAATAGTTATAAGGATAAAGACAAGAGTAATAGGCATAGTAATAATAGAATAAGTATAATAATAACAGTCATAGCGATAATAATAATAGAAATAAGGATAATAATAATAGTTATAGTGCTAACAATAATAGTAATAAGCATAATAATAATAGTTATAAGGATAGAGACAAGAGTAATAGGGATAGTAATAATAGAATAAGGATAATAATAACAGTCATTGCGATAATAATAATAGTAATAAGGATAATAATAATAGTTATAAGGATAATAATAATAGTTATAAGCATAAAGAGAAGAGTAATAGGGATAGTAATAATAGAATAAGGATAATAATAACAGTCATTGCGATAATAATAATAGTAATAAGGATAATAATAATAGTTATTGCGATAATAATAATAGTAATAAGGGAAATAATAATAGTTATAAGGATAATAATAATAGTTATAAGGATAAAGAGAAGAGTAATAGGGATAGTAATAATAGAATAAGGATAATAATAACAGTCATAGCGATAATAATAATAGTAGTAAGGATAATAATAATAGTTATAGCGATAATAATAATAGTAATAAGGATAATAATAATAGTTATAAGGATAAAGGGAAGAGTAATAGGGATAGTAATAATAGAATAAGGATAATAATAACAGTCATTGCGATAATAATAATAGTAATAAGGATAATAATAATAGTTATAGCGATAATAATAATAGTAATAAGGATAATAATAGTAGTTATAAGGATAAAGAGAAGAGTAATAGGGATAGTAATAATAGAATAAGGATAATAATAACAGTCATTGCGATAATAATAATAGTAATAAGGATAATAATAATAGTAATAAGGATAATAATAATAGTTATAAGGATAATAATAATAGTTATAAGGATAAAGAGAAGAGTAATAGGGATAGTAATAATAGAATAAGGATAATAATAACAGTCATAGCGATAATAATAATAGTAGTAAGGATAATAATAATAGTTATTGCGATAATAATAATAGTAATAAGGATAATAATAATAGTTATAAGGATAATAATAATAGTTATAAGGATAAAGAGAAGAGTAATAGGGATAGTAATAATAGAATAAGGATAATAATAACAGTCATTGCGATAATAATAATAGTAATATGGATAATAATAATAGTTATTGCGATAATAATAATAGTAATAAGGATAATAATAATAGTTATAAGGATAAAGACAAGAGTAATAGGGATAGTTATAATAGAATAAGGATAATAATAACAGTCATTGCGATAATAATAATAGTAATAAGGATAATAATAATAGTTATAGCGATAATAATAATAGTAATAAGGATAATAATAGTAGTTATAAGGATAAAGAGAAGAGTAATAGGGATAGTAATAATAGAATAAGGATAATAATAACAGTCACTGCGATAATAATAATAGTAATAAGGATAATAATAATAGTAATAAGGATAATAATAATAGTTATAAGGATAATAATAATAGTTATAAGGATAAAGAGAACAGTAATAGGGATAGTAATAATAGAATAAGGATAATAATAACAGTCATAGCGATAATAATAATAGTAGTAAGGATAATAATAATAGTTATTGCGATAATAATAATAGTAATAAGGATAATAATAATAGTTATAAGGATAATAATAATAGTTATAAGGATAAAGAGAAGAGTAATAGGGATAGTAATAATAGAATAAGGATAATAATAACAGTCATTGCGATAATAATAATAGTAATAAGGATAATAATAATAGTTATTGCGATAATAATAATAGTAATAAGGATAATAATAATAGTTATAAGGATAAAGACAAGAGTAATAGGGATAGTAATAATAGAATAAGGATAATAATAACAGTCATAGCGATAATAATAATAGTAATGAGGATAATAATAATAGTTATAAGGATAGAGACAAGAGTAATAGGGATAGTAATAATAGAATAAGTATAATAATACCAGTCATAGCGATAATAATAATAGTAATAAGGATAATAATAATAGTTTTAGTGCTAATAATAATAGTAATAAGCATAACAATAATAGTTATAAGGATAAAGACAAGAGTAATAGGGATAGTAATAATAGAATAAGTATAATAATAACAGTCATAGCGATAATAATAATAGTAATAAGGATAATAATAATAGTTATAGTGGTAATAATAATAGTAATAAGCATAATAATAAATTTATAAGGATAGAGACAAGAGTAATAGAGATAGTAATAATAGAATAAGGATAATAATAACAGTCATAGCGATAATAATAATAGTAATGAGGATAACAATAATAGTTATAGAGATAATAATACTAGTAATAAGGATAATAATAACAGTTATAATGATAATAATAATAGTAATAAGGGAAATAATAATAGTTATAAGGATAAAGACAAGAGTAATAGGGATAGTAATAATAGAATAAGGATAATAATAACAGTCATAGCGATAATAATAGTAGTAAGGATAATAATAATAGTTATAGCGATAACAATAATAGTAATAAGCATAATAATAATAGTTATAAGGATAGAGACAAGAGTAATAGGGATAGTAATAATAGAATAAGGATAATAATAACAGTCATTGCGATAATAATAATAGTAATAAGGATAATAATAATAGTTATAAGGATAATAATAATAGTTATAAGCATAAAGAGAAGAGTAATAGGGATAGTAATAATAGAATAAGGATAATAATAACAGTCATTGCGATAATAATAATAGTAATAAGGATAATAATAATAGTTATTGCGATAATAATAATAGTAATAAGGGAAATAATAATAGTTATAAGGATAATAATAATAGTTATAAGGATAAAGAGAAGAGTAATAGGGATAGTAATAATAGAATAAGGATAATAATAACAGTCATAGCGATAATAATAATAGTAGTAAGGATAATAATAATAGTTATAGCGATAATAATAATAGTAATAAGGATAATAATAATAGTTATAAGGATAAAGGGAAGAGTAATAGGGATAGTAATAATAGAATAAGGATAATAATAACAGTCATTGCGATAATAATAATAGTAATAAGGATAATAATAATAGTTATAGCGATAATAATAATAGTAATAAGGATAATAATAGTAGTTATAAGGATAAAGAGAAGAGTAATAGGGATAGTAATAATAGAATAAGGATAATAATAACAGTCATTGCGATAATAATAATAGTAATAAGGATAATAATAATAGTAATAAGGATAATAATAATAGTTATAAGGATAATAATAATAGTTATAAGGATAAAGAGAAGAGTAATAGGGATAGTAATAATAGAATAAGGATAATAATAACAGTCATAGCGATAATAATAATAGTAGTAAGGATAATAATAATAGTTATTGCGATAATAATAATAGTAATAAGGATAATAATAATAGTTATAAGGATAATAATAATAGTTATAAGGATAAAGAGAAGAGTAATAGGGATAGTAATAATAGAATAAGGATAATAATAACAGTCATTGCGATAATAATAATAGTAATATGGATAATAATAATAGTTATTGCGATAATAATAATAGTAATAAGGATAATAATAATAGTTATAAGGATAAAGACAAGAGTAATAGGGATAGTTATAATAGAATAAGGATAATAATAACAGTCATAGCGATAATAATAATAGTAATAAGGATAATAATAATAGTTTTAGTGCTAATAATAATAGTAATAAGCATAACAATAATGGTTATAAGAATAAAGACAAGAGTAATAGGGATAGTAATAATAGAATAAGTATAATAATAACAGTCATAGCGATAATAATAATAGTAATGAGGATAATAATAATAGTTATAAGGATAGAGACAAGAGTAATAGGGATAGTAATAATAGAATAAGTATAATAATAACAGTCATAGCGATAATAAAAATAGTAATAAGGATAATAATAATAGTTTTAGTGCTAATAATAATAGTAATAAGCATAACAATAATAGTTATAAGGATAAAGACAAGAGTAATAGGGATAGTAATAATAGAATAAGTATAATAATAACAGTCATAGCGATAATAATAATAGAAATAAGGATAATAATAATAGTTATAGTGCTAACAATAATAGTAATAAGCATAATAATAATAGTTATAAGGATAGAGACAAGAGTAATAGGGATAGTAATAATAGAATAAGGATAATAATAACAGTCATAGCGATAATAATAATAGTAATAAGGATAATAATAATAGTTATAGCGATAATAATAATAGTAATAAGGATAATAATAATAGTTATAAGGATAAAGACAAGAGCAATAGGGATAGTAATAATAGAATAAGGATAATAATAACAGTCATAGCGATAATAATAATAGTAATGAGGATAATAATAATAGTTATAAGGATAGAGACAAGAGTAATAGAGATAGTAATAATAGAATAAGGATAATAATAACAGTCATAGCGATAATAATAATAGTAATGAGGATAACAATAATAGTTATAGAGATAATAATACTAGTAATAAGGATAATGATAACAGTTATAATGATAATAATAATAGTAATAAGGGAAATAATAATAGTTATAAGGATAAAGACAAGAGTAATAGGGATAGTAATAATAGAATAAGGATAATAATAACAGTCATAGCGATAATAAAAATAGTAATAAGGATAATAATAATAGTTTTAGTGCTAATAATAATAGTAATAAGCATAACAATAATAGTTATAAGGATAAAGACAAGAGTAATAGGGATAGTAATAATAGAATAAGGATAATAATAACAGTCATAGCGATAATAATAATAGTAATGAGGATAATAATAATAGTTATAAGGATAGAGACAAGAGTAATAGAGATAGTAATAATAGAATAAGGATAATAATAACAGTCATAGCGATAATAATAATAGTAATGAGGATAACAATAATAGTTATAGAGATAATAATACTAGTAATAAGGATAATAATAACAGTTATAATGATAATAATAATAGTAATAAGGGAAATAATAATAGTTATAAGGATAAAGAAAAGAGTAATAGGGATAGTAATAATAGAATAAGGATAATAATAACAGTCATAGCGATAATAATAATAGTAATAAGGATAATAATAATAGTTATAAGGATAATAATAATAGTTATAAGGATAAAGAGAAGAGTAATAGGGATAGTAATAATAGAATAAGGAAAATAATAACAGTCATAGCGATAATAATAATAGTAGTAAGGATAATAATAATAGTTATAGCGATAATAATAATAGTAATAAGCATAATAATAATAGTTATAAGAATAGAGACAAGAGTAATAGGGATAGTAATAGTAGAATAAGCATAATAATAACAGTCATAGCGATAATAATAATAATAGCTATAGTGCTATTAATAATAGTAATAAGGATAATAATAACAGTTATAGCAATAATAATAATAGTAATAAGGATAATAATAATAGTTATAAGGATAAAGACAAGAGTAATAGGGATAGTAATAATAGATTAAGGATAATAATAACAGTCATAGCGATAATAATAATAGTAATGAGGATAATAATAATAGTTATTGCGATAATAATAATAGTAATGAGGATAATAATAATAGTTATAAGGATAGAGACAAGAGTAATAGGGATAGTAATAATAGAATAAGTATAATAATAACAGTCATAGCGATAATAATAATAGTAATAAGGATAATAATAATAGTTATAAGGGTAAAGAGAAGAGTAATACGGATAGTAATAATAGAATAAGGATAATAATAACAGTCATAGCGATAATAATAATAGTAGTAAGGATAATAATAATAGTTATAGCGATAATAATAATAGTAATAAGGATAATAATAGTAGTTATAAGGATAAAGAGAAGAGTAATAGGGATAGTAATAATAGAATAAGGATAATAATAACAGTCATTGCGATAATAATAATAGTAATAAGGATAATAATAATAGTAATAAGGATAATAATAATAGTTATAAGGATAATAATAATAGTTATAAGGATAAAGAGAAGAGTAATAGGGATAGTAATAATAGAATAAGGATAATAATAACAGTCATAGCGATAATAATAATAGTAGTAAGGATAATAATAATAGTTATAGCGATAATAATAATAGTAATAAGGATAATAATAATAGTTATAAGGATAAAGGGAAGAGTAATAGGGATAGTAATAATAGAATAAGGATAATAATAACAGTCATTGCGATAATAATAATAGTAATAAGGATAATAATAATAGTTATAGCGATAATAATAATAGTAATAAGGATAATAATAGTAGTTATAAGGATAAAGAGAAGAGTAATAGGGATAGTAATAATAGAATAAGGATAATAATAACAGTCATTGCGATAATAATAATAGTAATAAGGATAATAATAATAGTAATAAGGATAATAATAATAGTTATAAGGATAATAATAATAGTTATAAGGATAAAGAGAAGAGTAATAGGGATAGTAATAATAGAATAAGGATAATAATAACAGTCATTGCGATAATAATAATAGTAATAAGGATAATAATAATAGTTATAGCGATAATAATAATAGTAATAAGGATAATAATAGTAGTTATAAGGATAAAGAGAAGAGTAATAGGGATAGTAATAATAGAATAAGGATAATAATAACAGTCATTGCGATAATAATAATAGTAATAAGGATAATAATAATAGTAATAAGGATAATAATAATAGTTATAAGGATAATAATAATAGTTATAAGGATAAAGAGAAGAGTAATAGGGATAGTAATAATAGAATAAGGATAATAATAACAGTCATAGCGATAATAATAATAGTAGTAAGGATAATAATAATAGTTATTGCGATAATAATAATAGTAATAAGGATAATAATAATAGTTATAAGGATAATAATAATAGTTATAAGGATAAAGAGAAGAGTAATAGGGATAGTAATAATAGAATAAGGATAATAATAACAGTCATTGCGATAATAATAATAGTAATATGGATAATAATAATAGTTATTGCGATAATAATAATAGTAATAAGGATAATAATAATAGTTATAAGGATAAAGACAAGAGTAATAGGGATAGTTATAATAGAATAAGGATAATAATAACAGTCATAGCGATAATAATAATAGTAATAAGGATAATAATAATAGTTTTAGTGCTAATAATAATAGTAATAAGCATAACAATAATGGTTATAAGGATAAAGACAAGAGTAATAGGGATAGTAATAATAGAATAAGTATAATAATAACAGTCATAGCGATAATAATAATAGTAATGAGTATAATAATAATAGTTATAAGGATAGAGACAAGAGTAATAGGGATAGTAATAATAGAATAAGTATAATAATAACAGTCATAGCGATAATAATAATAGTAATAAGGATAATAATAATAGTTTTAGTGCTAATAATAATAGTAATAAGCATAACAATAATAGTTATAAGGATAAAGACAAGAGTAATAGGGATAGTAATAATAGAATAAGTATAATAATAACAGTCATAGCGATAATAATAATAGAAATAAGGATAATAATAATAGTTATAGTGCTAACAATAATAGTAATAAGCATAATAATAATAGTTATAAGGATAGAGACAAGAGTAATAGGGATAGTAATAATAGAATAAGGATAATAATAACAGTCATAGCGATAATAATAATAGTAATAAGGATAATAATAATAGTTATAGCGATAATAATAATAGTAATAAGGATAATAATAATAGTTATAAGGATAAAGACAAGAGTAATAGGGATAGTAATAATAGAATAAGGATAATAATAACAGTCATAGCGATAATAATAATAGTAATGAGGATAATAATAATAGTTATAAGGATAGAGACAAGAGTAATAGAGATAGTAATAATAGAATAAGGATAATAATAACAGTCATAGCGATAATAATAATAGTAATGAGGATAACAATAATAGTTATAGAGATAATAATACTAGTAATAAGGATAATAATAACAGTTATAATGATAATAATAATAGTAATAAGGGAAATAATAATAGTTATAAGGATAAAGACAAGAGTAATAGGGATAGTAATAATAGAATAAGGATAATAATAACAGTCATAGCGATAATAATAATAGTAATAAGGATAATAATAATAGTTATAAGGATAATAATAATAGTTATAAGGATAATAATAATAGTTATAAGGATAAAGAGAAGAGTAATAGGGATAGTAATAATAGAATAAGGAAAATAATAACAGTCATAGCGATAATAATAATAGTAGTAAGGATAATAATAATAGTTATAGCGATAATAATAATAGTAATAAGCATAATAATAATAGTTATAAGAATAGAGACAAGAGTAATAGGGATAGTAATAGTAGAATAAGCATAATAATAACAGTCATAGCGATAATAATAATAATAGCTATAGTGCTATTAATAATAGTAATAAGGATAATAATAACAGTTATAGCAATAATAATAATAGTAATAAGGATAATAATAATAGTTATAAGGATAAAGACAAGAGTAATAGGGATAGTAATAATAGAATAAGGATAATAATAACAGTCATAGCGATAATAATAATAGTAATGAGGATAATAATAATAGTTATTGCGATAATAATAATAGTAATGAGGATAATAATAATAGTTATAAGGATAGAGACAAGAGTAATAGGGATAGTAATAATAGAATAAGTATAATAATAACAGTCATAGCGATAATAATAATAGTAATAAGGATAATAATAATAGTTATAAGGGTAAAGAGAAGAGTAATAGGGATAGTCATAATAGAATAAGGATAATAATAACAGTCATAGCGATAATAATAATAGTAGTAAGGATAATAATAATAGTTATAGCGATAATAATAATAGTAATAAGGATAATAATAGTAGTTATAAGGATAAAGAGAAGAGTAATAGGGATAGTAATAATAGAATAAGGATAATAATAACAGTCATTGCGATAATAATAATAGTAATAAGGATAATAATAATAGTAATAAGGATAATAATAATAGTTATAAGGATAATAATAATAGTTATAAGGATAAAGAGAAGAGTAATAGGGATAGTAATAATAGAATAAGGATAATAATAACAGTCATAGCGATAATAATAATAGTAGTAAGGATAATAATAATAGTTATTGCGATAATAATAATAGTAATAAGGATAATAATAATAGTTATAAGGATAATAATAATAGTTATGAGGATAAAGAGAAGAGTAATAGGGATAGTAATAATAGAATAAGGATAATAATAACAGTCATTGCGATAATAATAATAGTAATAAGTATAATAATAATAGTTATTGCGATAATAATAATAGTAATAAGGATAATAATAATAGTTATAAGGATAAAGACAAGAGTAATAGGGATAGTTATAATAGAATAAGGATAATAATAACAGTCATAGCGATAATAATAATAGTAGTAAGGATAATAATAATAGTTATAGCGATAATAATAATAGTAATAAGGATAATAATAGTAGTTATAAGGATAAAGAGAAGAGTAATAGGGATAGTAATAATAGAATAAGGATAATAATAACAGTCATTGCGATAATAATAATAGTAATAAGGATAATATTAATAGTTATAAGGATAATAATAATAGTTATAAGGATAATAATAATAGTTATAAGGATAAAGAGAAGAGTAATAGGGATAGTAATAATAGAATAAGGAAAATAATAACAGTCATAGCGATAATAATAATAGTAATAAGGATAATAATAATAGTTTTAGTGCTAATAATAATAGTAATAAGGATAACCATAATAGTTATTGTGCTAATAATACTAGTAATAAGGATAATAATAACAGTTATAGCGATAATAATAATAGTAATAAGGGAAATAATAATAAATATCAGGATAAAGACAAGAGTAATAGGGATAGTAATAATGGAAGAAGTATAATAATAACAGTCATAGCGATAATAATAATAGAAATAAGGATAATAATAATAGTTATAGTGCTAACAATAATAGTAATAAGCATAATAATAATAGTTATAAGGATGGAGACAAGAGTAATAGGGATAGTAATAATAGAATAAGGATAATAATAACAGTCATTGCGATAATAATAATAGAAATAAGGATAATAATAATAGTTATAAGGATAATAATAATAGTTATAAGGATAAAGAGAAGAGTAATAGGGATAGTAATAATAGAATAAGGATAATAATAACAGTCATTGCGATAATAATAATAGTAATAAGGATAATAATAATAGTTAATGCGATAATAATAATAGTAATAAGGGAAATAATAATAGTTATAAGGATAATAATAATAGTTATAAGGATAAAGAGAAGAGTAATAGGGATAGTAATAATAGAATAAGGATAATAATAACAGTCATAGCCATAATAATAATAGTAGTAAGGATAATAATAATAGTTATAGCGATAATAATAATAGTAATAAGGATAATAAAAATAGTTATATTGATAAAGAGAAGAGTAATAGGGATAGTAATAATAGAATAAGGATAATAATAACAGTCATTGCGATAATAATAATAGTAATAAGGATAATAATAATAGTTATAGCGATAATAATAATAGAAATAAGGATAATAATAATAGTTATAAGGATAATAATAATAGTTATAAGGATAAAGAGAAGAGTAATAGGGATAGTAATAATAGAATAAGGATAATAATAACAGTCATTGCGATAATAATAATAGTAATAAGGATAATAATAATAGTTAATGCGATAATAATAATAGTAATAAGGGAAATAATAATAGTTATAAGGATAATAATAATAGTTATAAGGATAAAGAGAAGAGTAATAGGGATAGTAAAAATAGAATAAGGATAATAATAACAGTCATAGCCATAATAATAATAGTAGTAAGGATAATAATAATAGTTATAGCGATAATAATAATAGTAATAAGGATAATAATAATAGTTATAAGGATAAAGAGAAGAGTAATAGGGATAGTAATAATAGAATAAGGATAATAATAACAGTCATAGCGATAATAATAATAGTAATGAGGATAATAATAATAGTTATTGCGATAATAATAATAGTAATGAGGATAATAATAATAGTTATAAGGATAAAGACAAGAGTAATAGGGATAGTAATAATAGAATAAGGATAATAATAACAGTCATAGCGATAATAATAATAGTAATGAGGATAATAATAATAGTTATTGCGATAATAATAAAAGTAATGAGGATAATAATAATAGTTATAAGGATAGAGACAAGAGTAATAGGGATAGTAATAATAGAATAAGTATAATAATAACAGTCATAGCGATAATAATAATAGTAATAAGGATAATAATAATAGTTATAAGGGTAAAGAGAAGAGTAATAGGGATAGTAATAATAGAATAAGGATAATAATAACAGTCATAGCGATAATAATAATAGTAGTAAGGATAATAATAATAGTTATAGCGATAATAATAATAGTAATAAGGATAATAATAGTAGTTATAAGGATAAAGAGAAGAGTAATAGGGATAGTAATAATAGAATAAGGATAATAATAACAGTCATTGCGATAATAATAATAGTAATAAGGATAATAATAATAGTAATAAGGATAATAATAATAGTTATAAGGATAATAATAATAGTTATAAGGATAAAGAGAAGAGTAATAGGGACAGTAATAATAGAATAAGGATAATAATAACAGTCATAGCGATAATAATAATAGTAGTAAGGATAATAATAATAGTTATTGCGATAATAATAATAGTAATAAGGATAATAATAATAGTTATAAGGATAATAATAATAGTTATAAGGATAAAGAGAAGAGTAATAGGGATAGTAATAATAGAATAAGGATAATAATAACAGTCATTGCGATAATAATAATAGTTATTGCGATAATAATAATAGTAATAAGGATAATAATAATAGTTATAAGGATAAAGACAAGAGTAATAGGGATAGTTATAATAGAATAAGGATAATAATAACAGTCATAGCGATAATAATAATAGAAATAAGGATAATAATAATAGTTATAGTGCTAACAATAATAGTAATAAGCATAATAATAATAGTTATAAGGATAGAGACAAGAGTAATAGGGATAGTAATAATAGAATAAGGATAATAATAACAGTCATAGCGATAATAATAATAGTAATAAGGATAATAATAATAGTTATAGCGATAATAATAATAGTAATAAGGATAATAATAATAGTTATAAGGATAAAGACAAGAGTAATAGGGATAGTAATAATAGAATAAGGATAATAATAACAGTCATAGCGATAATAATAATAGTAATGAGGATAATAATAATAGTTATAAGGATAGAGACAAGAGTAATAGGGATAGTAATAATAGAATAAGTATAATAATACCAGTCATAGCGATAATAATAATAGTAATAAGGATAATAATAATAGTTTTAGTGCTAATAATAATAGTAATAAGCATAACAATAATAGTTATAAGGATAAAGACAAGAGTAATAGGGATAGTAATAATAGAATAAGTATAATAATAACAGTCATAGCGATAATAATAATAGTAATAAGGATAATAATAATAGTTATAGTGCGAATAATAATAGTAATAAGGATAACCATAATAGTTATAGTGCTAATAATACTAGTAATAAGGATAATAATAACAGTTATAGCGATAATAATAATAGTAATAAGGGAAATAATAATAAATATCAGGATAAAGACAAGAGTAATAGGGATAGTAATAATGGAAGAAGTATAATAATAACAGTCATTGCGATAATAATAATAGAAATAAGGATAATAATAATAGTTATAGTGGTAATAATAATAGTAATAAGCATAATAATAAATTTATAAGGATAGAGACAAGAGTAATAGAGATAGTAATAATAGAATAAGGATAATAATAACAGTCATAGCGATAATAATAATAGTAACGAGGATAACAATAATAGTTATAGAGATAATAATACTAGTAATAAGGATAATAATAACAGTTATAATGATAATAATAATAGTAATAAGGGAAATAATAATAGTTATAAGGGAAATAATAATAGTTATAAGGATAAAGACAAGAGTAATAGGGATAGTAATAATAGAATAAGTATAATAATAACAGTCATAGCGATAATAATAATAGTAATAAGGATAATAATAATAGTTATAAGGATAATAATAATAGTTATAAGGATAAAGAGAAGAGTAATAGGGATAGTAATAATAGAATAAGGAAAATAATAACAGTCATAGCGATAATAATAATAGTAGTAAGGATAATAATAATAGTTATAGCGATAATAATAATAGTAATAAGCATAATAATAATAGTTATAAGAATAGAGACAAGAGTAATAGGGATAGTAATAGTAGAATAAGCATAATAATAACAGTCATAGCGATAATAATAATAATAGCTATAGTGCTATTAATAATAGTAATAAGGATAATAATAACAGTTATAGCAATAATAATAATAGTAATAAGGATAATAATAATAGTTATAGTGCGAATAATAAGAATAGTAATAAGGATAATAATAATAGTTATAAGGATAAAGACAAGAGTAATAGGGATAGTAATAATAGAATAAGTATAATAATAACAGTCATAGCGATAATAATAATAGAAATAAGGATAATAATAATAGTTATAGTGCTAACAATAATAGTAATAAGCATAATAATAATAGTTATAAGGATAGAGACAAGAGTAATAGGGATAGTAATAATAGAATAAGGATAATAATAACAGTCATTGCGATAATAATAATAGAAATAAGGATAATAATAATAGTTATAAGGATAATAATAATAGTTATAAGGATAAAGAGAAGAGTAATAGGGATAGTAATAATAGAATAAGGATAATAATAACAGTCATTGCGATAATAATAATAGTAATAAGGATAATAATAATAGTTAATGCGATAATAATAATAGTAATAAGGGAAATAATAATAGTTATAAGGATAATAATAATAGTTATAAGGATAAAGAGAAGAGTAATAGGGATAGTAATAATAGAATAAGGATAATAATAACAGTCATAGCCATAATAATAATAGTAGTAAGGATAATAATAATAGTTATAGCGATAATAATAATAGTAATAAAGATAATAATAATAGTTATAAGGATAGAGACAAGAGTAATAGGGATAGTAATAATAGAATAAGTATAATAATAACAGTCATAGCGATAATAATAATAGTAATAAGGATAATAATAATAGTTATAGTGCGAATAATAATAGTAATAAGGATAACCATAATAGTTATAGTGCTAATAATACTGGTAATAAGGATAATAATAACAGTTATAGCGATAATAATAATAGTAATAAGGGAAATAATAATAAATATCAGGATAAAGACAAGAGTAATAGGGATAGTAATAATGGAAGAAGTATAATAATAACAGTCATTGCGATAATAATAATAGAAATAAGGATAATAATAATAGTTATAGTGGTAATAATAATAGTAATAAGCATAATAATAAATTTATAAGGATAGAGACAAGAGTAATAGAGATAGTAATAATAGAATAAGGATAATAATAACAGTCATAGCGATAATAATAATAGTAATGAGGATAACAATAATAGTTATAGCGATAATAATACTAGTAATAAGGATAATAATAACAGTTGTAATGATAATAATAATAGTAATAAGGGAAATAATAATAGTTATAAGGATAAAGACAAGAGTAATAGGGATAGTAATAATAGAATAAGGATAATAATAACAGTCATAGCGATAATAATAGTAGTAAGGATAATAATAATAGTTATAGCGATAATAATAATAGTAATAAGCATAATAATCATAGTTATAAGAATAGAGACAAGAGTAATAGGGATAGTAATAGTAGAATAAGCATAATAATAACAGGCATAGCGATAATAATAATAATAGCTATAGTGCTATTAATAATAGTAATAAGGATTATAATAACAGTTATAGCAATAATAATAATAGTAATAAGGATAATAATAATAGTTATAGTGCGAATAATAATAGTAATAAGGATAATAATAATAGTTATAGCGATAATAATAATTGTAATAAGGGAAATAATAATAATTATAAGGATTGAGACAAGAATAATAGGGATAGTAATAATAGAATAAGGATAATAATAATAGTAATAAGGATAATAATAACAGTTATAGCAATAATAATAATAGTAATAAGGATAATAATAATAGTTATAGTGCGAATAATAATAATAGTAATAAGGATAATAATAATAGTTATAAGGATAAAGACAAGAGTAATAGGGATAGTAATAATAGAATAAGTATAATAATAACAGTCATAGCGATAATAATAATAGAAATAAGGATAATAATAATAGTTATAGTGCTAACAATAATAGTAATAAGCATAATAATAATAGTTATAAGGATAGAGACAAGAGTAATAGGGATAGTAATAATAGAATAAGGATAATAATAACAGTCATTGCGATAATAATAATAGTAATAAGGATAATAATAATAGTTATAAGGATAATAATAACAGTTATAAGGATAAAGAGAAGAGTAATAGGGATAGTAATAATAGAATAAGGATAATAATAACAGTCATTGCGATAATAATAATAGTAATAAGGATAATAATAATAGTTATTGCGATAATAATAATAGTAATAAGGGAAATAATAATAGTTATAAGGATAATAATAATAGTTATAAGGATAAAGAGAAGAGTAATAGGGATAGTAATAATAGAATAAGGATAATAATAACAGTCATAGCGATAATAATAATAGTTATAGCGATAATAATAATAGTAATAAGGATAATAATAATAGTTATAAGGATAAAGAGAAGAGTAATAGGGATAGTAATAATAGAATAAGGATAATAATAACAGTCATTGCGATAATAATAATAGTAATAAGGATAATAATAATAGTTATAGCGATAATAATAATAGTAATAAGGATAATAATAATAGTTATAAGGATAATAATAATAGTTATAAGGATAAAGACAAGAGTAATAGGGATAGTAATAATAGAATAAGGATAATAATAACAGTCATAGCGATAATAATAATAGTAATGAGGATAATAATAATAGTTATTGCGATAATAATAATAGTAATGAGGATAATAATAATAGTTATAAGGATAGAGACAAGAGTAATAGGGATAGTAATAATAGAATAAGTATAATAATAACAGTCATAGCGATAATAATAATAGTAATAAGGATAATAATAATAGTTATAAGGGTAAAGAGAAGAGTAATAGGGATAGTAATAATAGAATAAGGATAATAATAACAGTCATAGCGATAATAATAGTAGTAAGGATAATAATAATAGTTATAGCGATAATAATAATAGTAATAAGCATAATAATAATAGTTATAAGAATAGAGACAAGAGTAATAGGGATAGTAATAGTAGAATAAGCATAATAATAACAGGCATAGCGATAATAATAATAATAGCTATAGTGCTATTAATAATAGTAATAAGGATAATAATAACAGTTATAGCAATAATAATAATAGTAATAAGGATAATAATAATAGTTATAGTGCGAATAATAATAGTAATAAGGATAATAATAATAGTTATAGCGATAATAATAATTGTAATAAGGAAAATAATAATAATTATAAGGATTGAGACAAGAATAATAGGGATAGTAATAATAGAATAAGGATAATAATAACAGTCATAGCGATAATAATAATAGTAATGAGGATAACAATAATAGTTATAGAGATAATAATACTAGTAATAAGGATAATAATAACAGTTATAATGATAATAATAATAGTAATAAGGGAAATAATAATCGTTATAAGGATAAAGACAAGAGTAATAGGGATAGTAATAATAGAATAAGGATAATAATAACAGTCATAGCGATAATAATAGTAGTAAGGATAATAATAATAGTTATAGCGATAATAATAATAGTAATAAGCATAATAATAATAGTTATAAGAATAGAGACAAGAGTAATAGGGATAGTAATAGTAGAATAAGCATAATAATAACAGGCATAGCGATAATAATAATAATAGCTATAGTGCTATTAATAATAGTAATAAGGATAATAATAACAGTTATAGCAATAATAATAATAGTAATAAGGATAATAATAATAGTTATAGTGCGAATAATAATAATAGTAATAAGGATAATAATAATAGTTATAAGGATAAAGACAAGAGTAATAGGGATAGTAATAATAGAATAAGTATAATAATAACAGTCATAGCGATAATAATAATAGAAATAAGGATAATAATAATAGTTATAGTGCTAACAATAATAGTAATAGCATAATAATAATAGTTATAAGGATAGAGACAAGAGTAATAGGGATAGTAATAATAGAATAAGGATAATAATAACAGTCATTGCGATAATAATAATAGTAATAAGGATAATAATAATAGTTATAAGGATAATAATAATAGTTATAAGGATAAAGAGAAGAGTAATAGGGATAGTAATAATAGAATAAGGATAATAATAACAGTCATTGCGTAAATAATAATAGTTATTGCGATAATAATAATAGTAATAAGGGAAATAATAATAGTTATAAGGATAATAATAATAGTTATAAGGATAAAGAGAAGAGTAATAGGGATAGTAATAATAGTAATAAGGATAATAATAATAGTTATAGCGATAATAATAATAGTAATAAGGATAATAATAATAGTTATAAGGATAATAATAACAGTCATTGCGTAAATAATAATAGTTATTGCGATAATAATAATAGTAATAAGGGAAATAATAATAGTTATAAGGATAATAATAATAGTTATAAGGATAAAGAGAAGAGTAATAGGGATAGTAATAATAGAATAAGGATAATAATAACAGTCATAGCGATAATAATAATAGTAGTAAGGATAATAATAATAGTTATAGCGATAATAATAATAGTAATAAGGATAATAATAATAGTTATAAGGATAAAGAGAAGAGTAATAGGGATAGTAATAGAATAAGGATAATAATAGCAGTCATTGCGATAATAATAATAGTAATAAGGATAATAATAATAGTTATAGCGATAATAATAATAGTAATAAGGATAATAATAATAGTTATAAGGATAATAATAATAGTTATAAGGATAAAGACAAGAGTAATAGGGATAGTAATAATAGAATAAGGATAATAATAACAGTCATAGCGATAATAATAATAGTAATGAGGATAATAATAATAGTTATTGCGATAATAATAATAGTAATGAGGATAATAATAATAGTTATAAGGATAGAGACAAGAGTAATAGGGATAGTAATTGTTCCGTTCGACGATACATCTGGGTGAGGATTTCGAAAGTTTATTTATGATCGAACCGTTAGATAGCCGTTTTTGAGCCAAACATTTCGGGTTTTTCCAACACTTAGTTTTACCACATGTCCTTGCCATAAATTTAGAGTCAACTTTCGCTTCGTCCTCAACGGCCACTTCTCGATCATAAACACGGTTTGTTCTGAAGGGTCACTTTGGAAACGGTCACGCGAGGACCTAACGGTGATTTATGTTTGCCAAATGTGTACCTAGAAGAGAAAATCGCGGCATGGCCGGACGTTCGGGGTCCTCCCGCCTACTTACTGGGTTCCCCACCCTTCCTAGACGAAGACGCTCTAAGGGAGCTATGAAGGGTGGGCCCAATCTTCGAGGAGCGCGTTGATTGGAATTTCGAGAAAAACGGAAAAGACCAATCAACGTGCGAGATCTGACTCCCTTCGTCTTCGTGGGAGTCAAGACGACACCGAGTCGTCACTTATCTGAAAAACGTCAAATAGAATACATCAAACTCAAAGCATCAACGGTCGGATGCACCTTTTCGCAAAAAGACTTTAACGCGTCATCGAAATCGGACGCACTTAGTTCAATACAGTTAATCGCCGTATATCGTGGCGATCACAGCGAACACCTCCAACGTTCGGGAGGCATTGAAACATTGCCTGTAAACTTCAAGGTTTAGAGGCAAATCGCGTCGCGGTTAAAATATTTTTTATCGTGACGCAGTAGCGTCAACGGTCGAGACGCTACATAATTTTTGGTCCTTCGAGCCGGATTCGCGATCGACGGAAGTGCAGTTCTCAGTGCGTATAGACACAGTTTCCACGAGTGAATCCGGAAATCATCGCGTTAACAAAACGGACGATCAACCAACAAGACGACCATTCAACCAGACGAACTGCTGTGGCGTACGATCTTGTTGGCAACGGAACAGCCATCATCATCTGGACCATAATCTGGACACGATCAGCGAGGACAACGGACGGTCCTGCCATAACTACAGCATCGATCCAGATAAGGTAGGCTCGTTCTTGAATAACCAATCAGGATATCCTTCCATTTCGTAGTATTCCGATTTTTCCGCCTCATTCCGATTAAAACATGGCAAACGCAAATGCCAGCGGTACCGATTCGCACATCCGCACTCTTAAGCAAAAACGGCGTTCGTTCAAAGCGCAAATAACGATGCTGACGAATCTCGTTAACACGTACGAAGATTCAGATTCCGAGCGTCATAAACTTCGCAATCGCATCGAGCGACTCCAGAACCAATTCGAAGCATACAACGACATTCAAGACGAATTAGCTCTTCTCGACAACCCCGAAGAAGCAGAACGCGAACGCGAAGAGACCATCGAATTGTTCGATGACGCAATTGCGAACGCGACCGTGCTTTTAAATCGATTGGAACGGTCCGATAATCGGTCGAATATACAACCTCGCGCGATGTGCAGCAACGATTCACCTGCTCCATCGGCCGCGACCTTTTCGCTTCCGGTACATCTTCCGAAAATTGATTTACCGAAATTTGACGGACGTACAGATAAATGGGTAACGTTCAAAGACGCATTCGAAACAATGATTCATTCACAAACGGGATTGAGCAACATACAACGGTTACAATATCTGCGGTTATCGTTAATCGGACAGGCAGAATCCGCGATCGACGCCTTTACAATCAGCGAAGACAATTACGAAGCAGCTTGGAATCAATTAAAAGAGATTTACGACAACAAACGCGTATTAGTTCTCCGGCATGCGACGCTATTACGTAACACACCGTACATGGTCGACGATTCCCCAGAAGCCATACGCGATTTCGTTAATCACGTGCAACTACATATTCGTTCCCTCCAAGCACTCGGTCGGACTTGGGAGGATATCGCAAGCGATTTTTTATCAAGTATGATGGTCGCGAGAATGTCAACGGAAGTACGAAAGGCATGGGAACGAACCCTCATTGATACCACGGTTCCCAAGGCACTGGATTTACTCAAACATCTACGCATTGCCTCCCATCAATCAAAAGAGACGGAAATATCAGAGGATCGTTCGGACATGTCGCACGAATTTCTTCGTTACGAGAAACCACGTTCTCCACCGTCAAACCGTAAATTCGTACCGTCGCGTAAATCACCCCCATCGTCGCGAAATTTGCCGTCGGCAACTCGAGTTTCGCCGCCGTCACCACGGAAACAACGATATCAGGCATACGCAACTTCCGCTGAATCGAAATGCAAAATTTGCAATTCTGGATCACATGCGCCGTATCAATGCCACAAGTTCACGGATATGCCGATCGACGATCGATGGAAGGCAGTTCAACGAATAAAACTTTGTTTTAATTGCCTCCTACCGGACCACGCCACCGATGATTGTAAATCGGGAGGATGCCGTGTATGCAAGGGACGGCATAACACGAAACTGCACAAGGAAATTGCGCCTCAGGACAACAAGAAGGCATGACAATCACCGATGTCAACCGGACAACAATATTTAAGACGACGAGGCAACACCATGGTTTCCCACGGACAGACCAATGGATTATTGGCGACCGCAATAATCCATGTGGTAAACAAAGAACAACGTCCCATTCGATGTCGGACTTTGATTGACACCTGCTCGAACGCGAATTTCATGACGGAAGAACTCGCGAAAAGATTACGATTGCCATCGACGCGGGCAATGATTTCTATCGAGGGGATCAATCAGTCAAATACACTCGCGAATAAACTTATTTCCGCAACAATAAAGTCACGATTCAATGAATATCAGCGTACCTTGACATTTCTTATCGTTCCGAAGATCTCAGGGCCGATACCTGATACGCAAATTGACCGCTCGCGCATTCGAATACCACAAAACATTAAACTCGCCGATCCGTTTTTCCACGAGCCGGGAAAAATTGATATGTTGGTGGGTACCGGACCGTCATTATCATGTTTGAGTATCGGACAAATCAACATCTCCGATCGAAATGAACCAGAACTGATTTTACAAAAGACGCAATTAGGTTGGATCATCGGGGGGAGCGTACCCATCTCCGCAACGAACTCTATCCGCAAGACTTTCATCGCCAAATTAAACTTCGATATGCAAAAGTTTTGGGAAATCGAGGAAGCACCCCACGCACATCACCTTTCGCCGGAAGACCACGAGTGCGAAAAACATTTCGAGGAATCTATTCGTCGCGAAGATTCCGGTCGTTACGTCGTAGCTCTACCGTTCAACGAGAAGAAATCGAAGCTCGGAGAATCCCGGTCGCGTGCCGTGAATCGCTTTCTGTCCCTCGAACGAAAACTAAAGCGCAACCCAGTGTTACGCGAGCAATACACTGCGGTCATCAACGAATATATAACACTCGGGCATATGACACAGGTAGAAACTTTCGACGCGCCGGGTTTCTACCTGCCACATCACGCGGTGGAAAAACTGACAAGTACTACAACTAAAGTACGGGTTGTATTCGACGGGTCGGCGAAGACGAGCAGTGGAATATCATTAAACGATGCGCTAATGACGGGTCCCACTATTCAGGACGATCTTTTTTCGCTGCTCCTGCGCTTTCGAATGTATGCATACGTAATGACCGGTGACATTGAAAAAATGTACCGGCAATTCCTCGTTCGACCGGAGGATCGCGCTTATCAGAGGATTATTTGGAGAGACAATCGTGGTAATCTAGCAACGTTCGAGCTAAACACGGTGACGTTCGGTCTCTCATCGGCTCCATATCTAGCTATAAGATGCCTTCATCAGCTCGCGGACGATGAAGGAACTAGTTTCCCTGAAGCGGCGGAAATCGTGAAACAAGATCTTTACGTGGATGATCTCCTTACCGGCGCAGACACTTTCGAAAAGGCTCAACAGATCCAGTCACAAATCTGCGAGATGCTTACTAAGGGAGGCCTAAACATCCGGCAGTGGGCTTCCAACGACCCTAACCTTCTTCAAGGTCTCAGAGAGGATCAAATCCATCCGAAGATTTTAGGAGAGACCACCACGATGAAGACCTTAGGAGTTGTCTGGGATGCGCGACAGGACACGATTCGGTACACCGTCGACCTTTCAACGAGCGAAAAAATCAGCAAGCGCACCATCCTGTCAACTATTGCCAAGGTTTTCGACCCGCTAGGTTTGCTAGGACCGGTCACAATTCTAGCAAAACTTTTAATGCAACGTCTTTGGCAATTGAAGATAGATTGGGACGAGTCGCTTCCTGCCAACATCCATACCGAATGGACCACGTACATGAGTCAGCTTCGAACGCTGAACGACGTTGAATTCCAGCGACACGTCTCACTACGGGAACATCAACGTATAGAAATCCATGGATTTTCTGACGCGAGCGAGCGAGCTTACGGTGCATGTCTATACATACGCGCAATAGACAAATTCGGACGTATCGAAACGCAACTTCTCTGCGCAAAATCCCGCGTCGCGCCTTTGAAAACTGTAACGCTTGCTCGTCTCGAATTGTGCGGTGCAGTTCTTTTGGCCTCCTTATACGCAACCGTGCGAGGAGCCATTACCCATGTCATTCACGAGACATATTTGTGGACTGATTCTACGATAGTCCTCAACTGGATTAACAGTCAACCCTGTATGTTGAAAACGTTCGTAGCCAATCGGGTGGCCGATATACAGGAAAAAACCAACACCACAACTTGGCGCCATGTCAGGTCAGAAGACAATCCAGCTGACCTTATATCTCGTGGACTGATGCCCGCACAATTCCTCAACAACGAATTGTGGCACCATGGTCCCAAATGGTTACGTAACGACGCAACAACGTGGCCAGAATCGAAATTCAAGTCCTCGAGCGACGTACCGGAATTGAAGAAAACGATCTGCCTTGCTACGTCAATTATTCGAATCGATGAAATCGTAAATCGGTACTCGTGCATACGGAAGCTTACTCGAATCGTAGCGTATTGTTTACGCTTTCGTCCAGGTCGGCAAATCAAGGGTTCACTAACGGTCGAAGAACTTCAAGAAGCCCATAAACGCGTCATCAAACTTGTCCAATCCGTCGCGTTTGCTCAAGATTTAAAAAATCTCGAAACTGGAGAGCTGCACCCAAAAAGCAAGCTTCGTCCGCTCCATCCGTTCCTTCATAGCGAAGGACTTTTACGCGTCGGAGGAAGGCTTCAAAACGCAACGATACCCTTTGAGCAAAAACACCCTATTCTTTTGCCTAAGGGCAATCACGTAACGGACCTCATTATTCGCGAGGCTCATGTGCAGAACCATCATGCTGGTATAACCGCCACATTATATAATGTACGTCAAAAATACTGGCCCATTGATGGGAAAAACGGAACGCGCAAAATCATTCGACAATGCGTACGATGTTTTCGGGTTCGTCCACCTGACGTAGAGTACCTGATGGGAAATCTACCTGCGGCGCGTGTCACTGGTTTTCGACCCTTTTATAACTGCGGCGTAGATTATTGCGGACCTTTTTACGTGAAAGAACGGCGCTACCGCAATCGAGCGCAGATCAAAATATACGTCGCGGTCTTTACCTGCTTCGCAACCAAAGCGGTACATCTTGAGGTAGTGAATGACTTAACGACCGAGGCATTCATTGCTGCACTTAAACGTTTCGTCGCCCGACGTGGGCTGTGCAAAAACATATATTCAGATAACGGAACAAATTTCGTCGGCGCAGATAACGAATTGACCGACCTATACCAATCGTTATGGAAGAATGAGAAGACGCAGCGATTTCTCACAGACAAGAAAATCTCGTGGCATTTTATTCCCGCATTGTCTCCTCACTTCGGCGGATTGTGGGAGGCTGCGGTAAAATCTTTTAAAAATCATTTGAAACGCGTAGTCGGACCTGAATTGTTTACGATCGAACAATTCACTACTTTGACGATCGAAATTGAGGCAATCCTTAATTCGCGTCCTCTCACTCCGCTTTCCTCCGATCCCAATGATCCTTTAGCACTAACTCCCGGACATTTCCTGATTGGGAGTTCTTTAACGGGCATTGCCGAGGATGATTTCAGCGATACACCATCGAACAGGCTATCGCTGTGGCAGCACATCCAGAAAGTGAAACAGGATTTCTGGGCTAGATGGTACAAGGAGTACATCAACCATCTGAATGTGCGCCACAAATGGACCAAGGGATCGCACAGCATCCAGGAAGGAACAATCGTGGTCCTGAAGGAGAACCATCTTCCACCTCTGGCCTGGCATCTCGCAAGGGTCGAGGAAATACACCCTGGAGCAGACGGCATCACACGGGCAGTCACCGTTCGGACGAGCCATGGACGGTACAAACGGAACGTCAAAAACATGGCACCTCTTCCGATCGAAGAAGAGGATCTTCCATCGTCGCGGGATCAGATGACGTCAGAAGATCAAGATCAACCTACATCTTGATGAACATGGTCCATCAAAGGGGGGAGCATGTTCCGTTCGACGATACATCTGGGTGAGGATTTCGAAAGTTTATTTATGATCGAACCGTTAGATAGCCGTTTTTGAGCCAAACATTTCGGGTTTTTCCAACACTTAGTTTTACCACATGTCCTTGCCATAAATTTAGAGTCAACTTTCGCTTCGTCCTCAACGGCCACTTCTCGATCATAAACACGGTTTGTTCTGAAGGGTCACTTTGGAAACGGTCACGCGAGGACCTAACGGTGATTTATGTTTGCCAAATGTGTACCTAGAAGAGAAAATCGCGGCATGGCCGGACGTTCGGGGTCCTCCCGCCTACTTACTGGGTTCCCCACCCTTCCTAGACGAAGACGCTCTAAGGGAGCTATGAAGGGTGGGCCCAATCTTCGAGGAGCGCGTTGATTGGAATTTCGAGAAAAACGGAAAAGACCAATCAACGTGCGAGATCTGACTCCCTTCGTCTTCGTGGGAGTCAAGACGACACCGAGTCGTCACTTATCTGAAAAACGTCAAATAGAATACATCAAACTCAAAGCATCAACGGTCGGATGCACCTTTTCGCAAAAAGACTTTAACGCGTCATCGAAATCGGACGCACTTAGTTCAATACAGTTAATCGCCGTATATCGTGGCGATCACAGCGAACACCTCCAACGTTCGGGAGGCATTGAAACATTGCCTGTAAACTTCAAGGTTTAGAGGCAAATCGCGTCGCGGTTAAAATATTTTTTATCGTGACGCAGTAGCGTCAACGGTCGAGACGCTACAGTAATAATAGAATAAGTATAATAATAACAGTCATAGCGATAATAATAATAGTAATAAGGATAATAATAATAGTTATAAGGATAAAGAGAAGAGTAATAGGGATAGTAATAATAGAATAAGGATAATAATAACAGTCATTGCGATAATAATAATAGTAATAAGGATAATAATAATAGTTATTGCGATAATAATAATAGTAATAAGGATAATAATAATAGTTATAAGGATAAAGACAAGAGTAATAGGGATAGTTATAATAGAATAAGGATAATAATAACAGTCATAGCGATAATAATAATAGTAATAAGGATAATAATAATAGTTTTAGTGCTAATAATAATAGTAATAAGCATAACAATAATGGTTATAAGGATAAAGACAAGAGTAATAGGGATAGTAATAATAGAATAAGTATAATAATAACAGTCATAGCGATAATAATAATAGTAATGAGGATAATAATAATAGTTATAAGGATAGAGACAAGAGTAATAGGGATAGTAATAATAGAATAAGTATAATAATAACAGTCATAGCGATAATAATAATAGTAATAAGGATAATAATAATAGTTTTAGTGCTAATAATAATAGTAATAAGCATAATAATAATAGTTATAAGGATAGAGACAAGAGTAATAGGGATAGTAATAATAGAATAAGGATAATAATAACAGTCATAGCGATAATAATAATAGAAATAAGGATAATAATAATAGTTATAGTGCTAACAATAATAGTAATAAGCATAATAATAATAGTTATAAGGATAGAGACAAGAGTAATAGGGATAGTAATAATAGAATAAGGATAATAATAACAGTCATAGCGATAATAATAATAGTAATAAGGATAATAATAATAGTTATAGCGATAATAATAATAGTAATAAGGATAATAATAATAGTTATAAGGATAAAGACAAGAGTAATAGGGATAGTAATAATAGTTATAAGGATAAAGACAAGAGTAATAGGGATAGTAAAAATAGAATAAGGATAATAATATCAGTCATAGCGATAATAATAATAGTAATGAGGATAATAATAATAGTTATAAGGATAGAGACAAGAGTAATAGGGATAGTAATAATAGAATAAGTATAATAATAACAGTCATAGCGATAATAATAATAGTAATAAGGATAATAATAATAGTTTTAGTGCTAATAATAATAGTAATAAGCATAATAATAATAGTTATAAGGATAGAGACAAGAGTAATAGGGATAGTAATAATAGAATAAGGATAATAATAACAGTCATAGCGATAATAATAATAGAAATAAGGATAATAATAATAGTTATAGTGCTAACAATAATAGTAATAAGCATAATAATAATAGTTATAAGGATAGAGACAAGAGTAATAGGGATAGTAATAATAGAATAAGGATAATAATAACAGTCATAGCGATAATAATAATAGTAATAAGGATAATAATAATAGTTATAGCGATAATAATAATAGTAATAAGGATAATAATAATAGTTATAAGGATAAAGACAAGAGTAATAGGGATAGTAATAATAGTTATAAGGATAAAGACAAGAGTAATAGGGATAGTAAAAATAGAATAAGGATAATAATATCAGTCATAGCGATAATAATAATAGTAATGAGGATAATAATAATAGTTATAAGGATAGAGACAAGAGTAATAGGGATAGTAATAATAGAATAAGTATAATAATAACAGTCATAGCGATAATAATAATAGTAATAAGGATAATAATAATAGTTTTAGTGCTAATAATAATAGTAATAAGCATAATAATAATAGTTATAAGGATAGAGACAAGAGTAATAGGGATAGTAATAATAGAATAAGGATAATAATAACAGTCATAGCGATAATAATAATAGAAATAAGGATAATAATAATAGTTATAGTGCTAACAATAATAGTAATAAGCATAATAATAATAGTTATAAGGATAGAGACAAGAGTAATAGGGATAGTAATAATAGAATAAGGATAATAATAACAGTCATAGCGATAATAATAATAGTAATAAGGATAATAATAATAGTTATAGCGATAATAATAATAGTAATAAGGATAATAATAATAGTTATAAGGATAAAGACAAGAGTAATAGGGATAGTAATAATAGTTATAAGGATAAAGACAAGAGTAATAGGGATAGTAAAAATAGAATAAGGATAATAATATCAGTCATAGCGATAATAATAATAGTAATGAGGATAATAATAATAGTTATAAGGAAAGAGACAAGAGTAATAGGGATAGTAATAATAGAATAAGTATAATAATACCAGTCATAGCGATAATAATAATAGTAATAAGGATAATAATAATAGTTTTAGTGCTAATAATAATAGTAATAAGCATAACAATAATAGTTATAAGGATAAAGAGAAGAGTAATAGGGATTGTAATAATAGAATAAGGATAATAATAACAGTCATAGCGATAATAATAATAGTAGTAAGGATAATAATAATAGTTATTGCGATAATAATAATAGTAATAAGGATAATCATAATAGTTATAAGGATAATAATAATAGTTATAAGGATAAAGAGAAGAGTAATAGGGATAGTAATAATAGAATAAGGATAATAATAACAGTCATTGCGATAATAATAATAGTAATAAGGATAATAATAATAGTTATTGCGATAATAATAATAGTAATAAGGATAATAATAATAGTTATAAGGATAAAGACAAGAGTAATAGGGATAGTTATAATAGAATAAGGATAATAATAACAGTCATAGCGATAATAATAATAGTAATAAGGATAATAATAATAGTTTTAGTGCTAATAATAATAGTAATAAGCATAACAATAATGGTTATAAGGATAAAGACAAGAGTAATAGGGATAGTAATAATAGAATAAGTATAATAATAACAGTCATAGCGATAATAATAATAGTAATGAGGATAATAATAATAGTTATAAGGATAGAGACAAGAGTAATAGGGATAGTAATAATAGAATAAGTATAATAATAACAGTCATAGCGATAATAATAATAGTAATAAGGATAATAATAATAGTTTTAGTGCTAATAATAATAGTAATAAGCATAATAATAATAGTTATAAGGATAGAGACAAGAGTAATAGGGATAGTAATAATAGAATAAGGATAATAATAACAGTCATAGCGATAATAATAATAGAAATAAGGATAATAATAATAGATATAGTGCTAACAATAATAGTAATAAGCATAATAATAATAGTTATAAGGATAGAGACAAGAGTAATAGGGATAGTAATAATAGAATAAGGATAATAATAACAGTCATAGCGATAATAATAATAGTAATAAGGATAATAATAATAGTTATAGCGATAATAATAATAGTAATAAGGATAATAATAATAGTTATAAGGATAAAGACAAGAGTAATAGGGATAGTAATAATAGTTATAAGGATAAAGACAAGAGTAATAGGGATAGTAAAAATAGAATAAGGATAATAATATCAGTCATAGCGATAATAATAATAGTAATGAGGATAATAATAATAGTTATAAGGATAGAGACAAGAGTAATAGGGATAGTAATAATAGAATAAGTATAATAATAACAGTCATAGCGATAATAATAATAGTAATAAGGATAATAATAATAGTTTTAGTGCTAATAATAATAGTAATAAGCATAATAATAATAGTTATAAGGATAGAGACAAGAGTAATAGGGATAGTAATAATAGAATAAGGATAATAATAACAGTCATAGCGATAATAATAATAGAAATAAGGATAATAATAATAGTTATAGTGCTAACAATAATAGTAATAAGCATAATAATAATAGTTATAAGGATAGAGACAAGAGTAATAGGGATAGTAATAATAGAATAAGGATAATAATAACAGTCATAGCGATAATAATAATAGTAATAAGGATAATAATAATAGTTATAGCGATAATAATAATAGTAATAAGGATAATAATAATAGTTATAAGGATAAAGACAAGAGTAATAGGGATAGTAATAATAGTTATAAGGATAAAGACAAGAGTAATAGGGATAGTAAAAATAGAATAAGGATAATAATATCAGTCATAGCGATAATAATAATAGTAATGAGGATAATAATAATAGTTATAAGGAAAGAGACAAGAGTAATAGGGATAGTAATAATAGAATAAGTATAATAATACCAGTCATAGCGATAATAATAATAGTAATAAGGATAATAATAATAGTTTTAGTGCTAATAATAATAGTAATAAGCATAACAATAATAGTTATAAGGATAAAGACAAGAGTAATAGGGATAGTAATAATGGAAGAAGTATAATAATAACAGTCATTGCGATAATAATAATAGAAATAAGGATAATAATAATAGTTATAGTGGTAATAATAATAGTAATAAGCATAATAATAAATTTATAAGGATAGAGACAAGAGTAATAGAGATAGTAATAATAGAATAAGGATAATAATAACAGTCATAGCGATAATAATAATAGTAATGAGGATAACAATAATAGTTATAGAGATAATAATACTAGTAATAAGGATAATAATAACAGTTATAATGATAATAATAATAGTAATAAGGGAAATAATAATAGTTATAAGGATTGAGACAAGAGTAATAGGGATAGTAATAATAGAATAAGGATAATAATAACAGTCATAGCGATAATAATAATAGTAACGAGGATAACAATAATAGTTATAGAGATAATAATACTAGTAATAAGGATAATAATAACAGTTATAATGATAATAATAATAGTAATAAGGGAAATAATAATAGTTATAAGGGAAATAATAATAGTTATAAGGATAAAGACAAGAGTAATAGGGATAGTAATAATAGAATAAGTATAATAATAACAGTCATAGCGATAATAATAATAGTAATAAGGATAATAATAATAGTTATAAGGATAATAATAATAGTTTTAGTGCTAATAATAATAGTAATAAGCATAACAATAATAGTTATAAGGATAAAGACAAGAGTAATAGGGATAGTAATAATGGAAGAAGTATAATAATAACAGTCATTGCGATAATAATAATAGAAATAAGGATAATAATAATAGTTATAGTGGTAATAATAATAGTAATAAGCATAATAATAAATTTATAAGGATAGAGACAAGAGTAATAGAGATAGTAATAATAGAATAAGGATAATAATAACAGTCATAGCGATAATAATAATAGTAATGAGGATAACAATAATAGTTATAGAGATAATAATACTAGTAATAAGGATAATAATAACAGTTATAATGATAATAATAATAGTAATAAGGGAAATAATAATAGTTATAAGGATTGAGACAAGAGTAATAGGGATAGTAATAATAGAATAAGGATAATAATAACAGTCATAGCGATAATAATAATAGTAACGAGGATAACAATAATAGTTATAGAGATAATAATACTAGTAATAAGGATAATAATAACAGTTATAATGATAATAATAATAGTAATAAGGGAAATAATAATAGTTATAAGGGAAATAATAATAGTTATAAGGATAAAGACAAGAGTAATAGGGATAGTAATAATAGAATAAGTATAATAATAACAGTCATAGCGATAATAATAATAGTAATAAGGATAATAATAATAGTTATAAGGATAATAATAATAGTTATAAGGATAATAATAATAGTTATAAGGATAAAGAGAAGAGTAATAGGGATAGTAATAATAGAATAAGGAAAATAATAACAGTCATAGCGATAATAATAATAGTAGTAAGGATAATAATAATAGTTATAGCGATAATAATAATAGTAATAAGCATAATAATAATAGTTATAAGAATAGAGACAAGAGTAATAGGGATAGTAATAGTAGAATAAGCATAATAATAACAGTCATAGCGATAATAATAATAATAGCTATAGTGCTATTAATAATAGTAATAAGGATAATAATAACAGTTATAGCAATAATAATAATAGTAATAAGGATAATAATAATAGTTATAGTGCGAATAATAAGAATAGTAATAAGGATAATAATAATAGTTATAAGGATAAAGACAAGAGTAATAGGGATAGTAATAATAGAATAAGTATAATAATACCAGTCATAGCGATAATAATAATAGAAATAAGGATAATAATAATAGTTATAGTGCTAACAATAATAGTAATAAGCATAATAATAATAGTTATAAGGATAGGACAAGAGTAATAGGGATAGTAATAATAGAATAAGGATAATAATAACAGTCATTGCGATAATAATAATAGAAATAAGGATAATAATAATAGTTATAAGGATAATAATAATAGTTATAAGGATAAAGAGAAGAGTAATAGGGATAGTAATAATAGAATAAGGATAATAATAACAGTCATTGCGATAATAATAATAGTAATAAGGATAATAATAATAGTTAATGCGATAATAATAATAGTAATAAGGGAAATGATAATAGTTATAAGGATAATAATAATAGTTATAAGGATAAAGAGAAGAGTAATAGGGATAGTAATAATAGAATAAGGATAATAATAACAGTCATAGCGATAATAATAATAGTAGTAAGGATAATAATAATAGATATAGCGATAATAATAATAGTAATAAGGATAATAATAATAGTTATAAGGATAAAGAGAAGAGTAATAGGGATAGTAATAATAGAATAAGGATAATAATAACAGTCATTGCGATAATAATAATAGTAATAAGGATAATAATAATTGTTATAGCGATAATAATAATAGTAATAAGGATAATAATAATAGTTATAAGGATAATAATAATAGTTATAAGGATAAAGACAAGAGTAATAGGGATAGTAATAATAGAATAAGGATAATAATAACAGTCATAGCGATAATAATAATAGTAATGAGGATAATAATAATAGTTATTGCGATAATAATAATAGTAATGAGGATAATAATAATAGTTATAAGGATAGAGACAAGAGTAATAGGGATAGTAATAATAGAATAAGTATAATAATAACAGTCATAGCGATAATAATAATTGTAATAAGGATAATAATAATAGTTATAAGGGTAAAGAGAAGAGTAATAGGGATAGTAATAATAGAATAAGGATAATAATAACAGTCATAGCGATAATAATAATAGTAGTAAGGATAATAATAATAGTTATAGCGATAATAATAATAGTAATAAGGATAATAATAGTAGTTATAAGGATAAAGAGAAGAGTAATAGGGATAGTAATAATAGAATAAGGATAATAATAACAGTCATTGCGATAATAATAATAGTAATAAGTATAATAATAATAGTTATTGCGATAATAATAATAGTAATAAGGATAATAATAATAGTTATAAGGGTAATAATAATAGTTATAAGGATAAAGAGAAGAGTAATAGGGATAGTAATAATAGAATAAGGATAATAATAACAGTCATAGCGATAATAATAATAGTAGTAAGGATAATAATAATAGTTATTGCGATAATAATAATAGTAATAAGGATAATAATAATAGTTATAAGGATAAAGACAAGAGTAATAGGGATAGTAATAATAGAATAAGGATAATAATAACAGTCATAGCGATAATAATAATAGTAATAAGGATAATAATAATAGTTATAGTGCGAATAATAATAGTAATAAGGATAACCATAATAGTTATAGTGCTAATAATACTAGTAATAAGGATAATAATAACAGTTATAGCGATAATAATAATAGTAATAAGGGAAATAATAATAAATATCAGGATAAAGACAAGAGTAATAGGGATAGTAATAATGGAAGAAGTATAATAATAACAGTCATTGCGATAATAATAATAGAAATAAGGATAATAATAATAGTTATAGTGGTAATAATAATAGTAATAAGCATAATAATAAATTTATAAGGATAGAGACAAGAGTAATAGAGATAGTAATAATAGAATAAGGATAATAATAACAGTCATAGCGATAATAATAATAGTAATGAGGATAACAATAATAGTTATAGCGATAATAATACTAGTAATAAGGATAATAATAACAGTTATAATGATAATAATAATAGTAATAAGGGAAATAATAATAGTTATAAGGATAAAGACAAGAGTAATAGGGATAGTAATAATAGAATAAGGATAATAATAACAGTCATAGCGATAATAATAGTAGTAAGGATAATAATAATAGTTATAGCGATAATAATAATAGTAATAAGCATAATAATAATAGTTATAAGGATAGAGACAAGAGTAATAGGGATAGTAATAATAGAATAAGGATAATAATAACAGTCATAGCGATAATAATAATAGAAATAAGGATAATAATAATAGTTATAGTGCTAACAATAATAGTAATAAGCATAATAATAATAGTTATAAGGATAGAGACAAGAGTAATAGGGATAGTAATAATAGAATAAGGATAATAATAACAGTCATAGCGATAATAATAATAGTAATAAGGATAATAATAATAGTTATAAGGATAAAGACAAGAGTAATAGGGATAGTAATAATAGTTATAAGGATAAAGACAAGAGTAATAGGGATAGTAAAAATAGAATAAGGATAATAATATCAGTCATAGCGATAATAATAATAGTAATGAGGATAATAATAATAGTTATAAGGATAGAGACAAGAGTAATAGGGATAGTAATAATAGAATAAGTATAATAATAACAGTCATAGCGATAATAATAATAGTAATAATGATAATAATAATAGTTTTAGTGCTAATAATAATAGTAATAAGCATAATAATAATAGTTATAAGGATAGAGACAAGAGTAATAGGGATAGTAATAATAGAATAAGGATAATAATAACAGTCATAGCGATAATAATAATAGAAATAAGGATAATAATAATAGTTATAGTGCTAACAATAATAGTAATAAGCATAATAATAATAGTTATAAGGATAGAGACAAGAGTAATAGGGATAGTAATAATAGAATAAGGATAATAATAACAGTCATAGCGATAATAATAATAGTAATAAGGATAATAATAATAGTTATAGCGATAATAATAATAGTAATAAGGATAATAATAATAGTTATAAGGATAAAGACAAGAGTAATAGGGATAGTAATAATAGTTATAAGGATAAAGACAAGAGTAATAGGGATAGTAAAAATAGAATAAGGATAATAATATCAGTCATAGCGATAATAATAATAGTAATGAGGATAATAATAATAGTTATAAGGAAAGAGACAAGAGTAATAGGGATAGTAATAATAGAATAAGTATAATAATACCAGTCATAGCGATAATAATAATAGTAATAAGGATAATAATAATAGTTTTAGTGCTAATAATAATAGTAATAAGCATAACAATAATAGTTATAAGGATAAAGAGAAGAGTAATAGGGATTGTAATAATAGAATAAGGATAATAATAACAGTCATAGCGATAATAATAATAGTAGTAAGGATAATAATAATAGTTATTGCGATAATAATAATAGTAATAAGGATAATCATAATAGTTATAAGGATAATAATAATAGTTATAAGGATAAAGAGAAGAGTAATAGGGATAGTAATAATAGAATAAGGATAATAATAACAGTCATTGCGATAATAATAATAGTAATAAGGATAATAATAATAGTTATTGCGATAATAATAATAGTAATAAGGATAATAATAATAGTTATAAGGATAAAGACAAGAGTAATAGGGATAGTTATAATAGAATAAGGATAAAGACAAGAGTAATAGGGATAGTAAAAATAGAATAAGGATAATAATATCAGTCATAGCGATAATAATAATAGTAATGAGGATAATAATAATAGTTATAAGGAAAGAGACAAGAGTAATAGGGATAGTAATAATAGAATAAGTATAATAATACCAGTCATAGCGATAATAATAATAGTAATAAGGATAATAATAATAGTTTTAGTGCTAATAATAATAGTAATAAGCATAACAATAATAGTTATAAGGATAAAGACAAGAGTAATAGGGATAGTAATAATGGAAGAAGTATAATAATAACAGTCATTGCGATAATAATAATAGAAATAAGGATAATAATAATAGTTATAGTGGTAATAATAATAGTAATAAGCATAATAATAAATTTATAAGGATAGAGACAAGAGTAATAGAGATAGTAATAATAGAATAAGGATAATAATAACAGTCATAGCGATAATAATAATAGTAATGAGGATAACAATAATAGTTATAGAGATAATAATACTAGTAATAAGGATAATAATAACAGTTATAATGATAATAATAATAGTAATAAGGGAAATAATAATAGTTATAAGGATTGAGACAAGAGTAATAGGGATAGTAATAATAGAATAAGGATAATAATAACAGTCATAGCGATAATAATAATAGTAACGAGGATAACAATAATAGTTATAGAGATAATAATACTAGTAATAAGGATAATAATAACAGTTATAATGATAATAATAATAGTAATAAGGGAAATAATAATAGTTATAAGGGAAATAATAATAGTTATAAGGATAAAGACAAGAGTAATAGGGATAGTAATAATAGAATAAGTATAATAATAACAGTCATAGCGATAATAATAATAGTAATAAGGATAATAATAATAGTTATAAGGATAATAATAATAGTTATAAGGATAATAATAATAGTTATAAGGATAAAGAGAAGAGTAATAGGGATAGTAATAATAGAATAAGGAAAATAATAACAGTCATAGCGATAATAATAATAGTAGTAAGGATAATAATAATAGTTATAGCGATAATAATAATAGTAATAAGCATAATAATAATAGTTATAAGAATAGAGACAAGAGTAATAGGGATAGTAATAGTAGAATAAGCATAATAATAACAGTCATAGCGATAATAATAATAATAGCTATAGTGCTATTAATAATAGTAATAAGGATAATAATAACAGTTATAGCAATAATAATAATAGTAATAAGGATAATAATAATAGTTATAGTGCGAATAATAAGAATAGTAATAAGGATAATAATAATAGTTATAAGGATAAAGACAAGAGTAATAGGGATAGTAATAATAGAATAAGTATAATAATACCAGTCATAGCGATAATAATAATAGAAATAAGGATAATAATAATAGTTATAGTGCTAACAATAATAGTAATAAGCATAATAATAATAGTTATAAGGATAGAGACAAGAGTAATAGGGATAGTAATAATAGAATAAGGATAATAATAACAGTCATTGCGATAATAATAATAGAAATAAGGATAATAATAATAGTTATAAGGATAATAATAATAGTTATAAGGATAAAGAGAAGAGTAATAGGGATAGTAATAATAGAATAAGGATAATAATAACAGTCATTGCGATAATAATAATAGTAATAAGGATAATAATAATAGTTAATGCGATAATAATAATAGTAATAAGGGAAATGATAATAGTTATAAGGATAATAATAATAGTTATAAGGATAAAGAGAAGAGTAATAGGGATAGTAATAATAGAATAAGGATAATAATAACAGTCATAGCGATAATAATAATAGTAGTAAGGATAATAATAATAGATATAGCGATAATAATAATAGTAATAAGGATAATAATAATAGTTATAAGGATAAAGAGAAGAGTAATAGGGATAGTAATAATAGAATAAGGATAATAATAACAGTCATTGCGATAATAATAATAGTAATAAGGATAATAATAATTGTTATAGCGATAATAATAATAGTAATAAGGATAATAATAATAGTTATAAGGATAATAATAATAGTTATAAGGATAAAGACAAGAGTAATAGGGATAGTAATAATAGAATAAGGATAATAATAACAGTCATAGCGATAATAATAATAGTAATGAGGATAATAATAATAGTTATTGCGATAATAATAATAGTAATGAGGATAATAATAATAGTTATAAGGATAGAGACAAGAGTAATAGGGATAGTAATAATAGAATAAGTATAATAATAACAGTCATAGCGATAATAATAATAGTAATAAGGATAATAATAATAGTTATAAGGGTAAAGAGAAGAGTAATAGGGATAGTAATAATAGAATAAGGATAATAATAACAGTCATAGCGATAATAATAATAGTAGTAAGGATAATAATAATAGTTATAGCGATAATAATAATAGTAATAAGGATAATAATAGTAGTTATAAGGATAAAGAGAAGAGTAATAGGGATAGTAATAATAGAATAAGGATAATAATAACAGTCATTGCGATAATAATAATAGTAATAAGTATAATAATAATAGTTATTGCGATAATAATAATAGTAATAAGGATAATAATAATAGTTATAAGGGTAATAATAATAGTTATAAGGATAAAGAGAAGAGTAATAGGGATAGTAATAATAGAATAAGGATAATAATAACAGTCATAGCGATAATAATAATAGTAGTAAGGATAATAATAATAGTTATTGCGATAATAATAATAGTAATAAGGATAATAATAATAGTTATAAGGATAAAGACAAGAGTAATAGGGATAGTAATAATAGAATAAGGATAATAATAACAGTCATAGCGATAATAATAATAGTAATAAGGATAATAATAATAGTTATAGTGCGAATAATAATAGTAATAAGGATAACCATAATAGTTATAGTGCTAATAATACTAGTAATAAGGATAATAATAACAGTTATAGCGATAATAATAATAGTAATAAGGGAAATAATAATAAATATCAGGATAAAGACAAGAGTAATAGGGATAGTAATAATGGAAGAAGTATAATAATAACAGTCATTGCGATAATAATAATAGAAATAAGGATAATAATAATAGTTATAGTGGTAATAATAATAGTAATAAGCATAATAATAAATTTATAAGGATAGAGACAAGAGTAATAGAGATAGTAATAATAGAATAAGGATAATAATAACAGTCATAGCGATAATAATAATAGTAATGAGGATAACAATAATAGTTATAGCGATAATAATACTAGTAATAAGGATAATAATAACAGTTATAATGATAATAATAATAGTAATAAGGGAAATAATAATAGTTATAAGGATAAAGACAAGAGTAATAGGGATAGTAATAATAGAATAAGGATAATAATAACAGTCATAGCGATAATAATAGTAGTAAGGATAATAATAATAGTTATAGCGATAATAATAATAGTAATAAGCATAATAATAATAGTTATAAGGATAGAGACAAGAGTAATAGGGATAGTAATAATAGAATAAGGATAATAATAACAGTCATAGCGATAATAATAATAGAAATAAGGATAATAATAATAGTTATAGTGCTAACAATAATAGTAATAAGCATAATAATAATAGTTATAAGGATAGAGACAAGAGTAATAGGGATAGTAATAATAGAATAAGGATAATAATAACAGTCATAGCGATAATAATAATAGTAATAAGGATAATAATAATAGTTATAGCGATAATAATAATAGTAATAAGGATAATAATAATAGTTATAAGGATAAAGACAAGAGTAATAGGGATAGTAATAATAGAATAAGGATAATAATAACAGTCATAGCGATAATAATAATAGTAACGAGGATAACAATAATAGTTATAGAGATAATAATACTAGTAATAAGGATAATAATAACAGTTATAATGATAATAATAATAGTAATAAGGGAAATAATAATAGTTATAAGGGAAATAATAATAGTTATAAGGATAAAGACAAGAGTAATAGGGATAGTAATAATAGAATAAGTATAATAATAACAGTCATAGCGATAATAATAATAGTAATAAGGATAATAATAATAGTTATAAGGATAATAATAATAGTTATAAGGATAATAATAATAGTTATAAGGATAAAGAGAAGAGTAATAGGGATAGTAATAATAGAATAAGGAAAATAATAACAGTCATAGCGATAATAATAATAGTAGTAAGGATAATAATAATAGTTATAGCGATAATAATAATAGTAATAAGCATAATAATAATAGTTATAAGAATAGAGACAAGAGTAATAGGGATAGTAATAGTAGAATAAGCATAATAATAACAGTCATAGCGATAATAATAATAATAGCTATAGTGCTATTAATAATAGTAATAAGGATAATAATAACAGTTATAGCAATAATAATAATAGTAATAAGGATAATAATAATAGTTATAGTGCGAATAATAAGAATAGTAATAAGGATAATAATAATAGTTATAAGGATAAAGACAAGAGTAATAGGGATAGTAATAATAGAATAAGTATAATAATAACAGTCATAGCGATAATAATAATAGAAATAAGGATAATAATAATAGTTATAGTGCTAACAATAATAGTAATAAGCATAATAATAATAGTTATAAGGATAGAGACAAGAGTAATAGGGATAGTAATAATAGAATAAGGATAATAATAACAGTCATTGCGATAATAATAATAGAAATAAGGATAATAATAATAGTTATAAGGATAATAATAATAGTTATAAGGATAAAGAGAAGAGTAATAGGGATAGTAATAATAGAATAAGGATAATAATAACAGTCATTGCGATAATAATAATAGTAATAAGGATAATAATAATTGTTATAGCGATAATAATAATAGTAATAAGGATAATAATAATAGTTATAAGGATAATAATAATAGTTATAAGGATAAAGACAAGAGTAATAGGGATAGTAATAATAGAATAAGGATAATAATAACAGTCATAGCGATAATAATAATAGTAATGAGGATAATAATAATAGTTATTGCGATAATAATAATAGTAATGAGGATAATAATAATAGTTATAAGGATAGAGACAAGAGTAATAGGGATAGTAATAATAGAATAAGTATAATAATAACAGTCATAGCGATAATAATAATAGTAATAAGGATAATAATAATAGTTATAAGGGTAAAGAGAAGAGTAATAGGGATAGTAATAATAGAATAAGGATAATAATAACAGTCATAGCGATAATAATAATAGTAGTAAGGATAATAATAATAGTTATAGCGATAATAATAATAGTAATAAGGATAATAATAGTAGTTATAAGGATAAAGAGAAGAGTAATAGGGATAGTAATAATAGAATAAGGATAATAATAACAGTCATTGCGATAATAATAATAGTAATAAGGATAATAATAATAGTTATTGCGATAATAATAATAGTAATAAGGATAATAATAATAGTTATAAGGGTAATAATAATAGTTATAAGGATAAAGAGAAGAGTAATAGGGATAGTAATAATAGAATAAGGATAATAATAACAGTCATAGCGATAATAATAATAGTAGTAAGGATAATAATAATAGTTATTGCGATAATAATAATAGTAATAAGGATAATAATAATAGTTATAAGGATAAAGACAAGAGTAATAGGGATAGTAATAATAGAATAAGGATAATAATAACAGTCATAGCGATAATAATAATAGTAATAAGGATAATAATAATAGTTATAGCGATAATAATAATAGTAATAAGGATAATAATAATAGTTATAAGGATAATAATAATAGTTATAAGGATAAAGAGAAGAGTAATAGGGATAGTAATAATAGAATAAGGATAATAATAACAGTCATAGCGATAATAATAATAGTAGTAAGGATAATAATAATAGTTATGGCGATAATAATAATAGTAATAAGGATAATAATAATAGTTATAAGGATAAAGAGAAGAGTAATAGGGATAGTAATAATAGAATAAGGATAATAATAACAGTCATTGCGATAATAATAATAGTAATAAGGATAATAATAATAGTTATAGCGATAATAATAATAGTAATAAGGATAATAATAATAGTTATAAGGATAATAATAATAGTTATAAGGATAAAGAGAAGAGTAATAGGGATAGTAATAATAGAATAAGGATAATAATAACAGTCATAGCGATAATAATAATAATAGCTATAGTGCTATTAATAATAGTAATAAGGATAATAATAACAGTTATAGCAATAATAATAATAGTAATAAGGATAATAATAATAGTTATAGTGCGAATAATAAGAATAGTAATAAGGATAATAATAATAGTTATAAGGATAAAGACAAGAGTAATAGGGATAGTAATAATAGAATAAGTATAATAATAACAGTCATAGCGATAATAATAATAGAAATAAGGATAATAATAATAGTTATAGTGCTAACAATAATAGTAATAAGCATAATAATAATAGTTATAAGGATAGAGACAAGAGTAATAGGGATAGTAATAATAGAATAAGGATAATAATAACAGTCATTGCGATAATAATAATAGTAATAAGGATAATAATAATAGTTAATGCGATAATAATAATAGTAATAAGGGAAATAATAATAGTTATAAGGATAATAATAATAGTTATAAGGATAAAGAGAAGAGTAATAGGGATAGTAATAATAGAATAAGGATAATAATAACAGTCATAGCGATAATAATAATAGTAGTAAGGATAATAATAATAGTTATGGCGATAATAATAATAGTAATAAGGATAATAATAATAGTTATAAGGATAAAGAGAAGAGTAATAGGGATAGTAATAATAGAATAAGGATAATAATAACAGTCATTGCGATAATAATAATAGTAATAAGGATAATAATAATAGTTATAGCGATAATAATAATAGTAATAAGGATAATAATAATAGTTATAAGGATAATAATAATAGTTATAAGGATAAAGAGAAGAGTAATAGGGATAGTAATAATAGAATAAGGATAATAATAACAGTCATAGCGATAATAATAATAGTAATGAGAATAATAACAATAGTTATTGCGATAATAATAATAGTAATGAGGATAATAATAATAGTTATAAGGATAGAGACAAGAGTAATAGGGATAGTAATAATAGAATAAGTATAATAATAACAGTCATAGCGATAATAATAATAGAAATAAGGATAATAATAATAGTTATAAGGATAAAGAGAAGAGTAATAGGGATAGTAACAATAGAATAAGGATAATAATAACAGTCATAGCGATTATAATAATAGTAGTAAGGATAATAATAATAGTTATTGCGATAATAATAATAGTAATAAGGATAATAATAGTAGTTATAAGGATAATAATAATAGTTATAAGGATAAAGAGAAGAGTAATAGGGATAGTAATAATAGAATAAGGATAATAATAACAGTCATAGCGATAATAATAATAGTAATGAGGATAATTATAATAGTTATAAGGATAGAGACAAGAGTAATAGGGATAGTAATAAAAGAATAAGTATAATAATAACAGTCATAGGGATAATAATAATAGTAATAAGGATAATAATAATAGTTATAGCGATAATAATAATAGTAATAAGGATAATAATAATAGTTATAAGGATAAAGACAAGAGTAATAGGGATAGTAATAAAAGAATAAGTATAATAATAACAGTCATAGCGATAATAATAATAGTAATAAGGATAATAATAATAGTTATAAGGGTAAAGAGAAGAGTAATAGGGATAGTAATAATAGAATAAGGATAATAATAACAGTCATAGCGATAATAATAATAGTAGTAAGGATAATAATAATAGTTATAGCGATAATAATAATAGTAATAAGGATAATAATAGTAGTTATAAGGATAAAGAGAAGAGTAATAGGGATAGTAATAATAGAATAAGGATAATAATAACAGTCATTGCGATAATAATAATAGTAATAAGGATAATAATAATAGTTATTGCGATAATAATAATAGTAATAAGGATAATAATAATAGTTATAAGGGTAATAATAATAGTTATAAGGATAAAGAGAAGAGTAATAGGGATAGTAATAATAGAATAAGGATAATAATAACAGTCATAGCGATAATAATAATAGTAGTAAGGATAATAATAATAGTTATTGCGATAATAATAATAGTAATAAGGATAATAATAATAGTTATAAGGATAATAATAATAGTTATAAGGATAAAGAGAAGAGAAATAGGGATAGTAATAATAGAATAAGGATAATAATAACAGTCATTGCGATAATAATAATAGTAATAAGGATAATAATAATAGTTATAAGGATAAAGACAAGAGTAATAGGGATAGTAATAAAAGAATAAGTATAATAATAACAGTCATAGCGATAATAATAATAGTAATAAGGATAATAATAATAGTTTTAGTGCTAATAATAATAGTAATAAGCATAACAATAATGGTTATAAGGATAAAGACAAGAGTAATAGGGATGGTAATAATGGAATAAGTATAATAATAACAGTCATAGCGATAATAATACTAGTAATAAGGATAATAATAACAGTTATAATGATAATAATAATAGTAATAAGGGAAATAATAATAGTTATAAGGATAAAGACAAGATTAATAGGGATGGTAATAATAGAATAAGGATAATAATAACAGTCATAGCGATAATAATAATAGTAATGAGGATAATAATAATAGTTATAGCGATAATAATAATAGTAATAAGGATAATAATAATAGTTATAAGGATAAAGAGAAGAGTAATAGGGATAGTAATAATAGAATAAGGATAATAATAACAGTCATTGCGATAATAATAATAGTAATAAGGATAATAATAATAGTTATAGCGATAATAATAATAGTAATAAGGATAATAATAATAGTTATAAGGATAATAATAATAGTTATAAGGATAAAGACAAGAGTAATAGGGATAGTAATAATAGAATAAGGATAATAATAACAGTCATAGCGATAATAATAATAGTAATGAGGATAATAATAATAGTTATTGCGATAATAATAATAGTAATGAGGATAATAATAATAGTTATAAGGATAGAGACAAGAGTAATAGGGATAGTAATAATAGAATAAGGATAATAATAACAGTCATAGCGATAATAATAATAGTAATGAGGATAATAATAATAGTTATAAGGGTAAAGAGAAGAGTAATAGGGATAGTAATAATAGAATAAGGATAATAATAACAGTCATAGCGATAATAATAATAGTAGTAAGGATAATAATAATAGTTATAGCGATAATAATAATAGTAATAAGGATAATAATAGCAGTTATAAGGATAAAGAGAAGAGTAATAGGGATAGTAATAATAGAATAAGGATAATAATAACAGTCATAGCGATAATAATAATAGTAATAAGGATAATAATAATAGTTATTGCGATAATAATAATAGTAATAAGGATAATAATAATAGTTATAAGGGTAATAATAATAGTTATAAGGATAAAGAGAAGAGTAATAGGGATAGTAATAATAGAATAAGGATAATAATAACAGTCATAGCGATAATAATAATAGTAGTAAGGATAATAATAATAGTTATTGCGATAATAATAATAGTAATAAGGATAATAATAATAGTTATAAGGATAATAATAATAGTTATAAGGATAAAGAGAAGAGAAATAGGGATAGTAATAATAGAATAAGGATAATAATAACAGTCATAGCGATAATAATAATAGTAATGAGGATAATAATAATAGTTATAGCGATAATAATAATAGTAATAAGGATAATAATAATAGTTATAAGGATAAAGACAAGAGTAATAGGGATAGTAATAAAAGAATAAGTATAATAATAACAGTCATAGCGATAATAATAATAGTAATACGGATAATAATAATAGTTTTAGTGCTAATAATAATAGTAATAAGCATAACAATAATGGTTATAAGGATAAAGACAAGAGTAATAGGGATAGTAATAATGGAATAAGTATAATAATAACAGTCATAGCGATAATAATACTAGTAATAAGGATAATAATAACAGTTATAATGATAATAATAATAGTAATAAGGGAAATAATAATAGTTATAAGGATAAAGACAAGATTAATAGGGATGGTAATAATAGAATAAGGATAATAATAACAGTCATAGCGATAATAATAATAGTAATGAGGATAATAATAATAGTTATAGCGATAATAATAATAGTAATAAGGATAATAATAATAGTTATAAGGATAAAGAGAAGAGTAATAGGGATAGTAATAATAGAATAAGGATAATAATAACAGTCATTGCGATAATAATAATAGTAATAAGGATAATAATAATAGTTATAGCGATAATAATAATAGTAATAAGGATAATAATAATAGTTATAAGGATAATAATAATAGTTATAAGGATAAAGACAAGAGTAATAGGGATAGTAATAATAGAATAAGGATAATAATAACAGTCATAGCGATAATAATAATAGTAATGAGGATAATAATAATAGTTATTGCGATAATAATAATAGTAATGAGGATAATAATAATAGTTATAAGGATAGAGACAAGAGTAATAGGGATAGTAATAATAGAATAAGTATAATAATAACAGTCATAGCGATAATAATAATAGTAATAAGGATAATAATAATAGTTATAAGGGTAAAGAGAAGAGTAATAGGGATAGTAATAATAGAATAAGGATAATAATAACAGTCATAGCGATAATAATAATAGTAGTAAGGATAATAATAATAGTTATAGCGATAATAATAATAGTAATAAGGATAATAATAGTAGTTATAAGGATAAAGAGAAGAGTAATAGGGATAGTAATAATAGAATAAGGATAATAATAACAGTCATTGCGATAATAATAATAGTAATAAGGATAATAATAATAGTTATTGCGATAATAATAATAGTAATAAGGATAATAATAATAGTTATAAGGGTAATAATAATAGTTATAAGGATAAAGAGAAGAGTAATAGGGATAGTAATAATAGAATAAGGATAATAATAACAGTCATAGCGATAATAATAATAGTAGTAAGGATAATAATAATAGTTATTGCGATAATAATAATAGTAATAAGGATAATAATAATAGTTATAAGGATAATAATAATAGTTATAAGGATAAAGAGAAGAGTAATAGGGATAGTAATAATAGAATAAGGATAATAATAACAGTCATTGCGATAATAATAATAGTAATAAGGATAATAATAATAGTTATAGCGATAATAATAATAGTAATAAGGATAATAATAATAGTTATAAGGATAAAGACAAGAGTAATAGGGATAGTAGTAATAGAATAAGGATAATAATAACAGTCATAGCGATAATAATAATAGTAATGAGGATAATAATAATAGTTATAAGGATAGAGACAAGAGTAATAGGGATAGTAATAATAGAATAAGTATAATAATAACAGTCATAGCGATAATAATAATAGTAATAAGGATAATAATAATAGTTATTGCGATAATAATAATAGTAATGAGGATAATAATAATAGTTATAAGGATAGAGACAAGAGTAATAGGGATAGTAATAATAGAATAAGTATAATAATAACAGTCATAGCGATAATAATAATAGTAATAAGGATAATAATAATAGTTATAAGGGTAAAGAGAAGAGTAATAGGGATAGTAATAATAGAATAAGGATAATAATAACAGTCATAGCGATAATAATAATAGTAGTAAGGATAATAATAATAGTTATAGCGATAATAATAATAGTAATAAGGATAATAATAGTAGTTATAAGGATAAAGAGAAGAGTAATAGGGATAGTAATAATAGAATAAGGATAATAATAACAGTCATTGCGATAATAATAATAGTAATAAGGATAATAATAATAGTTATTGCGATAATAATAATAGTAATAAGGATAATAATAATAGTTATAAGGGTAATAATAATAGTTATAAGGATAAAGAGAAGAGTAATAGGGATAGTAATAATAGAATAAGGATAATAATAACAGTCATAGCGATAATAATAATAGTAGTAAGGATAATAATAATAGTTATTGCGATAATAATAATAGTAATAAGGATAATAATAATAGTTATAAGGATAATAATAATAGTTATAAGGATAAAGAGAAGAGTAATAGGGATAGTAATAATAGAATAAGGATAATAATAACAGTCATTGCGATAATAATAATAGTAATAAGGATAATAATAATAGTTATAGCGATAATAATAATAGTAATAAGGATAATAATAATAGTTATAAGGATAAAGACAAGAGTAATAGGGATAGTAGTAATAGAATAAGGATAATAATAACAGTCATAGCGATAATAATAATAGTAATGAGGATAATAATAATAGTTATAAGGATAGAGACAAGAGTAATAGGGATAGTAATAATAGAATAAGTATAATAATAACAGTCATAGCGATAATAATAATAGTAATAAGGATAATAATAATAGCTTTAGTGCTAATAATAATAGTAATAAGCATAACAATAATAGTTATAAGGATAAAGACAAGAGTAATAGGGATAGTAATAATAGAATAAGTATAATAATAACAGTCATAGCGATAATAATAATAGTAATAAGGATAATAATAATAGTTATAGTGCGAATAATAATAGTAATAAGGATAACCATAATAGTTATAGTGCTAATAATACTAGTAATAAGGATAATAATAACAGTTATAGCGATAATAATAATAGTAATAAGCGAAATAATAATAAATATCAGGATAAAGACAAGAGTAATAGGGATAGTAATAATGGAAGAAGTATAATAATAACAGTCATTGCGATAATAATAATAGAAATAAGGATAATAATAATAGTTATAGTGGTAATAATAATAGTAATAAGCATAATAATAAATTTATAAGGATAGAGACAAGAGTAATAGGGATAGTAATAATAGAATAAGGATAATAATAACAGTCATAGCGATAATAATAATAGTAATGAGGATAATAATAATAGTTATAAGGATAGAGACAAGAGTAATAGGGATAGTAATAATAGATTAAGGATAATAATAACAGTCATAGCGATAATAATAATAGTAACAAGGATAATAATAATAGTTTTAGTGCTAATAATAATAGTAATAAGCATAACAATAATAGTTATAAGGATAAAGACAAGAGTAATAGGGATAGTAATAATAGAATAAGTATAATAATAACAGTCATAGCGATAGTAATAATAGAAATAAGGATAATAATAATAGTTATAGTGCTAACAATAATAGTAATAAGCATAATAATAATAGTTATAAGGATAGAGACAAGAGTAATAGGGATAGTAATAATAGAATAAGGATAATAATAACAGTCATAGCGATAATAATAATAGTAATGAGGATAATAATAATAGTTATAAGGATAATAATAATAGTTATAAGGATAAAGAGAAGAGTAATAGGGATAGTAATAATAGAACAAGGATAATAATAACAGTCATAGCGATAATAATAATAGTAATGAGGATAATAATAATAGTTATTGCGATAATAATAATAGTAATGAGGATAATAATAATAGTTATAAGGATAGAGACAAGAGTAATAGGGATAGTAATAATAGAATAAGTATAATAATAACAGTCATAGCGATAATAATAATAGTAATAAGGATAATAATAATAGTTATAAGGGTAAAGAGAAGAGTAATAGGGATAGTAATAATAGAATAAGGATAATAATAACAGTCATAGCGATAATAATAATAGTAGTAAGGATAATAATAATAGTTATAGCGATAATAATAATAGTAATAAGGATAATAATAGTAGTTATAAGGATAAAGAGAAGAGTAATAGGGATAGTAATAATAGAATAAGGATAATAATAACAGTCATTGCGATAATAATAATAGTAATAAGGATAATAATAATAGTTATTGCGATAATAATAATAGTAATAAGGATAATAATAATAGTTATAAGGGTAATAATAATAGTTATAAGGATAAAGAGAAGAGTAATAGGGATAGTAATAATAGAATAAGGATAATAATAACAGTCATAGCGATAATAATAATAGTAGTAAGGATAATAATAATAGTTATTGCGATAATAATAATAGTAATAAGGATAATAATAATAGTTATAAGGATAATAATAATAGTTATAAGGATAAAGAGAAGAGTAATAGGGATAGTAATAATAGAATAAGGATAATAATAACAGTCATTGCGATAATAATAATAGTAATAAGGATAATAATAATAGTTATAGCGATAATAATAATAGTAATAAGGATAATAATAATAGTTATAAGGATAAAGACAAGAGTAATAGGGATAGTAGTAATAGAATAAGGATAATAATAACAGTCATAGCGATAATAATAATAGTAATGAGGATAATAATAATAGTTATAAAGATAGAGACAAGAGTAATAGGGATAGTAATAATAGAATAAGTATAATAATAACAGTCATAGCGATAATAATAATAGTAATAAGGATAATAATAATAGCTTTAGTGCTAATAATAATAGTAATAAGCATAACAATAATAGTTATAAGGATAAAGACAAGAGTAATAGGGATAGTAATAATAGAATAAGTATAATAATAACAGTCATAGCGATAATAATAATAGTAATAAGGATAATAATAATAGTTATAGTGCGAATAATAATAGTAATAAGGATAACCATAATAGTTATAGTGCTAATAATACTAGTAATAAGGATAATAATAACAGTTATAGCGATAATAATAATAGTAATAAGCGAAATAATAATAAATATCAGGATAAAGACAAGAGTAATAGGGATAGTAATAATGGAAGAAGTATAATAATAACAGTCATTGCGATAATAATAATAGAAATAAGGATAATAATAATAGTTATAGTGGTAATAATAATAGTAATAAGCATAATAATAAATTTATAAGGATAGAGACAAGAGTAATAGGGATAGTAATAATAGAATAAGGATAATAATAACAGTCATAGCGATAATAATAATAGTAATGAGGATAATAATAATAGTTATAAGGATAGAGACAAGAGTAATAGGGATAGTAATAATAGATTAAGGATAATAATAACAGTCATAGCGATAATAATAATAGTAACAAGGATAATAATAATAGTTTTAGTGCTAATAATAATAGTAATAAGCATAACAATAATAGTTATAAGGATAAAGACAAGAGTAATAGGGATAGTAATAATAGAATAAGTATAATAATAACAGTCATAGCGATAGTAATAATAGAAATAAGGATAATAATAATAGTTATAGTGCTAACAATAATAGTAATAAGCATAATAATAATAGTTATAAGGATAGAGACAAGAGTAATAGGGATAGTAATAATAGAATAAGGATAATAATAACAGTCATAGCGATAATAATAATAGTAATGAGGATAACAATAATAGTTATAGAGATAATAATACTAGTAATAAGGATAATAATAACAGTTATAATGATAATAATAATAGTAATAAGGGAAATAATAATAGTTATAAGGATAAAGACAAGAGTAATAGGGATAGTAATAATAGAATAAGTATAATAATAACAGTCATAGCGATAATAATAATAGTAATAAGGATAATAATAATAGTTATAAGGATAATAATAATAGTTATAAGGATAAAGAGAAGAGTAATAGTGATAGTAATAATAGAACAAGGATAATAATAACAGTCATAGCGATAATAATAATAGTAGTAAGGATAATAATAATAGTTATAGCGATAATAATAATAGTAATAAGAATAATAATAATAGTTATAAGGATAAAGAGAAGAGTAATAGGGATAGTAATAATAGAATAAGAATAATAATAACAGTCATTGCGATAATAATAATAGTAATAAGGATAATAATAATAGTTATAGCGATAATAATAATAGTAATAAGGATAATAATAATAGTTATAAGGATAAAGACAAGAGTAATAGGGATAGTAATAATAGAATAAGGATAATAATAACAGTCATAGCGATAATAATAATAGTAATGAGGATAATAATAAAGTTATAAGGATAGAGACAAGAGGAATAGGGATAGTAATAATAGAATAAGTATAATAATAACAGTCATAGCGATAATAATAATAGTAATAAGGATAATAATAATAGCTTTAGTGCTAATAATAATAGTAATAAGCATAACAATAATAGTTATAAGGATAAAGACAAGAGTAATAGGGATAGTAATAATAGAATAAGTATAATAATAACAGTCATAGCGATAATAATAATAGTAATAAGGATAATAATAATAGTTATAGTGCGAATAATAATAGTAATAAGGATAACCATAATAGTTATAGTGCTAATAATACTAGTAATAAGGATAATAATAACAGTTATAGCGATAATAATAATAGTAATAAGCGAAATAATAATAAATATCAGGATAAAGACAAGAGTAATAGGGATAGTAATAATGGAAGAAGTATAATAATAACAGTCATTGCGATAATAATAATAGAAATAAGGATAATAATAATAGTTATAGTGGTAATAATAATAGTAATAAGCATAATAATAAATTTATAAGGATAGAGACAAGAGTAATAGGGATAGTAATAATAGAATAAGGATAATACTAACAGTCATAGCGATAATAATAATAGTAATGAGGATAATAATAATAGTTATAAGGATAGAGACAAGAGTAATAGGGATAGTAATAATAGAATAAGGATAATAATAACAGTCATAGCGATAATAATAATAGTAATAAGGATAATAATAATAGTTTTAGTGCTAATAATAATAGTAATAAGCATAACAATAATAGTTATAAGGATAAAGACAAGAGTAATAGGGATAGTAATAATAGAATAAGTATAATAATAACAGTCATAGCGATAGTAATAAAAGAAATAAGGATAATAATAATAGTTATTGCGATAATAATAATAGTAATAAGGATAATAATAATAGTTATAAGGGTAATAATAATAGTTATAAGGATAAAGAGAAGAGTAATAGGGATAGTAATAATAGAATAAGGATAATAATAACAGTCATAGCGATAATAATAATAGTAGTAAGGATAATAATAATAGTTATAGCGATAATAATAATAGTAATAAGGATAATAATAGTAGTTATAAGGATAAAGAGAAGAGTAATAGGGATAGTAATAATAGAATAAGGATAATAATAACAGTCATTGCGATAATAATAATAGTAATAAGGATAATAATAATAGTTATTGCGATAATAATAATAGTAATAAGGATAATAATAATAGTTATAAGGGTAATAATAATAGTTATAAGGATAAAGAGAAGAGTAATAGGGATAGTAATAATAGAATAAGGATAATAATAACAGTCATAGCGATAATAATAATAGTAGTAAGGATAATAATAATAGTTATTGCGATAATAATAATAGTAATAAGGATTATAATAATAGTTATAAGGATAATAATAATAGTTATAAGGATAAAGAGAAGAGAAATAGGGATAGTAATAATAGAATAAGGATAATAATAACAGTCATTGCGATAATAATAATAGTAATAAGGATAATAATAATAGTTATAGCGATAATAATAATAGTAATAAGGATAATAATAATAGTTATAAGGATAAAGACAAGAGTAATAGGGATAGTAATAAAAGAATAAGTATAATAATAACAGTCATAGCGATAATAATAATAGTAATACGGATAATAATAATAGTTTTAGTGCTAATAATAATAGTAATAAGCATAACAATAATGGTTATAAGGATAAAGACAAGAGTAATAGGGATAGTAATAATGGAATAAGTATAATAATAACAGTCATAGCGATAATAATACTAGTAATAAGGATAATAATAACAGTTATAATGATAATAATAATAGTAATAAGGGAAATAATAATAGTTATAAGGATAAAGACAAGATTAATAGGGATGGTAATAATAGAATAAGGATAATAATAACAGTCATAGCGATAATAATAATAGTAATGAGGATAATAATAATAGTTATAGCGATAATAATAATAGTAATAAGGATAATAATAATAGTTATAAGGATAAAGAGAAGAGTAATAGGGATAGTAATAATAGAATAAGGATAATAATAACAGTCATTGCGATAATAATAATAGTAATAAGGATAATAATAATAGTTATAGCGATAATAATAATAGTAATAAGGATAATAATAATAGTTATAAGGATAAAGACAAGAGTAATAGGGATAGTAGTAATAGAATAAGGATAATAATAACAGTCATAGCGATAATAATAATAGTAATGAGGATAATAATAATAGTTATAAGGATAGAGACAAGAGTAATAGGGATAGTAATAATAGAATAAGTATAATAATAACAGTCATAGCGATAATAATAATAGTAATAAGGATAATAATAATAGCTTTAGTGCTAATAATAATAGTAATAAGCATAACAATAATAGTTATAAGGATAAAGACAAGAGTAATAGGGATAGTAATAATAGAATAAGTATAATAATAACAGTCATAGCGATAATAATAATAGTAATAAGGATAATAATAATAGTTATAGTGCGAATAATAATAGTAATAAGGATAACCATAATAGTTATAGTGCTAATAATACTAGTAATAAGGATAATAATAACAGTTATAGCGATAATAATAATAGTAATAAGCGAAATAATAATAAATATCAGGATAAAGACAAGAGTAATAGGGATAGTAATAATGGAAGAAGTATAATAATAACAGTCATTGCGATAATAATAATAGAAATAAGGATAATAATAATAGTTATAGTGGTAATAATAATAGTAATATGCATAATAATAAATTTATAAGGATAGAGACAAGAGTAATAGGGATAGTAATAATAGAATAAGGATAATAATAACAGTCATAGCGATAATAATAATAGTAATGAGGATAATAATAATAGTTATAAGGATAGAGACAAGAGTAATAGGGATAGTAATAATAGAATAAGGATAATAATAACAGTCATAGCGATAATAATAATAGTAATAAGGATAATAATAATAGTTTTAGTGCTAATAATAATAGTAATAAGCATAACAATAATAGTTATAAGGATAAAGACAAGAGTAATAGGGATAGTAATAATAGAATAAGTATAATAATAACAGTCATAGCGATAGTAATAATAGAAATAAGGATAATAATAATAGTTATAGTGCTAACAATAATAGTAATAAGCATAATAATAATAGTTATAAGGATAGAGACAAGAGTAATAGGGATAGTAATAATAGAATAAGGATAATAATAACAGTCATAGCGATAATAATAATAGTAATGAGGATAATAATAATAGTTATAAGGATAATAATAATAGTTATAAGGATAAAGAGAAGAGTAATAGGGATAGTAATAATAGAACAAGGATAATAATAACAGTCATAGCGATAATAATAATAGTAATGAGGATAATAATAATAGTTATAGCGATAATAATAATAGTAATAAGGATAATAATAATAGTTATAAGGATAAAGAGAAGAGTAATAGGGATAGTAATAATAGAATAAGGATAATAATAACAGTCATTGCGATAATAATAATAGTAATAAGGATAATAATAATAGTTATAGCGATAATAATAATAGTAATAAGGATAATAATAATAGTTATAAGGATAATAATAATAGTTATAAGGATAAAGACAAGAGTAATAGGGATAGTAATAATAGAATAAGGATAATAATAACAGTCATAGCGATAATAATAATAGTAATGAGGATAATAATAATAGTTATTGCGATAATAATAATAGTAATGAGGATAATAATAATAGTTATAAGGATAGAGACAAGAGTAATAGGGATAGTAATAATAGAATAAGGATAATAATAACAGTCATAGCGATAATAATAATAGTAATGAGGATAATAATAATAGTTATAAGGGTAAAGAGAAGAGTAATAGGGATAGTAATAATAGAATAAGGATAATAATAACAGTCATAGCGATAATAATAATAGTAGTAAGGATAATAATAATAGTTATAGCGATAATAATAATAGTAATAAGGATAATAATAGTAGTTATAAGGATAAAGAGAAGAGTAATAGGGATAGTAATAATCGAATAAGGATAATAATAACAGTCATTGCGATAATAATAATAGTAATAAGGATAATAATAATAGTTATTGCGATAATAATAATAGTAATAAGGATAATAATAATAGTTATAAGGGTAATAATAATAGTTATAAGGATAAAGAGAAGAGTAATAGGGATAGTAATAATAGAATAAGGATAATAATAACAGTCATAGCGATAATAATAATAGTAGTAAGGATAATAATAATAGTTATTGCGATAATAATAATAGTAATAAGGATAATAATAATAGTTATAAGGATAATAATAATAGTTATAAGGATAAAGAGAAGAGTAATAGGGATAGTAATAATAGAATAAGGATAATAATAACAGTCATTGCGATAATAATAATAGTAATAAGGATAATAATAATAGTTATAGCGATAATAATAATAGTAATAAGGATAATAATAATAGTTATAAGGATAAAGACAAGAGTAATAGGGATAGTAGTAATAGAATAAGGATAATAATAACAGTCATAGCGATAATAATAATAGTAATGAGGATAATAATAATAGTTATAAGGATAGAGACAAGAGTAATAGGGATAGTAATAATAGAATAAGTATAATAATAACAGTCATAGCGATAATAATAATAGTAATAAGGATAATAATAATAGCTTTAGTGCTAATAATAATAGTAATAAGCATAACAATAATAGTTATAAGGATAAAGACAAGAGTAATAGGGATAGTAATAATAGAATAAGTATAATAATAACAGTCATAGCGATAATAATAATAGTAATAAGGATAATAATAATAGTTATAGTGCGAATAATAATAGTAATAAGGATAACCATAATAGTTATAGTGCTAATAATACTAGTAATAAGGATAATAATAACAGTTATAGCGATAATAATAATAGTAATAAGCGAAATAATAATAAATATCAGGATAAAGACAAGAGTAATAGGGATAGTAATAATGGAAGAAGTATAATAATAACAGTCATTGCGATAATAATAATAGAAATAAGGATAATAATAATAGTTATAGTGGTAATAATAATAGTAATAAGCATAATAATAAATTTATAAGGATAGAGACAAGAGTAATAGGGATAGTAATAATAGAATAAGGATAATAATAACAGTCATAGCGATAATAATAATAGTAATGAGGATAATAATAATAGTTATAAGGATAGAGACAAGAGTAATAGGGATAGTAATAATAGAATAAGGATAATAATAACAGTCATAGCGATAATAATAATAGTAATAAGGATAATAATAATAGTTTTAGTGCTAATAATAATAGTAATAAGCATAACAATAATAGTTATAAGGATAAAGACAAGAGTAATAGGGATAGTAATAATAGAATAAGTATAATAATAACAGTCATAGCGATAGTAATAATAGAAATAAGGATAATAATAATAGTTATAGTGCTAACAATAATAGTAATAAGCATAATAATAATAGTTATAAGGATAGAGACAAGAGTAATAGGGATAGTAATAATAGAATAAGGATAATAATAACAGTCATAGCGATAATAATAATAGTAATGAGGATAATAATAATAGTTATAAGGATAATAATAATAGTTATAAGGATAAAGAGAAGAGTAATAGGGATAGTAATAATAGAACAAGGATAATAATAACAGTCATAGCGATAATAATAATAGTAATGAGGATAATAATAATAGTTATTGCGATAATAATAATAGTAATGAGGATAATAATAATAGTTATAAGGATAGAGACAAGAGTAATAGGGATAGTAATAATAGAATAAGTATAATAATAACAGTCATAGCGATAATAATAATAGTAATAAGGATAATAATAATAGTTATAAGGGTAAAGAGAAGAGTAATAGGGATAGTAATAATAGAATAAGGATAATAATAACAGTCATAGCGATAATAATAATAGTAGTAAGGATAATAATAATAGTTATAGCGATAATAATAATAGTAATAAGGATAATAATAGTAGTTATAAGGATAAAGAGAAGAGTAATAGGGATAGTAATAATAGAATAAGGATAATAATAACAGTCATTGCGATAATAATAATAGTAATAAGGATAATAATAATAGTTATTGCGATAATAATAATAGTAATAAGGATAATAATAATAGTTATAAGGGTAATAATAATAGTTATAAGGATAAAGAGAAGAGTAATAGGGATAGTAATAATAGAATAAGGATAATAATAACAGTCATAGCGATAATAATAATAGTAATAAGGATAATAATAATAGTTTTAGTGCTAATAATAATAGTAATAAGCATAACAATAATAGTTATAAGGATAAAGACAAGAGTAATAGGGATAGTAATAATAGAATAAGTATAATAATAACAGTCATAGCGATAGTAATAATAGAAATAAGGATAATAATAATAGTTATAGTGCTAACAATAATAGTAATAAGCATAATAATAATAGTTATAAGGATAGAGACAAGAGTAATAGGGATAGTAATAATAGAATAAGGATAATAATAACAGTCATAGCGATAATAATAATAGTAATGAGGATAATAATAATAGTTATAAGGATAATAATAATAGTTATAAGGATAAAGAGAAGAGTAATAGGGATAGTAATAATAGAACAAGGATAATAATAACAGTCATAGCGATAATAATAATAGTAATGAGGATAATAATAATAGTTATTGCGATAATAATAATAGTAATGAGGATAATAATAATAGTTATAAGGATAGAGACAAGAGTAATAGGGATAGTAATAATAGAATAAGTATAATAATAACAGTCATAGCGATAATAATAATAGTAATAAGGATAATAATAATAGTTATAAGGGTAAAGAGAAGAGTAATAGGGATAGTAATAATAGAATAAGGATAATAATAACAGTCATAGCGATAATAATAATAGTAGTAAGGATAATAATAATAGTTATAGCGATAATAATAATAGTAATAAGGATAATAATAGTAGTTATAAGGATAAAGAGAAGAGTAATAGGGATAGTAATAATAGAATAAGGATAATAATAACAGTCATTGCGATAATAATAATAGTAATAAGGATAATAATAATAGTTATTGCGATAATAATAATAGTAATAAGGATAATAATAATAGTTATAAGGGTAATAATAATAGTTATAAGGATAAAGAGAAGAGTAATAGGGATAGTAATAATAGAATAAGGATAATAATAACAGTCATAGCGATAATAATAATAGTAGTAAGGATAATAATAATAGTTATTGCGATAATAATAATAGTAATAAGGATAATAATAATAGTTATAAGGATAATAATAATAATTATAAGGATAAAGAGAAGAGTAATAGGGATAGTAATAATAGAATAAGGATAATAATAACAGTCATTGCGATAATAATAATAGTAATAAGGATAATAATAATAGTTATAGCGATAATAATAATAGTAATAAGGATAATAATAATAGTTATAAGGATAAAGACAAGAGTAATAGGGATAGTAGTAATAGAATAAGGATAATAATAACAGTCATAGCGATAATAATAATAGTAATGAGGATAATAATAATAGTTATAAGGATAGAGACAAGAGTAATAGGGATAGTAATAATAGAATAAGTATAATAATAACAGTCATAGCGATAATAATAATAGTAATAAGGATAATAATAATAGCTTTAGTGCTAATAATAATAGTAATAAGCATAACAATAATAGTTATAAGGATAAAGACAAGAGTAATAGGGATAGTAATAATAGAATAAGTATAATAATAACAGTCATAGCGATAATAATAATAGTAATAAGGATAATAATAATAGTTATAGTGCGAATAATAATAGTAATAAGGATAACCATAATAGTTATAGTGCTAATAATACTAGTAATAAGGATAATAATAACAGTTATAGCGATAATAATAATAGTAATAAGCGAAATAATAATAAATATCAGGATAAAGACAAGAGTAATAGGGATAGTAATAATGGAAGAAGTATAATAATAACAGTCATTGCGATAATAATAATAGAAATAAGGATAATAATAATAGTTATAGTGGTAATAATAATAGTAATAAGCATAATAATAAATTTATAAGGATAGAGACAAGAGTAATAGGGATAGTAATAATAGAATAAGGATAATAATAACAGTCATAGCGATAATAATAATAGTAATGAGGATAATAATAATAGTTATAAGGATAGAGACAAGAGTAATAGGGATAGTAATAATAGATTAAGGATAATAATAACAGACATAGCGATAATAATAATAGTAACAAGGATAATAATAATAGTTTTAGTGCTAATAATAATAGTAATAAGCATAACAATAATAGTTATAAGGATAAAGACAAGAGTAATAGGGATAGTAATAATAGAATAAGTATAATAATAACAGTCATAGCGATAGTAATAATAGAAATAAGGATAATAATAATAGTTATAGTGCTAACAATAATAGTAATAAGCATAATAATAATAGTTATAAGGATAGAGACAAGAGTAATAGGGATAGTAATAATAGAATAAGGATAATAATAACAGTCATAGCGATAATAATAATAGTAATGAGGATAACAATAATAGTTATAGAGATAATAATACTAGTAATAAGGATAATAATAACAGTTATAATGATAATAATAATAGTAATAAGGGAAATAATAATAGTTATAAGGATAAAGACAAGAGTAATAGGGATAGTAATAATAGAATAAGTATAATAATAACAGTCATAGCGATAATAATAATAGTAATAAGGATAATAATAATAGTTATAAGGATAATAATAATAGTTATAAGGATAAAGAGAAGAGTAATAGTGATAGTAATAATAGAACAAGGATAATAATAACAGTCATAGCGATAATAATAATAGTAGTAAGGATAATAATAATAGTTATAGCGATAATAATAATAGTAATAAGAATAATAATAATAGTTATAAGGATAAAGAGAAGAGTAATAGGGATAGTAATAATAGAATAAGAATAATAATAACAGTCATTGCGATAATAATAATAGTAATAAGGATAATAATAATAGTTATAGCGATAATAATAATAGTAATAAGGATAATAATAATAGTTATAAGGATAAAGACAAGAGTAATAGGGATAGTAATAATAGAATAAGGATAATAATAACAGTCATAGCGATAATAATAATAGTAATGAGGATAATAATAATAGTTATAAGGATAGAGACAAGAGTAATAGGGATAGTAATAATAGAATAAGTATAATAATAACAGTCATAGCGATAATAATAATAGTAATAAGGATAATAATAATAGTTTTAGTGCTAATAATAATAGTAATAAGCATAACAATAATGGTTATAAGGATAAAGACAAGAGTAATAGGGATAGTAATAATAGAATAAGTATAATAATAACAGTCATAGCGATAATAATACTAGTAATAAGGATAATAATAACAGTTATAACGATAATAATAATAGTAATAAGGGAAATAATAATAGTTATAAGGATAAAGACAAGAGTAATAGGGATAGTAATAATAGAATAAGTATAATAATAACAGTCATAGCGATAATAATAATAGTAATAAGGATAATAATAATAGTTATAAGGATAAAGAGAAGAGTAACAGGGATAGTAATAATAGAATAAGAATAATAATAACAGTCATTGCGATAATAATAATAGTAATAACGATAATAATAATAGTTATAAGGATAATAATAATAGTTATAAGGATAAAGAGAAGAGTAATAGGGATAGTAATAATAGAACAAGGATAATAATAACAGTCATAGCGATAATAATAATAGTAGTAAGGATAATAATAATAGTTATAGCGATAATAATAATAGTAATAAGGATAATAATAATAGTTATAAGGATAAAGAGAAGAGTAATAGGGATAGTAATAATAGAATAAGAATAATAATAACAGTCATTGCGATAATAATAATAGTAATAAGGATAATAATAATAGTTATAGCGATAATAATAATAGTAATAAGGATAATAATAATAGTTATAAGGATAAAGACAAGAGTAATAGGGATAGTAATAATAGAATAAGGATAATAATAACAGTCATAGCGATAATAATAATAGTAATGAGGATAATAATAAAGTTATAAGGATAGAGACAAGAGTAATAGGGATAGTAATAATAGAATAAGTATAATAATAACAGTCATAGCGATAATAATAATAGTAATAAGGATAATAATAATAGCTTTAGTGCTAATAATAATAGTAATAAGCATAACAATAATAGTTATAAGGATAAAGACAAGAGTAATAGGGATAGTAATAATAGAATAAGTATAATAATAACAGTCATAGCGATAATAATAATAGTAATAAGGATAATAATAATAGTTATAGTGCGAATAATAATAGTAATAAGGATAACCATAATAGTTATAGTGCTAATAATACTAGTAATAAGGATAATAATAACAGTTATAGCGATAATAATAATAGTAATAAGCGAAATAATAATAAATATCAGGATAAAGACAAGAGTAATAGGGATAGTAATAATGGAAGAAGTATAATAATAACAGTCATTGCGATAATAATAATAGAAATAAGGATAATAATAATAGTTATAGTGGTAATAATAATAGTAATAAGCATAATAATAAATTTATAAGGATAGAGACAAGAGTAATAGGGATAGTAATAATAGAATAAGGATAATAATAACAGTCATAGCGATAATAATAATAGTAATAAGGATAATAATAATAGTTTTAGTGCTAATAATAATAGTAATAAGCATAACAATAATAGTTATAAGGATAAAGACAAGAGTAATAGGGATAGTAATAATAGAATAAGTATAATAATAACAGTCATAGCGATAGTAATAATAGAAATAAGGATAATAATAATAGTTATAGTGCTAACAATAATAGTAATAAGCATAATAATAATAGTTATAAGGATAGAGACAAGAGTAATAGGGATAGTAATAATAGAATAAGGATAATAATAACAGTCATAGCGATAATAATAATAGTAATGAGGATAACAATAATAGTTATAGAGATAATAATACTAGTAATAAGGATAATAATAACAGTTATAATGATAATAATAATAGTAATAAGGGAAATAATAATAGTTATAAGGATAAAGACAAGAGTAATAGGGATAGTAATAATAGAATAAGTATAATAATAACAGTCATAGCGATAATAATAATAGTAATAAGGATAATAATAATAGTTATAAGGATAATAATAATAGTTATAAGGATAAAGAGAAGAGTAATAGGGATAGTAATAATAGAACAAGGATAATAATAACAGTCATAGCGATAATAATAATAGTAGTAAGGATAATAATAATAGTTATAGCGATAATAATAATAGTAATAAGGATAATAATAATAGTTATAAGGATAAAGAGAAGAGTAATAGGGATAGTAATAATAGAATAAGAATAATAATAACAGTCATTGCGATAATAATAATAGTAATAAGGATAATAATAATAGTTATAGCGATAATAATAATAGTAATAAGGATAATAATAATAGTTATAAGGATAAAGACAAGAGTAATAGGGATAGTAATAATAGAATAAGGATAATAATAACAGTCATAGCGATAATAATAATAGTAATGAGGATAATAATAAAGTTATAAGGATAGAGACAAGAGTAATAGGGATAGTAATAATAGAATAAGTATAATAATAACAGTCATAGCGATAATAATAATAGTAATAAGGATAATAATAATAGCTTTAGTGCTAATAATAATAGTAATAAGCATAACAATAATAGTTATAAGGATAAAGACAAGAGTAATAGGGATAGTAATAATAGAATAAGTATAATAATAACAGTCATAGCGATAATAATAATAGTAATAAGGATAATAATAATAGTTATAGTGCGAATAATAATAGTAATAAGGATAACCATAATAGTTATAGTGCTAATAATACTAGTAATAAGGATAATAATAACAGTTATAGCGATAATAATAATAGTAATAAGCGAAATAATAATAAATATCAGGATAAAGACAAGAGTAATAGGGATAGTAATAATGGAAGAAGTATAATAATAACAGTCATTGCGATAATAATAATAGAAATAAGGATAATAATAATAGTTATAGTGGTAATAATAATAGTAATAAGCATAATAATAAATTTATAAGGATAGAGACAAGAGTAATAGGGATAGTAATAATAGAATAAGGATAATAATAACAGTCATAGCGATAATAATAATAGTAATAAGGATAATAATAATAGTTATAAGGATAAAGAGAAGAGTAATAGGGATAGTAATAATAGAATAAGGATAATAATAACAGTCATTGTGATAATAATAATAGTAATAAGGATAATAATAATAGTTATAAGGATAGAGACAAGAGTAATAGGGATAGTAATAATAGAATAAGGATAATAATAACAGTCATAGCGATAATAATAATAGTAATGAGGATAACAATAATAGTTATAGAGATAATAATACTAGTAATAAGGATAATAATAACAGTTATAATGATAATAATAATAGTAATAAGGGAAATAATAATAGTTATAAGGATAAAGACAAGAGTAATAGGGATAGTAATAATAGAATAAGTATACTAATAACGGTCATAGCGATAATAATAATAGTAATAAGGATAATAATAATAGTTATAAGGATAATAATAATAGTTATAAGGATAAAGAGAAGAGTAATAGGGATAGTAATAATAGAATAAGGATAATAATAACAGTCATAGCGATAATAATAATAGTAGTAAGGATAATAATAATAGTTATAGTGCTAATAATAATAGTAATAAGCATAACAATAATGGTTATAAGGATAAAGACAAGAGTAATATGGATAGTAATAATAGAATAAGTATAATAATAACAGTCATAGCGATAATAATACTAGTAATAAGGATAATAATAACAGTTATAACGATAATAATAATAGTAATAAGGGAAATAATAATAGTTATAAGGATAAAGACAAGAGTAATAGGGATAGTAATAATAGAATAAGGATAATAATAACAGTCATAGCGATAATAATAATAGTAATGAGGATAATAATAATAGTTATAAGGATAGAGACAAGAGTAATAGGGATAGTAATAATAGAATAAGTATAATAATAACAGTCATAGCGATAATAATAATAGTAATAAGGATAATAATAATAGTTTTAGTGCTAATAATAATAGTAATAAGCATAACAATAATGGTTATAAGGATAAAGACAAGAGTAATAGGGATAGTAATAATAGAATAAGTATAATAATAACAGTCATAGCGATAATAATACTAGTAATAAGGATAATAATAACAGTTATAACGATAATAATAATAGTAATAAGGGAAATAATAATAGTTATAAGGATAAAGACAAGAGTAATAGGGATAGTAATAATAGAATAAGGATAATAATAACAGTCATAGCGATAATAATAATAGTAATGAGGATAATAATAATAGTTATAAGGATAGAGACAAGAGTAATAGGGATAGTAATAAAAGAATAAGTATAATAATAACAGTCATAGCGATAATAATAATAGTAATAAGGATAATAATAATAGTTTTAGTGCTAATACTAATAGTAATAAGCATAACAATAATAGTTATAAGGATAGAGACAAGAGTAATAGGGATAGTAATAATAGAATAAGGATAATAATAACAGTCATAGCGATAATAATAATAGTAATAAGGATAATAATAATAGTTATAAGGATAAAGAGAAGAGTAACAGGGATAGTAATAATAGAATAAGAATAATAATAACAGTCATTGCGATAATAATAATAGTAATAAGGATAATAATAATAGTTAGAGCGATAATAATAATAGTAATAAGGATAAAGACAAGAGTAATAGGGATAGTAATAATAGAATAAGGATAATAATAACAGTCATAGCGATAATAATAATAGTAATGAGGATAACAATAATAGTTATAGAGATAATAATACTAGTAATAAGGATAATAATAACAGTTATAATGATAATAATAATAGTAATAAGGGAAATAATAATAGTTATAAGGATAAAGACAAGAGTAATAGGGATAGTAATAATAGAATAAGTATAATAATAACAGTCATAGCGATAATAATAATAGTAATAAGGATAATAATAATAGTTATAAGGATAATAATAATAGTTATAAGGATAAAGAGAAGAGTAATAGGGATAGTAATAATAGAACAAGGATAATAATAACAGTCATAGCGATAATAATAATAGTAGTAAGGATAATAATAATAGTTATAGCGATAATAATAATAGTAATAAGGATAATAATAATAGTTATAAGGATAAAGAGAAGAGTAATAGGGATAGTAATAATAGAATAAGGATAATAATAACAGTCATAGCGATAATAATAATAGTAATGAGGATAATAATAAAGTTATAAGGATAGAGACAAGAGTAATAGGGATAGTAATAATAGAATAAGTATAATAATAACAGTCATAGCGATAATAATAATAGTAATAAGGATAATAATAATAGCTTTAGTGCTAATAATAATAGTAATAAGCATAACAATAATAGTTATAAGGATAAAGACAAGAGTAATAGGGATAGTAATAATAGAATAAGTATAATAATAACAGTCATAGCGATAATAATAATAGTAATAAGGATAATAATAATAGTTATAGTGCGAATAATAATAGTAATAAGGATAACCATAATAGTTATAGTGCTAATAATACTAGTAATAAGGATAATAATAACAGTTATAGCGATAATAATAATAGTAATAAGCGAAATAATAATAAATATCAGGATAAAGACAAGAGTAATAGGGATAGTAATAATGGAAGAAGTATAATAATAACAGTCATTGCGATAATAATAATAGAAATAAGGATAATAATAATAGTTATAGTGGTAATAATAATAGTAATAAGCATAATAATAAATTTATAAGGATAGAGACAAGAGTAATAGGGATAGTAATAATAGAATAAGTATACTAATAACAGTCATAGCGATAATAATAATAGTAATAAGGATAATAATAATAGTTATAAGGATAATAATAATAGTTATAAGGATAAAGAGAAGAGTAATAGGGATAGTAATAATAGAATAAGGATAATAATAACAGTCATAGCGATAATAATAATAGTAGTAAGGATAATAATAATAGTTATAGTGCTAATAATAATAGTAATAAGCATAACAATAATGGTTATAAGGATAAAGACAAGAGTAATATGGATAGTAATAATAGAATAAGTATAATAATAACAGTCATAGCGATAATAATACTAGTAATAAGGATAATAATAACAGTTATAACGATAATAATAATAGTAATAAGGGAAATAATAATAGTTATAAGGATAAAGACAAGAGTAATAGGGATAGTAATAATAGAATAAGGATAATAATAACAGTCATAGCGATAATAATAATAGTAATGAGGATAATAATAATAGTTATAAGGATAGAGACAAGAGTAATAGGGATAGTAATAATAGAATAAGTATAATAATAACAGTCATAGCGATAATAATAATAGTAATAAGGATAATAATAATAGTTTTAGTGCTAATAATAATAGTAATAAGCATAACAATAATGGTTATAAGGATAAAGACAAGAGTAATAGGGATAGTAATAATAGAATAAGTATAATAATAACAGTCATAGCGATAATAATACTAGTAATAAGGATAATAATAACAGTTATAACGATAATAATAATAGTAATAAGGGAAATAATAATAGTTATAAGGATAAAGACAAGAGTAATAGGGATAGTAATAATAGAATAAGGATAATAATAACAGTCATAGCGATAATAATAATAGTAATGAGGATAATAATAATAGTTATAAGGATAGAGACAAGAGTAATAGGGATAGTAATAAAAGAATAAGTATAATAATAACAGTCATAGCGATAATAATAATAGTAATAAGGATAATAATAATAGTTTTAGTGCTAATACTAATAGTAATAAGCATAACAATAATAGTTATAAGGATAGAGACAAGAGTAATAGGGATAGTAATAATAGAATAAGGATAATAATAACAGTCATAGCGATAATAATAATAGTAATAAGGATAATAATAATAGTTATAAGGATAAAGAGAAGAGTAACAGGGATAGTAATAATAGAATAAGAATAATAATAACAGTCATTGCGATAATAATAATAGTAATAAGGATAATAATAATAGTTAGAGCGATAATAATAATAGTAATAAGGATAAAGACAAGAGTAATAGGGATAGTAATAATAGAATAAGGATAATAATAACAGTCATAGCGATAATAATAATAGTAATGAGTATAACAATAATAGTTATAGAGATAATAATACTAGTAATAAGGATAATAATAACAGTTATAATGATAATAATAATAGTAATAAGGGAAATAATAATAGTTATAAGGATAAAGACAAGAGTAATAGGGATAGTAATAATAGAATAAGTATAATAATAACAGTCATAGCGATAATAATAATAGTAATAAGGATAATAATAATAGTTATAAGGATAATAATAATAGTTATAAGGATAAAGAGAAGAGTAATAGGGATAGTAATAATAGAACAAGGATAATAATAACAGTCATAGCGATAATAATAATAGTAGTAAGGATAATAATAATAGTTATAGCGATAATAATAATAGTAATAAGGATAATAATAATAGTTATAAGGATAAAGAGAAGAGTAATAGGGATAGTAATAATAGAATAAGAATAATAATAACAGTCATTGCGATAATAATAATAGTAATAAGGATAATAATAATAGTTATAGCGATAATAATAATAGTAATAAGGATAATAATAATAGTTATAAGGATAAAGACAAGAGTAATAGGGATAGTAATAATAGAACAAGGATAATAATAACAGTCATAGCGATAATAATAATAGTAGTAAGGATAATAATAATAGTTATAGCGATAATAATAATAGTAATAAGGATAATAATAATAGTTATAAGGATAAAGAGAAGAGTAATAGGGATAGTAATAATAGAATAAGAATAATAATAACAGTCATTGCGATAATAATAATAGTAATAAGGATAATAATAATAGTTATAGCGATAATAATAATAGTAATAAGGATAATAATAATAGTTATAAGGATAAAGACAAGAGTAATAGGGATAGTAATAATAGAATAAGGATAATAATAACAGTCATAGCGATAATAATAATAGTAATGAGGATAATAATAAAGTTATAAGGATAGAGACAAGAGTAATAGGGATAGTAATAATAGAATAAGTATAATAATAACAGTCATAGCGATAATAATAATAGTAATAAGGATAATAATAATAGCTTTAGTGCTAATAATAATAGTAATAAGCATAACAATAATAGTTATAAGGATAAAGACAAGAGTAATAGGGATAGTAATAATAGAATAAGTATAATAATAACAGTCATAGCGATAATAATAATAGTAATAAGGATAATAATAATAGTTATAGTGCGAATAATAATAGTAATAAGGATAACCATAATAGTTATAGTGCTAATAATACTAGTAATAAGGATAATAATAACAGTTATAGCGATAATAATAATAGTAATAAGCGAAATAATAATAAATATCAGGATAAAGACAAGAGTAATAGGGATAGTAATAATGGAAGAAGTATAATAATAACAGTCATTGCGATAATAATAATAGAAATAAGGATAATAATAATAGTTATAGTGGTAATAATAATAGTAATAAGCATAATAATAAATTTATAAGGATAGAGACAAGAGTAATAGGGATAGTAATAATAGAATAAGGATAATAATAACAGTCATAGCGATAATAATAATAGTAATAAGGATAATAATAATAGTTATAAGGATAAAGAGAAGAGTAATAGGGATAGTAATAATAGAATAAGGATAATAATAACAGTCATTGTGATAATAATAATAGTAATAAGGATAATAATAATAGTTATAAGGATAGAGACAAGAGTAATAGGGATAGTAATAATAGAATAAGGATAATAATAACAGTCATAGCGATAATAATAATAGTAATGAGGATAACAATAATAGTTATAGAGATAATAATACTAGTAATAAGGATAATAATAACAGTTATAATGATAATAATAATAGTAATAAGGGAAATAATAATAGTTATAAGGATAAAGACAAGAGTAATAGGGATAGTAATAATAGAATAAGTATACTAATAACGGTCATAGCGATAATAATAATAGTAATAAGGATAATAATAATAGTTATAAGGATAATAATAATAGTTATAAGGATAAAGAGAAGAGTAATAGGGATAGTAATAATAGAATAAGGATAATAATAACAGTCATAGCGATAATAATAATAGTAGTAAGGATAATAATAATAGTTATAGTGCTAATAATAATAGTAATAAGCATAACAATAATGGTTATAAGGATAAAGACAAGAGTAATATGGATAGTAATAATAGAATAAGTATAATAATAACAGTCATAGCGATAATAATACTAGTAATAAGGATAATAATAACAGTTATAACGATAATAATAATAGTAATAAGGGAAATAATAATAGTTATAAGGATAAAGACAAGAGTAATAGGGATAGTAATAATAGAATAAGGATAATAATAACAGTCATAGCGATAATAATAATAGTAATGAGGATAATAATAATAGTTATAAGGATAGAGACAAGAGTAATAGGGATAGTAATAATAGAATAAGTATAATAATAACAGTCATAGCGATAATAATAATAGTAATAAGGATAATAATAATAGTTTTAGTGCTAATAATAATAGTAATAAGCATAACAATAATGGTTATAAGGATAAAGACAAGAGTAATAGGGATAGTAATAATAGAATAAGTATAATAATAACAGTCATAGCGATAATAATACTAGTAATAAGGATAATAATAACAGTTATAACGATAATAATAATAGTAATAAGGGAAATAATAATAGTTATAAGGATAAAGACAAGAGTAATAGGGATAGTAATAATAGAATAAGGATAATAATAACAGTCATAGCGATAATAATAATAGTAATGAGGATAATAATAATAGTTATAAGGATAGAGACAAGAGTAATAGGGATAGTAATAAAAGAATAAGTATAATAATAACAGTCATAGCGATAATAATAATAGTAATAAGGATAATAATAATAGTTTTAGTGCTAATACTAATAGTAATAAGCATAACAATAATAGTTATAAGGATAGAGACAAGAGTAATAGGGATAGTAATAATAGAATAAGGATAATAATAACAGTCATAGCGATAATAATAATAGTAATGAGGATAATAATAATAGTTATAAGGATAGAGACAAGAGTAATAGGGATAGTAATAATAGAATAAGTATAATAATAACAGTCATAGCGATAATAATAATAGTAATAAGGATAATAATAATAGTTTTAGTGCTAATACTAATAGTAATAAGCATAACAATAATAGTTATAAGGATAGAGACAAGAGTAATAGGGATAGTAATAATAGAATAAGGATAATAATAACAGTCATAGCGATAATAATAATAGTAATAAGGATAATAATAATAGTTATAAGGATAAAGAGAAGAGTAACAGGGATAGTAATAATAGAATAAGAATAATAATAACAGTCATTGCGATAATAATAATAGTAATAAGGATAATAATAATAGTTAGAGCGATAATAATAATAGTAATAAGGATAAAGACAAGAGTAATAGGAATAGTAATAATAGAATAAGGATAATAATAACAGTCATAGCGATAATAATAATAGTAATGAGTATAACAATAATAGTTATAGAGATAATAATACTAGTAATAAGGATAATAATAACAGTTATAATGATAATAATAATAGTAATAAGGGAAATAATAATAGTTATAAGGATAAAGACAAGAGTAATAGGGATAGTAATAATAGAATAAGTATAATAATAACAGTCATAGCGATAATAATAATAGTAATAAGGATAATAATAATAGTTATAAGGATAATAATAATAGTTATAAGGATAAAGAGAAGAGTAATAGGGATAGTAATAATAGAACAAGGATAATAATAACAGTCATAGCGATAATAATAATAGTAGTAAGGATAATAATAATAGTTATAGCGATAATAATAATAGTAATAAGGATAATAATAATAGTTATAAGGATAAAGAGAAGAGTAATAGGGATAGTAATAATAGAATAAGAATAATAATAACAGTCATTGCGATAATAATAATAGTAATAAGGATAATAATAATAGTTATAGCGATAATAATAATAGTAATAAGGATAATAATAATAGTTATAAGGATAAAGACAAGAGTAATAGGGATAGTAATAATAGAATAAGGATAATAATAACAGTCATAGCGATAATAATAATAGTAATGAGGATAATAATAAAGTTATAAGGATAGAGACAAGAGTAATAGGGATAGTAATAATAGAATAAGTATAATAATAACAGTCATAGCGATAATAATAATAGTAATAAGGATAATAATAATAGCTTTAGTGCTAATAATAATAGTAATAAGCATAACAATAATAGTTATAAGGATAAAGACAAGAGTAATAGGGATAGTAATAATAGAATAAGTATAATAATAACAGTCATAGCGATAATAATAATAGTAATAAGGATAATAATAATAGTTATAGTGCGAATAATAATAGTAATAAGGATAACCATAATAGTTATAGTGCTAATAATACTAGTAATAAGGATAATAATAACAGTTATAGCGATAATAATAATAGTAATAAGCGAAATAATAATAAATATCAGGATAAAGACAAGAGTAATAGGGATAGTAATAATGGAAGAAGTATAATAATAACAGTCATTGCGATAATAATAATAGAAATAAGGATAATAATAATAGTTATAGTGGTAATAATAATAGTAATAAGCATAATAATAAATTTATAAGGATAGAGACAAGAGTAATAGGGATAGTAATAATAGAATAAGGATAATAATAACAGTCATAGCGATAATAATAATAGTAATAAGGATAATAATAATAGTTATAAGGATAAAGAGAAGAGTAATAGGGATAGTAATAATAGAATAAGGATAATAATAACAGTCATTGCGATAATAATAATAGTAATAAGGATAATAATAATAGTTATAGCGATAATAATAATAGTAATAAGGATAATAATAATAGTTATAAGGATAAAGACAAGAGTAATAGGGATAGTAATAATAGAATAAGGATAATAATAACAGTCATAGCGATAATAATAATAGTAATGAGGATAATAATAATAGTTATAAGGATAGAGGCAAGAGTAATAGGGATAGTAATAATAGAATAAGTATAATAATAACAGTCATAGCGATAATAATAATAGTAATAAGGATAATAATAATAGTTATAGTGCTAACAATAATAGTAATAAGCATAATAATAATAGTTATAAGGATAGAGACAAGAGTAATAGGGATAGTAATAATAGAATAAGGATAATAATAACAGTCATAGCGATAATAATAATAGTAATGAGGATAACAATAATAGTTATAGAGATAATAATACTAGTAATAAGGATAATAATAACAGTTATAATGATAATAATAATAGTAATAAGGGAAATAATAATAGTTATAAGGATAAAGACAAGAGTAATAGGGATAGTAATAATAGAATAAGTATAATAATAACAGTCATAGCGATAATAATAATAGTAGTAAGGATAATAATAATAGTTATAGCGATAATAATAATAGTAATAAGGATAATAATAATAGTTATAAGGATAAAGAGAAGAGTAATAGGGATAGTAATAATAGAATAAGAATAATAATAACAGTCATTGCGATAATAATAATAGTAATAAGGATAATAATAATAGTTATAGCGATAATAATAATAGTAATAAGGATAATAATAATAGTTATAAGGATAAAGACAAGAGTAATAGGGATAGTAATAATAGAATAAGGATAATAATAACAGTCATAGCGATAATAATAATAGTAATGAGGATAATAATAATAGTTATAGCGATAATAATAATAGTAATATGCATAATAATAATAGTTATAAGGATAATAATAATAGTTATAAGGACAAAGAGAAGAGTAATAGGGATAGTAATAATAGAATAAGTATAATAATAACAGTCATAGCGATAATAATAATAGTAATAAGGATAATAATAATAGTTATAGTGCGAATAATAATAGTAATAAGGATAACCATAATAGTTATAGTGCTAATAATACTAGTAATAAGGATAATAATAACAGTTATAGCGATAATAATAATAGTAATAAGCGAAATAATAATAAATATCAGGATAAAGACAAGAGTAATAGGGATAGTAATAATGGAAGAAGTATAATAATAACAGTCATTGCGATAATAATAATAGAAATAAGGATAATAATAATAGTTATAGTGGTAATAATAATAGTAATAAGCATAATAATAAATTTATAAGGATAGAGACAAGAGTAATAGGGATAGTAATAATAGAATAAGGATAATAATAACAGTCATAGCGATAATAATAATAGTAATAAGGATAATAATAATAGTTATAAGGATAAAGAGAAGAGTAATAGGGATAGTAATAATAGAATAAGGATAATAATAACAGTCATTGCGATAATAATAATAGTAATAAGGATAATAATAATAGTTATAGCGATAATAATAATAGTAATAAGGATAATAATAATAGTTATACGGATAAAGACAAGAGTAATAGGGATAGTAATAATAGAATAAGGATAATAATAACAGTCATAGCGATAATAATAATAGTAATGAGGATAATAATAATAGTTATAAGGATAGAGGCAAGAGTAATAGGGATAGTAATAATAGAATAAGTATAATAATAACAGTCATAGCGATAATAATAATAGTAATAAGGATAATAATAATAGTTATAGTGCTAACAATAATAGTAATAAGCATAATAATAATAGTTATAAGGATAGAGACAAGAGTAATAGGGATAGTAATAATAGAATAAGGATAATAATAACAGTCATAGCGATAATAATAATAGTAATGAGGATAACAATAATAGTTATAGAGATAATAATACTAGTAATAAGGATAATAATAACAGTTATAATGATAATAATAATAGTAATAAGGGAAATAATAATAGTTATAAGGATAAAGACAAGAGTAATAGGGATAGTAATAATAGAATAAGTATACTAATAACAGTCATGGCGATAATAATAATAGTAATAAGGATAATAATAATAGTTATAAGGATAATAATAATAGTTATAAGGATAAAGAGAAGAGTAATAGGGATAGTAATAATAGAATAAGGATAATAATAACAGTCATAGCGATAATAATAATAGTAGTAAGGATAATAATAATAGTTATAGTGCTAATAATAATAGTAATAAGCATAACAATAATGGTTATAAGGATAAAGACAAGAGTAATATGGATAGTAATAATAGAATAAGTATAATAATAACAGTCATAGCGATAATAATACTAGTAATAAGGATAATAATAACAGTTATAACGATAATAATAATAGTAATAAGGGAAATAATAATAGTTATAAGGATAAAGACAAGAGTAATAGGGATAGTAATAATAGAATAAGGATAATAATAACAGTCATAGCGATAATAATAATAGTAATGAGGATAATAATAATAGTTATAAGGATAAAGAGAAGAGTAATAGGGATAGTAATAATAGAATAAGAATAATAATAACAGTCATTGCGATAATAATAATAGTAATAAGGATAATAATAATAGTTATAGCGATAATAATAATAGTAATAAGGATAATAATAATAGTTATAAGGATAAAGACAAGAGTAATAGGGATAGTAATAATAGAATAAGGATAATAATAACAGTCATAGCGATAATAATAATAGTAATGAGGATAATAATAAAGTTATAAGGATAGAGACAAGAGTAATAGGGATAGTAATAATAGAATAAGTATAATAATAACAGTCATAGCGATAATAATAATAGTAATAAGGATAATAATAATAGCTTTAGTGCTAATAATAATAGTAATAAGCATAACAATAATAGTTATAAGGATAAAGACAAGAGTAATAGGGATAGTAATAATAGAATAAGTATAATAATAACAGTCATAGCGATAATAATAATAGTAATAAGGATAATAATAATAGTTATAGTGCGAATAATAATAGTAATAAGGATAACCATAATAGTTATAGTGCTAATAATACTAGTAATAAGGATAATAATAACAGTTATAGCGATAATAATAATAGTAATAAGCGAAATAATAATAAATATCAGGATAAAGACAAGAGTAATAGGGATAGTAATAATGGAAGAAGTATAATAATAACAGTCATTGCGATAATAATAATAGAAATAAGGATAATAATAATAGTTATAGTGGTAATAATAATAGTAATAAGCATAATAATAAATTTATAAGGATAGAGACAAGAGTAATAGGGATAGTAATAATAGAATAAGGATAATAATAACAGTCATAGCGATAATAATAATAGTAATAAGGATAATAATAATAGTTATAAGGATAAAGAGAAGAGTAATAGGGATAGTAATAATAGAATAAGGATAATAATAACAGTCATTGCGATAATAATAATAGTAATAAGGATAATAATAATAGTTATAGCGATAATAATAATAGTAATAAGGATAATAATAATAGTTATAAGGATAAAGACAAGAGTAATAGGGATAGTAATAATAGAATAAGGATAATAATAACAGTCATAGCGATAATAATAATAGTAATAAGGATAATAATAATAGTTATAAGGATAAAGAGAAGAGTAATAGGGATAGTAATAATAGAATAAGGATAATAATAACAGTCATTGCGATAATAATAATAGTAATAAGGATAATAATAATAGTTATAGCGATAATAATAATAGTAATAAGGATAATAATAATAGTTATAAGGATAAAGACAAGAGTAATAGGGATAGTAATAATAGAATAAGGATAATAATAACAGTCATTGCGATAATAATAATAGTAATAAGGATAATAATAATAGTTATAGCGATAATAATAATAGTAATAAGGATAATAATAATAGTTATACGGATAAAGACAAGAGTAATAGGGATAGTAATAATAGAATAAGGATAATAATAACAGTCATAGCGATAATAATAATAGTAATGAGGATAATAATAATAGTTATAAGGATAGAGGCAAGAGTAATAGGGATAGTAATAATAGAATAAGTATAATAATAACAGTCATAGCGATAATAATAATAGTAATAAGGATAATAATAATAGTTATAGTGCTAACAATAATAGTAATAAGCATAATAATAATAGTTATAAGGATAGAGACAAGAGTAATAGGGATAGTAATAATAGAATAAGGATAATAATAACAGTCATAGCGATAATAATAATAGTAATGAGGATAACAATAATAGTTATAGAGATAATAATACTAGTAATAAGGATAATAATAACAGTTATAATGATAATAATAATAGTAATAAGGGAAATAATAATAGTTATAAGGATAAAGACAAGAGTAATAGGGATAGTAATAATAGAATAAGTATACTAATAACAGTCATAGCGATAATAATAATAGTAATAAGGATAATAATAATAGTTATAAGGATAATAATAATAGTTATAAGGATAAAGAGAAGAGTAATAGGGATAGTAATAATAGAATAAGGATAATAATAACAGTCATAGCGATAATAATAATAGTAGTAAGGATAATAATAATAGTTATAGTGCTAATAATAATAGTAATAAGCATAACAATAATGGTTATAAGGATAAAGACAAGAGTAATATGGATAGTAATAATAGAATAAGTATAATAATAACAGTCATAGCGATAATAATACTAGTAATAAGGATAATAATAACAGTTATAACGATAATAATAATAGTAATAAGGGAAATAATAATAGTTATAAGGATAAAGACAAGAGTAATAGGGATAGTAATAATAGAATAAGGATAATAATAACAGTCATAGCGATAATAATAATAGTAATGAGGATAATAATAATAGTTATAAGGATAAAGAGAAGAGTAATAGGGATAGTAATAATAGAATAAGAATAATAATAACAGTCATTGCGATAATAATAATAGTAATAAGGATAATAATAATAGTTATAGCGATAATAATAATAGTAATAAGGATAATAATAATAGTTATAAGGATAAAGACAAGAGTAATAGGGATAGTAATAATAGAATAAGGATAATAATAACAGTCATAGCGATAATAATAATAGTAATGAGGATAATAATAAAGTTATAAGGATAGAGACAAGAGTAATAGGGATAGTAATAATAGAATAAGTATAATAATAACAGTCATAGCGATAATAATAATAGTAATAAGGATAATAATAATAGCTTTAGTGCTAATAATAATAGTAATAAGCATAACAATAATAGTTATAAGGATAAAGACAAGAGTAATAGGGATAGTAATAATAGAATAAGTATAATAATAACAGTCATAGCGATAATAATAATAGTAATAAGGATAATAATAATAGTTATAGTGCGAATAATAATAGTAATAAGGATAACCATAATAGTTATAGTGCTAATAATACTAGTAATAAGGATAATAATAACAGTTATAGCGATAATAATAATAGTAATAAGCGAAATAATAATAAATATCAGGATAAAGACAAGAGTAATAGGGATAGTAATAATGGAAGAAGTATAATAATAACAGTCATTGCGATAATAATAATAGAAATAAGGATAATAATAATAGTTATAGTGGTAATAATAATAGTAATAAGCATAATAATAAATTTATAAGGATAGAGACAAGAGTAATAGGGATAGTAATAATAGAATAAGGATAATAATAACAGTCATAGCGATAATAATAATAGTAATAAGGATAATAATAATAGTTATAAGGATAAAGAGAAGAGTAATAGGGATAGTAATAATAGAATAAGGATAATAATAACAGTCATTGCGATAATAATAATAGTAATAAGGATAATAATAATAGTTATAGCGATAATAATAATAGTAATAAGGATAATAATAATAGTTATAAGGATAAAGACAAGAGTAATAGGGATAGTAATAATAGAATAAGGATAATAATAACAGTCATAGCGATAATAATAATAGTAATGAGGATAATAATAATAGTTATAAGGATAGAGGCAAGAGTAATAGGGATAGTAATAATAGAATAAGTATAATAATAACAGTCATAGCGATAATAATAATAGTAATAAGGATAATAATAATAGTTATAGTGCTAACAATAATAGTAATAAGCATAATAATAATAGTTATAAGGATAGAGACAAGAGTAATAGGGATAGTAATAATAGAATAAGGATAATAATAACAGTCATAGCGATAATAATAATAGTAATGAGGATAACAATAATAGTTATAGAGATAATAATACTAGTAATAAGGATAATAATAACAGTTATAATGATAATAATAATAGTAATAAGGGAAATAATAATAGTTATAAGGATAAAGACAAGAGTAATAGGGATAGTAATAATAGAATAAGTATAATAATAACAGTCATAGCGATAATAATAATAGTAGTAAGGATAATAATAATAGTTATAGCGATAATAATAATAGTAATAAGGATAATAATAATAGTTATAAGGATAAAGAGAAGAGTAATAGGGATAGTAATAATAGAATAAGAATAATAATAACAGTCATTGCGATAATAATAATAGTAATAAGGATAATAATAATAGTTATAGCGATAATAATAATAGTAATAAGGATAATAATAATAGTTATAAGGATAAAGACAAGAGTAATAGGGATAGTAATAATAGAATAAGGATAATAATAACAGTCATAGCGATAATAATAATAGTAATGAGGATAATAATAATAGTTATAGCGATAATAATAATAGTAATATGCATAATAATAATAGTTATAAGGATAATAATAATAGTTATAAGGACAAAGAGAAGAGTAATAGGGATAGTAATAATAGAATAAGTATAATAATAACAGTCATAGCGATAATAATAATAGTAATAAGGATAATAATAATAGTTATAGTGCGAATAATAATAGTAATAAGGATAACCATAATAGTTATAGTGCTAATAATACTAGTAATAAGGATAATAATAACAGTTATAGCGATAATAATAATAGTAATAAGCGAAATAATAATAAATATCAGGATAAAGACAAGAGTAATAGGGATAGTAATAATGGAAGAAGTATAATAATAACAGTCATTGCGATAATAATAATAGAAATAAGGATAATAATAATAGTTATAGTGGTAATAATAATAGTAATAAGCATAATAATAAATTTATAAGGATAGAGACAAGAGTAATAGGGATAGTAATAATAGAATAAGGATAATAATAACAGTCATAGCGATAATAATAATAGTAATAAGGATAATAATAATAGTTATAAGGATAAAGAGAAGAGTAATAGGGATAGTAATAATAGAATAAGGATAATAATAACAGTCATTGCGATAATAATAATAGTAATAAGGATAATAATAATAGTTATAGCGATAATAATAATAGTAATAAGGATAATAATAATAGTTATACGGATAAAGACAAGAGTAATAGGGATAGTAATAATAGAATAAGGATAATAATAACAGTCATAGCGATAATAATAATAGTAATGAGGATAATAATAATAGTTATAAGGATAGAGGCAAGAGTAATAGGGATAGTAATAATAGAATAAGTATAATAATAACAGTCATAGCGATAATAATAATAGTAATAAGGATAATAATAATAGTTATAGTGCTAACAATAATAGTAATAAGCATAATAATAATAGTTATAAGGATAGAGACAAGAGTAATAGGGATAGTAATAATAGAATAAGGATAATAATAACAGTCATAGCGATAATAATAATAGTAATGAGGATAACAATAATAGTTATAGAGATAATAATACTAGTAATAAGGATAATAATAACAGTTATAATGATAATAATAATAGTAATAAGGGAAATAATAATAGTTATAAGGATAAAGACAAGAGTAATAGGGATAGTAATAATAGAATAAGTATACTAATAACAGTCATAGCGATAATAATAATAGTAATAAGGATAATAATAATAGTTATAAGGATAATAATAATAGTTATAAGGATAAAGAGAAGAGTAATAGGGATAGTAATAATAGAATAAGGATAATAATAACAGTCATAGCGATAATAATAATAGTAGTAAGGATAATAATAATAGTTATAGTGCTAATAATAATAGTAATAAGCATAACAATAATGGTTATAAGGATAAAGACAAGAGTAATATGGATAGTAATAATAGAATAAGTATAATAATAACAGTCATAGCGATAATAATACTAGTAATAAGGATAATAATAACAGTTATAACGATAATAATAATAGTAATAAGGGAAATAATAATAGTTATAAGGATAAAGACAAGAGTAATAGGGATAGTAATAATAGAATAAGGATAATAATAACAGTCATAGCGATAATAATAATAGTAATGAGGATAATAATAATAGTTATAAGGATAGAGACAAGAGTAATAGGGATAGTAATAATAGAATAAGTATAATAATAACAGTCATAGCGATAATAATAATAGTAATAAGGATAATAATAATAGTTTTAGTGCTAATAATAATAGTAATAAGCATAACAATAATGGTTATAAGGATAAAGACAAGAGTAATAGGGATAGTAATAATAGAATAAGTATAATAATAACAGTCATAGCGATAATAATACTAGTAATAAGGATAATAATAACAGTTATAACGATAATAATAATAGTAATAAGGGAAATAATAATAGTTATAAGGATAAAGACAAGAGTAATAGGGATAGTAATAATAGAATAAGGATAATAATAACAGTCATAGCGATAATAATAATAGTAATGAGGATAATAATAATAGTTATAAGGATAGAGACAAGAGTAATAGGGATAGTAATAAAAGAATAAGTATAATAATAACAGTCATAGCGATAATAATAATAGTAATAAGGATAATAATAATAGTTTTAGTGCTAATACTAATAGTAATAAGCATAACAATAATAGTTATAAGGATAGAGACAAGAGTAATAGGGATAGTAATAATAGAATAAGGATAATAATAACAGTCATAGCGATAATAATAATAGTAATAAGGATAATAATAATAGTTATAAGGATAAAGAGAAGAGTAACAGGGATAGTAATAATAGAATAAGAATAATAATAACAGTCATTGCGATAATAATAATAGTAATAAGGATAATAATAATAGTTAGAGCGATAATAATAATAGTAATAAGGATAAAGACAAGAGTAATAGGGATAGTAATAATAGAATAAGGATAATAATAACAGTCATAGCGATAATAATAATAGTAATGAGGATAACAATAATAGTTATAGAGATAATAATACTAGTAATAAGGATAATAATAACAGTTATAATGATAATAATAATAGTAATAAGGGAAATAATAATAGTTATAAGGATAAAGACAAGAGTAATAGGGATAGTAATAATAGAATAAGTATACTAATAACAGTCATAGCGATAATAATAATAGTAATAAGGATAATAATAATAGTTATAAGGATAATAATAATAGTTATAAGGATAAAGAGAAGAGTAATAGGGATAGTAATAATAGAATAAGGATAATAATAACAGTCATAGCGATAATAATAATAGTAGTAAGGATAATAATAATAGTTATAGTGCTAATAATAATAGTAATAAGCATAACAATAATGGTTATAAGGATAAAGACAAGAGTAATATGGATAGTAATAATAGAATAAGTATAATAATAACAGTCATAGCGATAATAATACTAGTAATAAGGATAATAATAACAGTTATAACGATAATAATAATAGTAATAAGGGAAATAATAATAGTTATAAGGATAAAGACAAGAGTAATAGGGATAGTAATAATAGAATAAGGATAATAATAACAGTCATAGCGATAATAATAATAGTAATGAGGATAATAATAATAGTTATAAGGATAGAGACAAGAGTAATAGGGATAGTAATAATAGAATAAGTATAATAATAACAGTCATAGCGATAATAATAATAGTAATAAGGATAATAATAATAGTTTTAGTGCTAATAATAATAGTAATAAGCATAACAATAATGGTTATAAGGATAAAGACAAGAGTAATAGGGATAGTAATAATAGAATAAGTATAATAATAACAGTCATAGCGATAATAATACTAGTAATAAGCATAATAATAACAGTTATAACGATAATAATAATAGTAATAAGGGAAATAATAATAGTTATAAGGATAAAGACAAGAGTAATAGGGATAGTAATAATAGAATAAGGATAATAATAACAGTCATAGCGATAATAATAATAGTAATGAGGATAATAATAATAGTTATAAGGATAGAGACAAGAGTAATAGGGATAGTAATAAAAGAATAAGTATAATAATAACAGTCATAGCGATAATAATAATAGTAATAAGGATAATAATAATAGTTTTAGTGCTAATACTAATAGTAATAAGCATAACAATAATAGTTATAAGGATAGAGACAAGAGTAATAGGGATAGTAATAATAGAATAAGGATAATAATAACAGTCATAGCGATAATAATAATAGTAATAAGGATAATAATAATAGTTATAAGGATAATAATAATAGTTATAAGGATAAAGAGAAGAGTAATAGGGATAGTAATAATAGAACAAGGATAATAATAACAGTCATAGCGATAATAATAATAGTAGTAAGGATAATAATAATAGTTATAGCGATAATAATAATAGTAATGAGGATAATAATAATAGTTATAAGGATAGAGGCAAGAGTAATAGGGATAGTAATAATAGAATAAGTATAATAATAACAGTCATAGCGATAATAATAATAGTAATAAGGATAATAATAATAGTTATAGTGCTAACAATAATAGTAATAATGCATAATAATAATAGTTATAAGGATAGAGACAAGAGTAATAGGGATAGTAATAATAGAATAAGGATAATAATAACAGTCATAGCGATAATAATAATAGTAATGAGGATAACAATAATAGTTATAGAGATAATAATACTAGTAATAAGGATAATAATAACAGTTATAATGATAATAATAATAGTAATAAGGGAAATAATAATAGTTATAAGGATAAAGACAAGAGTAATAGGGATAGTAATAATAGAATAAGTATACTAATAACAGTCATAGCGATAATAATAATAGTAATAAGGATAATAATAATAGTTATAAGGATAATAATAATAGTTATAAGGATAAAGAGAAGAGTAATAGGGATAGTAATAATAGAATAAGGATAATAATAACAGTCATAGCGATAATAATAATAGTAGTAAGGATAATAATAATAGTTATAGTGCTAATAATAATAGTAATAAGCATAACAATAATGGTTATAAGGATAAAGACAAGAGTAATATGGATAGTAATAATAGAATAAGTATAATAATAACAGTCATAGCGATAATAATACTAGTAATAAGGATAATAATAACAGTTATAACGATAATAATAATAGTAATAAGGGAAATAATAATAGTTATAAGGATAAAGACAAGAGTAATAGGGATAGTAATAATAGAATAAGGATAATAATAACAGTCATAGCGATAATAATAATAGTAATGAGGATAATAATAATAGTTATAAGGATAGAGACAAGAGTAATAGGGATAGTAATAATAGAATAAGTATAATAATAACAGTCATAGCGATAATAATAATAGTAATAAGGATAATAATAATAGTTTTAGTGCTAATAATAATAGTAATAAGCATAACAATAATGGTTATAAGGATAAAGACAAGAGTAATAGGGATAGTAATAATAGAATAAGTATAATAATAACAGTCATAGCGATAATAATACTAGTAATAAGGATAATAATAACAGTTATAACGATAATAATAATAGTAATAAGGGAAATAATAATAGTTATAAGGATAAAGACAAGAGTAATAGGGATAGTAATAATAGAATAAGGATAATAATAACAGTCATAGCGATAATAATAATAGTAATGAGGATAATAATAATAGTTATAAGGATAGAGACAAGAGTAATAGGGATAGTAATAAAAGAATAAGTATAATAATAACAGTCATAGCGATAATAATAATAGTAATAAGGATAATAATAATAGTTTTAGTGCTAATAATAATAGTAATAAGCATAACAATAATAATTATAAGTATAGAGACAAGAGTAATAGGGATAGTAATAATAGAATAAGGATAATAATAACAGTCATAGCGATAATAATAATAGTAATAAGGATAATAATAATAGTTTTAGTGCTAATAATAATAGTAATAAGCATAACAATAATGGTTATAAGGATAAAGACAAGAGTAATAGGGATAGTAATAATAGAATAAGTATAATAATAACAGTCATAGCGATAATAATACTAGTAATAAGGATAATAATAACAGTTATAACGATAATAATAATAGTAATAAGGGAAATAATAATAGTTATAAGGATAAAGACAAGAGTAATAGGGATAGTAATAATAGAATAAGGATAATAATAACAGCCATAGCGATAATAATAATAGTAATGAGGATAATAATAATAGTTATAAGGATAGAGACAAGAGTAATAGGGATAGTAATAATAGAATAAGGATAATAATAACAGTCATAGCGATAATAATAATAGTAATAAGGATAATAATAATAGTTATAAGGATAAAGAGAAGAGTAATAGGGATAGTAATAATAGAATAAGGATAATAATAACAGTCATTGCGATAATAATAATAGTAATAAGGATAATAATAATAGTTATAGCGATAATAATAATAGTAATAAGGATAATAATAATAGTTATAAGGATAAAGACAAGAGTAATAGGGATAGTAATAATAGAATAAGGATAATAATAACAGTCATAGCGATAATAATAATAGTAATGAGGATAACAATAATAGTTATAGAGATAATAATACTAGTAATAAGGATAATAATAACAGTTATAATGATAATAATAATAGTAATAAGGGAAATAATAATAGTTATAAGGATAAAGACAAGAGTAATAGGGATAGTAATAATAGAATAAGTATACTAATAACAGTCATAGCGATAATAATAATAGTAATAAGGATAATAATAATAGTTATAAGGATAATAATAATAGTTATAAGGATAAAGAGAAGAGTAATAGGGATAGTAATAATAGAATAAGGATAATAATAACAGTCATAGCGATAATAATAATAGTAGTATGGATAATAATAATAGTTATAGTGCTAATAATAATAGTAATAAGCATAACAATAATGGTTATAAGGATAAAGACAAGAGTAATATGGATAGTAATAATAGAATAAGTATAATAATAACAGTCATAGCGATAATAATACTAGTAATAAGGATAATAATAACAGTTATAACGATAATAATAATAGTAATAAGGGAAATAATAATAGTTATAAGGATAAAGACAAGAGTAATAGGGATAGTAATAATAGAATAAGGATAATAATAACAGTCATAGCGATAATAATAATAGTAATGAGGATAATAATAATAGTTTTAGTGCTAATAATAATAGTAATAAGCATAACAATAATGGTTATAAGGATAAAGACAAGAGTAATAGGGATAGTAATAATAGAATAAGTATAATAATAACAGTCATAGCGATAATAATACTAGTAATAAGGATAATAATAACAGTTATAACGATAATAATAATAGTAATAAGGGAAATAATAATAGTTATAAGGATAAAGACAAGAGTAATAGGGATAGTAATAATAGAATAAGGATAATAATAACAGTCACAGCGATAATAATAATAGTAATGAGGATAATAATAATAGTTATAAGGATAGAGACAAGAGTAATAGGGATAGTAATAGTAGAATAAGCATAATAATAACAGTCATAGCGATAATAATAATAATAGCTATAGCGCTATTAATAATAGTAATAAGGATAATAATAACAGTTATAGCAATAATAATAATAGTAATAAGGATAATAATAATAGTTATAGTGCGAATAGTAATAGTAATAAGGATAATAATAATAGTTATAGCGATAATAATAATTGTAATAAGGGAAATAATAATAATTATAAGGATAGAGACAAGAGTAATAGGGATAGTAATAATAGAATAAGGATAATAATAACAGTCATAGCGATAATAATAATAGTAATAAGGATAATAATAATAGCTTTAGTGCTAATAATAATAGTAATAAGCATAACAATAATAGTTATAACGATAAAGACAAGAGTAATAGGGATAGTAATAATAGAATAAGTATAATAATAACAGTCATAGCGATAATAATAATAGTAATAAGGATAATAATAATAGTTATAGTGCGAATAATAATAGTAATAAGGATAACCATAATAGTTATAGTGCTAATAATACTAGTAATAAGGATAATAATAACAGTTATAGCGATAATAATAACAGTAATAAGCGAAATAATAATAAATATCAGGATAAAGACAAGAGTAATAGGGATAGTAATAATGGAAGAAGTATAATAATAACAGTCATTGCGATAATAATAATAGAAATAAGGATAATAATAATAGTTATAGTGGTAATAATAATAGTAATAAGCATAATAATAAATTTATAAGGATAGAGACAAGAGTAATAGGGATAGTAATAATAGAATAAGGATAATAATAACAGTCATAGCGATAATAATAATAGTAATGAGGATAACAATAATAGTTATAGAGATAATAATACTAGTAATAAGGATAATAATAACAGTTATAATGATAATAATAATAGTAATAAGCGAAATAATAATAGTTATAAGGATAAAGACAAGAGTAATAGGGATAGTAATAATAGAATAAGGATAATAATAACAGTCATAGCGATAATAATAATAGTAGTAAGGATAATAATAATAGTTATAGCGATAATAATAATAGTAATAAGCATAATAATAATAGTTATAAGAATAGAGACAAGAGTAATAGGGATAGTAATAGTAGAATAAGCATAATAATAACAGTCATAGCGATAATAATAATAATAGCTATAGCGCTATTAATAATAGTAATAAGGATAATAATAACAGTTATAGCAATAATAATAATAGTAATAAGGATAATAATAATAGTTATAGTGCGAATAGTAATAGTAATAAGGATAATAATAATAGTTATAGCGATAATAATAATTGTAATAAGGGAAATAATAATAATTATAAGGATAGAGACAAGAGTAATAGGGATAGTAATAATAGAATAAGGATAATAATAACAGTCATAGCGATAATAATAATAGTAGTAAGGATAATAATAATAGTTATAGCGATAATAATAATAGTAATAAGGATAATAATAATAGTTATAAGGATAAAGAGAAGAGTAATAGGGATAGTAATAATAGAATAAGGATAATAATAACAGTCATTGCGATAATAATAATAGTAATAAGGATAATAATAATAGTTATAGCGATAATAATAATAGTAATAAGGATAATAATAATAGTTATAAGGATAAAGACAAGAGTAATAGGGATAGTAATAATAGAATAAGGATAATAATAACAGTCATAGCGATAATAATAATAGTAATGAGGATAATAATAATAGTTATAAGGATAGAGGCAAGAGTAATAGGGATAGTAATAATAGAATAAGTATAATAATAACAGTCATAGCGATAATAATAATAGTAATAAGGATAATAATAATAGTTTTAGTGCTAATAATAATAGTAATAAGCATAACAATAATAGTTATAAGGATAGAGACAAGAGTAATAGGGATAGTAATAATAGAATAAGTATAATAATAACAGTCATAGCGATAATAATAATAGTAATAAGGATAATAATAATAGTTATAGTGCTAACAATAATAGTAATAAGCATAATAATAATAGTTATAAGGATAGAGACAAGAGTAATAGGGATAGTAATAATAGAATAAGGATAATAATAACAGTCATAGCGATAATAATAATAGTAATGAGGATAACAATAATAGTTATAGAGATAATAATACTAGTAATAAGGATAATAATAACAGTTATAATGATAATAATAATAGTAATAAGGGAAATAATAATAGTTATAAGGATAAAGACAAGAGTAATAGGGATAGTAATAATAGAATAAGTATACTAATAACAGTCATAGCGATAATAATAATAGTAATAAGGATAATAATAATAGTTATAAGGATAATAATAATAGTTATAAGGATAAAGAGAAGAGTAATAGGGATAGTAATAATAGAATAAGGATAATAATAACAGTCATAGCGATAATAATAATAGTAGTAAGGATAATAATAATAGTTATAGTGCTAATAATAATAGTAATAAGCATAACAATAATGGTTATAAGGATAAAGACAAGAGTAATATGGATAGTAATAATAGAATAAGTATAATAATAACAGTCATAGCGATAATAATACTAGTAATAAGGATAATAATAACAGTTATAACGATAATAATAATAGTAATAAGGGAAATAATAATAGTTATAAGGATAAAGACAAGAGTAATAGGGATAGTAATAATAGAATAAGGATAATAATAACAGTCATAGCGATAATAATAATAGTAATGAGGATAATAATAATAGTTATAAGGATAGAGACAAGAGTAATAGGGATAGTAATAATAGAATAAGTATAATAATAACAGTCATAGCGATAATAATAATAGTAATAAGGATAATAATAATAGTTTTAGTGCTAATAATAATAGTAATAAGCATAACAATAATGGTTATAAGGATAAAGACAAGAGTAATAGGGATAGTAATAATAGAATAAGTATAATAATAACAGTCATAGCGATAATAATACTAGTAATAAGGATAATAATAATAGTTATAGAGATAATAATACTAGTAATAAGGATAATAATAACAGTTATAATGATAATAATAATAGTAATAAGCGAAATAATAATAGTTATAAGGATAAAGACAAGAGTAATAGGGATAGTAATAATAGAATAAGGATAATAATAACAGTCATAGCGATAATAATAATAGTAGTAAGGATAATAATAATAGTTATAGCGATAATAATAATAGTAATAAGCATAATAATAATAGTTATAAGAATAGAGACAAGAGTAATAGGGATAGTAATAGTAGAATAAGCATAATAATAACAGTCATAGCGATAATAATAATAATAGCTATAGCGCTATTAATAATAGTAATAAGGATAATAATAACAGTTATAGCAATAATAATAATAGTAATAAGGATAATAATAATAGTTATAGTGCGAATAGTAATAGTAATAAGGATAATAATAATAGTTATAGCGATAATAATAATTGTAATAAGGGAAATAATAATAATTATAAGGATAGAGACAAGAGTAATAGGGATAGTAATAATAGAATAAGGATAATAATAACAGTCATAGCGATAATAATAATAGTAGTAAGGATAATAATAATAGTTATAGCGATAATAATAATAGTAATAAGGATAATAATAATAGTTATAAGGATAAAGAGAAGAGTAATAGGGATAGTAATAATAGAATAAGGATAATAATAACAGTCATTGCGATAATAATAATAGTAATAAGGATAATAATAATAGTTATAGCGATAATAATAATAGTAATAAGGATAATAATAATAGTTATAAGGATAAAGACAAGAGTAATAGGGATAGTAATAATAGAATAAGGATAATAATAACAGTCATAGCGATAATAATAATAGTAATGAGGATAATAATAATAGTTATAAGGATAGAGGCAAGAGTAATAGGGATAGTAATAATAGAATAAGTATAATAATAACAGTCATAGCGATAATAATAATAGTAATAAGGATAATAATAATAGTTTTAGTGCTAATAATAATAGTAATAAGCATAACAATAATAGTTATAAGGATAGAGACAAGAGTAATAGGGATAGTAATAATAGAATAAGTATAATAATAACAGTCATAGCGATAATAATAATAGTAATAAGGATAATAATAATAGTTATAGTGCTAACAATAATAGTAATAAGCATAATAATAATAGTTATAAGGATAGAGACAAGAGTAATAGGGATAGTAATAATAGAATAAGGATAATAATAACAGTCATAGCGATAATAATAATAGTAATGAGGATAACAATAATAGTTATAGAGATAATAATACTAGTAATAAGGATAATAATAACAGTTATAATGATAATAATAATAGTAATAAGGGAAATAATAATAGTTATAAGGATAAAGACAAGAGTAATAGGGATAGTAATAATAGAATAAGTATACTAATAACAGTCATAGCGATAATAATAATAGTAATAAGGATAATAATAATAGTTATAAGGATAATAATAATAGTTATAAGGATAAAGAGAAGAGTAATAGGGATAGTAATAATAGAATAAGGATAATAATAACAGTCATAGCGATAATAATAATAGTAGTAAGGATAATAATAATAGTTATAGTGCTAATAATAATAGTAATAAGCATAACAATAATGGTTATAAGGATAAAGACAAGAGTAATATGGATAGTAATAATAGAATAAGTATAATAATAACAGTCATAGCGATAATAATACTAGTAATAAGGATAATAATAACAGTTATAACGATAATAATAATAGTAATAAGGGAAATAATAATAGTTATAAGGATAAAGACAAGAGTAATAGGGATAGTAATAATAGAATAAGGATAATAATAACAGTCATAGCGATAATAATAATAGTAATGAGGATAATAATAATAGTTATAAGGATAGAGACAAGAGTAATAGGGATAGTAATAATAGAATAAGTATAATAATAACAGTCATAGCGATAATAATAATAGTAATAAGGATAATAATAATAGTTTTAGTGCTAATAATAATAGTAATAAGCATAACAATAATGGTTATAAGGATAAAGACAAGAGTAATAGGGATAGTAATAATAGAATAAGTATAATAATAACAGTCATAGCGATAATAATACTAGTAATAAGGATAATAATAACAGTTATAACGATAATAATAATAGTAATAAGGGAAATAATAATAGTTATAAGGATAAAGACAAGAGTAATAGGGATAGTAATAATAGAATAAGGATAATAATAACAGTCACAGCGATAATAATAATAGTAATGAGGATAATAATAATAGTTATAAGGATAGAGACAAGAGTAATAGGGATAGTAATAGTAGAATAAGCATAATAATAACAGTCATAGCGATAATAATAATAATAGCTATAGCGCTATTAATAATAGTAATAAGGATAATAATAACAGTTATAGCAATAATAATAATAGTAATAAGGATAATAATAATAGTTATAGTGCGAATAGTAATAGTAATAAGGATAATAATAATAGTTATAGCGATAATAATAATTGTAATAAGGGAAATAATAATAATTATAAGGATAGAGACAAGAGTAATAGGGATAGTAATAATAGAATAAGGATAATAATAACAGTCATAGCGATAATAATAATAGTAATAAGGATAATAATAATAGCTTTAGTGCTAATAATAATAGTAATAAGCATAACAATAATAGTTATAACGATAAAGACAAGAGTAATAGGGATAGTATTAATAGAATAAGTATAATAATAACAGTCATAGCGATAATAATAATAGTAATAAGGATAATAATAATAGTTATAGTGCGAATAATAATAGTAATAAGGATAACCATAATAGTTATAGTGCTAATAATACTAGTAATAAGGATAATAATAACAGTTATAGCGATAATAATAACAGTAATAAGCGAAATAATAATAAATATCAGGATAAAGACAAGAGTAATAGGGATAGTAATAATGGAAGAAGTATAATAATAACAGTCATTGCGATAATAATAATAGAAATAAGGATAATAATAATAGTTATAGTGGTAATAATAATAGTAATAAGCATAATAATAAATTTATAAGGATAGAGACAAGAGTAATAGGGATAGTAATAATAGAATAAGGATAATAATAACAGTCATAGCGATAATAATAATAGTAATGAGGATAACAATAATAGTTATAGAGATAATAATACTAGTAATAAGGATAATAATAACAGTTATAATGATAATAATAATAGTAATAAGCGAAATAATAATAGTTATAAGGATAAAGACAAGAGTAATAGGGATAGTAATAATAGAATAAGGATAATAATAACAGTCATAGCGATAATAATAATAGTAGTAAGGATAATAATAATAGTTATAGCGATAATAATAATAGTAATAAGCATAATAATAATAGTTATAAGAATAGAGACAAGAGTAATAGGGATAGTAATAGTAGAATAAGCATAATAATAACAGTCATAGCGATAATAATAATAATAGCTATAGCGCTATTAATAATAGTAATAAGGATAATAATAACAGTTATAGCAATAATAATAATAATAGTAATAAGGATAATAATAATAGTTATAGTGCGAATAGTAATAGTAATAAGGATAATAATAATAGTTATAGCGATAATAATAATTGTAATAAGGGAAATAATAATAATTATAAGGATAGAGACAAGAGTAATAGGGATAGTAATAATAGAATAAGGATAATAATAACAGTCATAGCGATAATAATAATAGTAATAAGGATAATAATAATAGCTTTAGTGCTAATAATAATAGTAATAAGCATAACAATAATAGTTATAACGATAAAGACAAGAGTAATAGGGATAGTATTAATAGAATAAGTATAATAATAACAGTCATAGCGATAATAATAATAGTAATAAGGATAATAATAATAGTTATAGTGCGAATAATAATAGTAATAAGGATAACCATAATAGTTATAGTGCTAATAATACTAGTAATAAGGATAATAATAACAGTTATAGCGATAATAATAACAGTAATAAGCGAAATAATAATAAATATCAGGATAAAGACAAGAGTAATAGGGATAGTAATAATGGAAGAAGTATAATAATAACAGTCATTGCGATAATAATAATAGAAATAAGGATAATAATAATAGTTATAGTGGTAATAATAATAGTAATAAGCATAATAATAAATTTATAAGGATAGAGACAAGAGTAATAGGGATAGTAATAATAGAATAAGGATAATAATAACAGTCATAGCGATAATAATAATAGTAATGAGGATAACAATAATAGTTATAGAGATAATAATACTAGTAATAAGGATAATAATAACAGTTATAATGATAATAATAATAGTAATAAGCGAAATAATAATAGTTATAAGGATAAAGACAAGAGTAATAGGGATAGTAATAATAGAATAAGGATAATAATAACAGTCATAGCGATAATAATAATAGTAGTAAGGATAATAATAATAGTTATAGCGATAATAATAATAGTAATAAGCATAATAATAATAGTTATAAGAATAGAGACAAGAGTAATAGGGATAGTAATAGTAGAATAAGCATAATAATAACAGTCATAGCGATAATAATAATAATAGCTATAGCGCTATTAATAATAGTAATAAGGATAATAATAACAGTTATAGCAATAATAATAATAATAGTAATAAGGATAATAATAATAGTTATAGTGCGAATAGTAATAGTAATAAGGATAATAATAATAGTTATAGCGATAATAATAATTGTAATAAGGGAAATAATAATAATTATAAGGATAGAGACAAGAGTAATAGGGATAGTAATAATAGAATAAGGATAATAATAACAGTCATAGCGATAATAATAATAGTAGTAAGGATAATAATAATAGTTATAGCGATAATAATAATAGTAATAAGGATAATAATAATAGTTATAAGGATAAAGAGAAGAGTAATAGGGATAGTAATAATAGAATAAGGATAATAATAACAGTCATTGCGATAATAATAATAGTAATAAGGATAATAATAATAGTTATAGCGATAATAATAATAGTAATAAGGATAATAATAATAGTTATAAGGATAAAGACAAGAGTAATAGGGATAGTAATAATAGAATAAGTATAATAATAACAGTCATAGCGATAATAATAATAGTAATAAGGATAATAATAATAGTTTTAGTGCTAATAATAATAGTAATAAGCATAACAATAATGGTTATAAGGATAAAGACAAGAGTAATAGGGATAGTAATAATAGAATAAGTATAATAATAACAGTCATAGCGATAATAATACTAGTAATAAGGATAATAATAACAGTTATAACGATAATAATAATAGTAATAAGGGAAATAATAATAGTTATAAGGATAAAGACAAGAGTAATAGGGATAGTAATAATAGAATAAGGATAATAATAACAGTCATAGCGATAATAATAATAGTAATGAGGATAATAATAATAGTTATAAGGATAGAGACAAGAGTAATAGGGATAGTAATAAAAGAATAAGTATAATAATAACAGTCATAGCGATAATAATAATAGTAAAAAGGATAATAATAATACTTTTAGTGCTAATAATAATAGTAATAAGCATAACAATAATAATTATAAGGATAGAGACAAGAGTAATAGGGATAGTAATAATAGAATAAGGATAATAATAACAGTCATAGCGATAATAATACTAGTAATAAGGATAATAATAACAGTTATAACGATAATAATAATAGTAATAAGGGAAATAATAATAGTTATAAGGATAAAGACAAGAGTAATAGGGATAGTAATAATAGAATAAGGATAATAATAACAGTCATAGCGATAATAATAATAGTAATGAGGATAATAATAATAGTTATAAGGATAGAGACAAGAGTAATAGGGATAGTAATAATAGAATAAGTATAATAATAACAGTCATAGCGATAATAATAATAGTAATAAGGATAATAATAATAGCTTTAGTGCTAATAATAATAGTAATAAGCATAACAATAATAGTTATAAGGATAAAGACAAGAGTAATAGGGATAGTAATAATAGAATAAGTATAATAATAACAGTCATAGCGATAATAATAATAGTAATAAGGATAATAATAATAGTTATAGTGCGAATAATAATAGTAATAAGGATAACCATAATAGTTATAGTGCTAATAATACTAGTAATAAGGATAATAATAACAGTTATAGCGATAATAATAATAGTAATAAGCGAAATAATAATAAATATCAGGATAAAGACAAGAGTAATAGGGATAGTAATAATGGAAGAAGTATAATAATAACAGTCATTGCGATAATAATAATAGAAATAAGGATAATAATAATAGTTATAGTGGTAATAATAATAGTAATAAGCATAATAATAAATTTATAAGGATAGAGACAAGAGTAATAGGGATAGTAATAATAGAATAAGGATAATAATAACAGTCATAGCGATAATAATAATAGTAATGAGGATAACAATAATAGTTATAGAGATAATAATACTAGTAATAAGGATAATAGTAACAGTTATAATGATAATAATAATAGTAATAAGCGAAATAATAATAGTTATAAGGATAAAGACAAGAGTAATAGGGATAGTAATAATAGAATAAGGATAATAAGAACAGTCATAGCGATAATAATAATAGTAGTAAGGATAATAATAATAGTTATAGCGATAATAATAATAGTAATAAGCATAATAATAATAGTTATAAGAATAGAGACAAGAGTAATAGGGATAGTAATAGTAGAATAAGCATAATAATAACAGTCATAGCGATAATAATAATAATAGCTATAGCGCTATTAATAATAGTAATAAGGATAATAATAATAGTTATAGCGATAATAATAATAGTAATAAGGGAAATAATAATAGTTATAAGGATAAAGACAAGAGTAATAGGGATAGTAATAATAGAATAAGTATACTAATAACAGTCATAGCGATAATAATAATAGTAATAAGGATAATAATAATAGTTATAAGGATAATAATAATAGTTATAAGGATAAAGAGAAGAGTAATAGGGATAGTAATAATAGAATAAGGATAATAATAACAGTCATAGCGATAATAATAATAGTAGTAAGGATAATAATAATAGTTATAGTGCTAATAATAATAGTAATAAGCATAACAATAATGGTTATAAGGATAAAGACAAGAGTAATATGGATAGTAATAATAGAATAAGTATAATAATAACAGTCATAGCGATAATAATACTAGTAATAAGGATAATAATAACAGTTATAACGATAATAATAATAGTAATAAGGGAAATAATAATAGTTATAAGGATAAAGACAAGAGTAATAGGGATAGTAATAATAGAATAAGGATAATAATAACAGTCATAGCGATAATAATAATAGTAATGAGGATAATAATAATAGTTATAAGGATAGAGACAAGAGTAATAGGGATAGTAATAAAAGAATAAGTATAATAATAACAGTCATAGCGATAATAATAATAGTAATAAGGATAATAATAATAGTTTTAGTGCTAATACTAATAGTAATAAGCATAACAATAATAGTTATAAGGATAGAGACAAGAGTAATAGGGATAGTAATAATAGAATAAGGATAATAATAACAGTCATAGCGATAATAATAATAGTAATAAGGATAATAATAATAGTTATAGTGCTAACAATAATAGTAATAAGCATAATAATAATAGTTATAAGGATAGAGACAAGAGTAATAGGGATAGTAATAATAGAATAAGGATAATAATAACAGTCATAGCGATAATAATAATAGTAATGAGGATAACAATAATAGTTATAGAGATAATAATACTAGTAATAAGGATAATAATAACAGTTATAATGATAATAATAATAGTAATAAGGGAAATAATAATAGTTATAAGGATAAAGACAAGAGTAATAGGGATAGTAATAATAGAATAAGTATACTAATAACAGTCATAGCGATAATAATAATAGTAATGAGGATAATAATAATAGTTATAAGGATAGAGACAAGAGTAATAGGGATAGTAATAATAGAATAAGTATAATAATAACAGTCATAGCGATAATAATAATAGTAATAAGGATAATAATAATAGTTTTAGTGCTAATAATAATAGTAATAAGCATAACAATAATGGTTATAAGGATAAAGACAAGAGTAATAGGGATAGTAATAATAGAATAAGTATAATAATAACAGTCATAGCGATAATAATACTAGTAATAAGGATAATAATAACAGTTATAACGATAATAATAATAGTAATAAGGGAAATAATAATAGTTATAAGGATAAAGACAAGAGTAATAGGGATAGTAATAATAGAATAAGGATAATAATAACAGTCATAGCGATAATAATAATAGTAATGAGGATAATAATAATAGTTATAAGGATAGAGACAAGAGTAATAGGGATAGTAATAAAAGAATAAGTATAATAATAACAGTCATAGCGATAGTAATAATAGTAATAAGGATAATAATAATAGTTTTAGTGCTAATACTAATAGTAATAAGCATAACAATAATAGTTATAAGGATAGAGACAAGAGTAATAGGGATAGTAATAATAGAATAAGGATAATAATAACAGTCATAGCGATAATAATAATAGTAATAAGGATAATAATAATAGTTATAAGGATAAAGAGAAGAGTAACAGGGATAGTAATAATAGAATAAGAATAATAATAACAGTCATTGCGATAATAATAATAGTAATAAGGATAATAATAATAGTTAGAGCGATAATAATAATAGTAATAAGGATAAAGACAAGAGTAATAGGGATAGTAATAATAGAATAAGGATAATAATAACAGTCATCGCGATAATAATAATAGTAATGAGGATAACAATAATAGTTATAGAGATAATAATACTAGTAATAAGGATAATAATAACAGTTATAATGATAATAATAATAGTAATAAGGGAAATAATAATAGTTATAAGGATAAAGACAAGAGTAATAGGGATAGTAATAATAGAATAAGTATAATAATAACAGTCATAGCGATAATAATAATAGTAATAAGGATAATAATAATAGTTATAAGGATAATAATAATAGTTATAAGGATAAAGAGAAGAGTAATAGGGATAGTAATAATAGAACAAGGATAATAATAACAGTCATAGCGATAATAATAATAGTAGTAAGGATAATAATAATAGTTATAGCGATAATAATAATAGTAATAAGGATAATAATAATAGTTATAAGGATAAAGACAAGAGCAATAGGGATAGTAATAATAGAATAAGGATAATAATAACAGTCATAGCGATAATAATAATAGTAATGAGGATAATAATAAAGTTATAAGGATAGAGACAAGAGTAATAGGGATAGTAATAATAGAACAAGTATAATAATAACAGTCATAGCGATAATAATAATAGTAATAAGGATAATAATAATAGTTATAGCGATAATAATAATAGTAATAAGGATAATAATAATAGTTATAAGGATAAAGACAAGAGTAATAGGGATAGTAATAATAGAATAAGGATAATAATAACAGTCATAGCGATAATAATAATAGTAATGAGGATAATAATAATAGTTATAAGGATAGAGGCAAGAGTAATAGGGATAGTAATAATAGAATAAGTATAATAATAACAGTCATAGCGATAATAATAATAGTAATAAGGATAATAATAATAGTTATAGTGCTAACAATAATAGTAATAAGCATAATAATAATAGTTATAAGGATAGAGACAAGAGTAATAGGGATAGTAATAATAGAATAAGGATAATAATAACAGTCATAGCGATAATAATAATAGTAATGAGGATAACAATAATAGTTATAGAGATAATAATACTAGTAATAAGGATAATAATAACAGTTATAATGATAATAATAATAGTAATAAGGGAAATAATAATAGTTATAAGGATAAAGACAAGAGTAATAGGGATAGTAATAATAGAATAAGTATACTAATAACAGTCATAGCGATAATAATAATAGTAATAAGGATAATAATAATAGTTATAAGGATAATAATAATAGTTATAAGGATAAAGAGAAGAGTAATAGGGATAGTAATAATAGAATAAGGATAATAATAACAGTCATAGCGATAATAATAATAGTAGTAAGGATAATAATAATAGTTATAGTGCTAATAATAATAGTAATAAGCATAACAATAATGGTTATAAGGATAAAGACAAGAGTAATATGGATAGTAATAATAGAATAAGTATAATAATAACAGTCATAGCGATAATAATACTAGTAATAAGGATAATAATAACAGTTATAACGATAATAATAATAGTAATAAGGGAAATAATAATAGTTATAAGGATAAAGACAAGAGTAATAGGGATAGTAATAATAGAATAAGGATAATAATAACAGTCATAGCGATAATAATAATAGTAATGAGGATAATAATAATAGTTATAAGGATAGAGACAAGAGTAATAGGGATAGTAATAATAGAATAAGTATAATAATAACAGTCATAGCGATAATAATAATAGTAATAAGGATAATAATAATAGTTTAAGTGCTAATAATAATAGTAATAAGCATAACAATAATGGTTATAAGGATAAAGACAAGAGTAATAGGGATAGTAATAATAGAATAAGTATAATAATAACAGTCATAGCGATAATAATACTAGTAATAAGGATAATAATAACAGTTATAACGATAATAATAATAGTAATAAGGGAAATAATAATAGTTATAAGGATAAAGACAAGAGTAATAGGGATAGTAATAATAGAATAAGGATAATAATAACAGTCATAGCGATAATAATAATAGCAATGAGGATAATAATAATAGTTATAAGGATAGAGACAAGAGTAATAGGGATAGTAATAGTAGAATAAGCATAATAATAACAGTCATAGCGATAATAATAATAATAGCTATAGCGCTATTAATAATAGTAATAAGGATAATAATAACAGTTATAGCAATAATAATAATAGTAATAAGGATAATAATAATAGTTATAGTGCGAATAGTAATAGTAATAAGGATAATAATAATAGTTATAGCGATAATAATAATTGTAATAAGGGAAATAATAATAATTATAAGGATAGAGACAAGAGTAATAGGGATAGTAATAATAGAATAAGGATAATAATAACAGTCATAGCGATAATAATAATAGTAATGAGGATAACAATAATAGTTATAGAGATAATAATACTAGTAATAAGGATAATAATAACAGTTATAATGATAATAATAATAGTAATAAGCGAAATAATAATAGTTATAAGGATAAAGACAAGAGTAATAGGGATAGTAATAATAGAATAAGGATAATAATAACAGTCATAGCGATAATAATAATAGTAGTAAGGATAATAATAATAGTTATAGCGATAATAATAATAGTAATAAGCATAATAATAATAGTTATAAGAATAGAGACAAGAGTAATAGGGATAGTAATAGTAGAATAAGCATAATAATAACAGTCATAGCGATAATAATAATAATAGCTATAGCGCTATTAATAATAGTAATAAGGATAATAATAACAGTTATAGCAATAATAATAATAGTAATAAGGATAATAATAATAGTTATAGTGCGAATAGTAATAGTAATAAGGATAATAATAATAGTTATAGCGATAATAATAATTGTAATAAGGGAAATAATAATAATTATAAGGATAGAGACAAGAGTAATAGGGATAGTAATAATAGAATAAGGATAATAATAACAGTCATAGCGATAATAATAATAGTAGTAAGGATAATAATAATAGTTATAGCGATAATAATAATAGTAATAAGGATAATAATAATAGTTATAAGGATAAAGAGAAGAGTAATAGGGATAGTAATAATAGAATAAGTATAATAATAACAGTCATAGCGATAATAATAATAGTAATAAGGATAATAATAATAGTTTTAGTGCTAATAATAATAGTAATAAGCATAACAATAATGGTTATAAGGATAAAGACAAGAGTAATAGGGATAGTAATAATAGAATAAGTATAATAATAACAGTCATAGCGATAATAATACTAGTAATAAGGATAATAATAACAGTTATAACGATAATAATAATAGTAATAAGGGAAATAATAATAGTTATAAGGATAAAGACAAGAGTAATAGGGATAGTAATAATAGAATAAGGATAATAATAACAGTCATAGCGATAATAATAATAGTAATGAGGATAATAATAATAGTTATAAGGATAGAGACAAGAGTAATAGGGATAGTAATAAAAGAATAAGTATAATAATAACAGTCATAGCGATAATAATAATAGTAATAAGGATAATAATAATACTTTTAGTGCTAATAATAATAGTAATAAGCATAACAATAATAATTATAAGGATAGAGACAAGAGTAATAGGGATAGTAATAATAGAATAAGGATAATAATAACAGTCATAGCGATAATAATACTAGTAATAAGGATAATAATAACAGTTATAACGATAATAATAATAGTAATAAGGGAAATAATAATAGTTATAAGGATAAAGACAAGAGTAATAGGGATAGTAATAATAGAATAAGGATAATAATAACAGTCATAGCGATAATAATAATAGTAATGAGGATAATAATAATAGTTATAAGGATAGAGACAAGAGTAATAGGGATAGTAATAATAGAATAAGTATAATAATAACAGTCATAGCGATAATAATAATAGTAATAAGGATAATAATAATAGCTTTAGTGCTAATAATAATAGTAATAAGCATAACAATAATAGTTTTAAGGATAAAGACAAGAGTAATAGGGATAGTAATAATAGAATAAGTATAATAATAACAGTCATAGCGATAATAATAATAGTAATAAGGATAATAATAATAGTTATAGTGCGAATAATAATAGTAATAAGGATAACCATAATAGTTATAGTGCTAATAATACTAGAAATAAGGATAATAATAACAGTTATAGCGATAATAATAATAGTAATAAGCGAAATAATAATAAATATCAGGATAAAGACAAGAGTAATAGGGATAGTAATAATGGAAGAGGTATAATAATAACAGTCATTGCGATAATAATAATAGAAATAAGGATAATAATAATAGTTATAGTGGTAATAATAATAGTAATAAGCATAATAATAAATTTATAAGGATAGAGACAAGAGTAATAGGGATAGTAATAATAGAATAAGGATAATAATAACAGTCATAGCGATAATAATAATAGTAATGAGGATAACAATAATAGTTATAGAGATAATAATACTAGTAATAAGGATAATAGTAACAGTTATAATGATAATAATAATAGTAATAAGCGAAATAATAATAGTTATAAGGATAAAGACAAGAGTAATAGGGATAGTAATAATAGAATAAGGATAATAATAACAGTCATAGCGATAATAATAATAGTAGTAAGGATAATAATAATAGTTATAGCGATAATAATAATAGTAATAAGCATAATAATAATAGTTATAAGAATAGAGACAAGAGTAATAGGGATAGTAATAGTAGAATAAGCATAATAATAACAGTCATAGCGATAATAATAATAATAGCTATAGCGCTATTAATAATAGTAATAAGGATAATAATAATAGTTATAGCGATAATAATAATTGTAATAACGGAAATAATAATAGTTATAAGGATAAAGAGAAGAGTAATAGGGATAGTAATAATAGAATAAGGATAATAATAACAGTCATAGCGATTATAATAATAGTAATAAGGATAATAATAATAGTTATAGCGATAATAATAATAGTAATAAGGATAATAATAATAGTAATAAGGATAATAATAATAGTTATAAGGGTAAAGAGAAGAGTAATAGGGATAGTAATAATAGAATAAGGATAATAATAACAGTCATAGCGATAATAATAATAGTAGTAAGGATAATAATAATAGTTATAGCGATAATAATAATAGTAATAAGGATAATAATAATAGTTATAAGGATAAAGAGAAGAGTAATAGGGATAGTAATAATAGAATAAGGATAATAATAACTGTCATTGCGATAATAATAATAGTAATAAGGATAATAATAATAGTTATTGCGATAATAATAATAGTAATAAGGATAATAATAATAGTTATAAGGGTAATAATAATAGTTATAAGGATAAAGAGAAGAGTAATAGGGATAGTAATAATAGAATAAGGATAATAATAACAGTCATAGCGATAATAATAATAGTAGTAAGGATAATAATAATAGTTATTGCGATAATAATAATAGTAATAAGGATAATAATAATAGTTATAAGGATAATAATAATAGTTATAAGGATAAAGAGAAGAGTAATAGGGATAGTAATAATAGAATAAGGATAATAATAACAGTCATTGCGATAATAATAATAGTAATAAGGATAATAATAATAGTTTTAGTGCTAATAATAATAGTAATAAGCATAACAATAATAGTTATAAGGATAGAGACAAGAGTAATAGGGATAGTAATAATAGAATAAGTATAATAATAACAGTCATAGCGATAATAATAATAGTAATAAGGATAATAATAATACTTTTAGTGCTAATAATAATAGTAATAAGCATAACAATAATAATTATAAGGATAGAGACAAGAGTAATAGGGATAGTAATAATAGAATAAGGATAATAATAACAGTCATAGCGATAATAATACTAGTAATAAGGATAATAATAACAGTTATAACGATAATAATAATAGTAATAAGGGAAATAATAATAGTTACAAGGATAAAGACAAGAGTAATAGGGATAGTAATAATAGAATAAGGATAATAATAACAGTCATAGCGATAATAATAATAGTAATGAGGATAATAATAATAGTTATAAGGATAGAGACAAGAGTAATAGGGATAGTAATAATAGAATAAGTATAATAATAACAGTCATAGCGATAATAATAATAGTAATAAGGATAATAATAATAGCTTTAGTGCTAATAATAATAGTAATAAGCATAACAATAATAGTTATAAGGATAAAGACAAGAGTAATAGGGATAGTAATAATAGAATAAGTATAATAATAACAGTCATAGCGATAATAATAATAGTAATAAGGATAATAATAATAGTTATAGTGCGAATAATAATAGTAATAAGGATAACCATAATAGTTATAGTGCTAATAATACTAGTAATAAGGATAATAATAACAGTTATAGCGATAATAATAATAGTAATAAGCGAAATAATAATAAATATCAGGATAAAGACAAGAGTAATAGGGATAGTAATAATGGAAGAAGTATAATAATAACAGTCATTGCGATAATAATAATAGAAATAAGGATAATAATAATAGTTATAGTGGTAATAATAATAGTAATAAGCATAATAATAAATTTATAAGGATAGAGACAAGAGTAATAGGGATAGTAATAATAGAATAAGGATAATAATAACAGTCATAGCGATAATAATAATAGTAATGAGGATAACAATAATAGTTATAGAGATAATAATACTAGTAATAAGGATAATAGTAACAGTTATAATGATAATAATAATAGTAATAAGCGAAATAATAATAGTTATAAGGATAAAGACAAGAGTAATAGGGATAGTAATAATAGAATAAGGATAATAATAACAGTCATAGCGATAATAATAATAGTAGTAAGGATAATAATAATAGTTATAGCGATAATAATAATAGTAATAAGCATAATAATAATAGTTATAAGAATAGAGACAAGAGTAATAGGGATAGTAATAGTAGAATAAGCATAATAATAACAGTCATAGCGATAATAATAATAATAGCTATAGCGCTATTAATAATAGTAATAAGGATAATAATAATAGTTATAGCGATAATAATAATTGTAATAACGGAAATAATAATAGTTATAAGGATAAAGAGAAGAGTAATAGGGATAGTAATAATAGAATAAGGATAATAATAACAGTCATAGCGATTATAATAATAGTAATAAGGATAATAATAATAGTTATAGCGATAATAATAATAGTAATAAGGATAATAATAATAGTAATAAGGATAATAATAATAGTTATAAGGGTAAAGAGAAGAGTAATAGGGATAGTAATAATAGAATAAGGATAATAATAACAGTCATAGCGATAATAATAATAGTAGTAAGGATAATAATAATAGTTATAGCGATAATAATAATAGTAATAAGGATAATAATAATAGTTATAAGGATAAAGAGAAGAGTAATAGGGATAGTAATAATAGAATAAGGATAATAATAACTGTCATTGCGATAATAATAATAGTAATAAGGATAATAATAATAGTTATTGCGATAATAATAATAGTAATAAGGATAATAATAATAGTTATAAGGGTAATAATAATAGTTATAAGGATAAAGAGAAGAGTAATAGGGATAGTAATAATAGAATAAGGATAATAATAACAGTCATAGCGATAATAATAATAGTAGTAAGGATAATAATAATAGTTATTGCGATAATAATAATAGTAATAAGGATAATAATAATAGTTATAAGGATAATAATAATAGTTATAAGGATAAAGAGAAGAGTAATAGGGATAGTAATAATAGAATAAGGATAATAATAACAGTCATTGCGATAATAATAATAGTAATAAGGATAATAATAATAGTTTTAGTGCTAATAATAATAGTAATAAGCATAACAATAATGGTTATAAGGATAAAGACAAGAGTAATAGGGATAGTAATAATAGAATAAGTATAATAATAACAGCCATAGCGATAATAATACTAGTAATAAGGATAATAATAACAGTTATAACGATAATAATAATATTAGGTTGGGGCATAAGTTCGTAGCGTTTTTTTAGTAAAATTCACCCGTTTTTCTTACTGTGTGAAAATGATTTTATTTAAACCAAATATGCTCCATTATTATTAACAATGTTTCGCCATTTTTCGGGTAGAGCCATGATGTCGTCGGTAAAGAACTTCTGTGGTTTTTGGTTGAAGAAGTGAATCAAGTGGTTTTTACAGGCTTCTTTTGAAACCAGGTTCATTCTATTGAGGAAGTTTTGCAGAGATCGAAACAAATGATAGTCAGAGGGTGCTATGACTGGACTATACGGTGGATGCATTAGAACTTCCCAACCAAGCTCTCGCAATTGTTGACGTGTCATCAAAGAAGTGTGTGGGCGGGCGTTGTCATGATGAAAGAGAACACCTTTCCTATTAATTAATTCGGGCCGTTTTTTTTTTCAATTGATTGGCGTAATCTCTCTAGTTATTCACAATAGAGTGTTGAATCAATTGTCTGACCAACTGGAAGTAGCTCATGGTGGACGATTCCTTTCCAGTCCGACCATACACACAGCATCACCTCTTTTGGCGTCAATCCTGGTTTCGTGAACGCTTGTGGTGGCTCATCATCCCTTATCCATGATCTTTTACTCTTCCGATTGTCGTACGTGATCTATTTTTCATCTCCAGTTATGAGTTGTTCCAGAAATGGCTCTCATTTCATTGCGTTTCAGCAGCGTGTCGCAGTATTGTAAAATACAGCGCAATTTTTCGTTATTTCTATCCACCTTCAAACGCCCACAACTTTCTAACCCGTGCACCAATGTCAATATGTAAGCACTCAAAATAACGACCGAAGTGTCGTCTTGACAATGAGCCCTCAGGTATGTCGCTAGGATTTGTCATTCCTAAGTTATTTGGAATTAAAGCCATGTATCGGGCAAAACGCTACGAACTTATGCCCCAACCCAATAGTAATAAGGGAAATAATAATAGTTAGAAGGATAAAGACAAGAGTAATAGGGATAGTAATAATAGAATAAGGATAATAATAACAGTCATAGCGATAATAATAATAGTAATGAGGATAATAATAATAGTTATAAGGATAGAGACAAGAGTAATAGGGATAGTAATAATAGAATAAGTATAATAATAACAGTCATAGCGATAATAATAATAGTAATAAGGATAATAATAATAGTTTTAGTGCTAATAATAATAGTTATAAGCATAACAATAATAGTTATAAGGATAAAGACAAGAGTAATAGGGATAGTAATAATAGAATAAGTATAATAATAACAGTCATAGCGATAATAATAATAGAAATAAGGATAATAATAATAGTTATAGTTCTAACAATAATAGTAATAAGCATAATAATAATAGTTATAAGGATAGAGACAAGAGTAATAGGGATAGTAATAATAGAATAAGGATAATAATAACAGTCATAGCGATAATAATAATAGTAATGAGGATAACAATAATAGTTATAGAGATAATAATACTAGTAATAAGGATAATAATAACAGTTATAATGATAATAATAATAGTAATAAGGGAAATAATAATTGTTATAAGGATAAAGACAAGAGTAATAGGGATAGTAATAATAGAATAAGTATAATAATAACAGTCATAGCGATAATAATAATAGTAATAAGGATAATAATAATAGTTATAAGGATAATAATAATAGTTATAAGGATAAAGAGAAGAGTCATAGGGATAGTAATAATAGAATAAGGATAATAATAACAGTCATAGCGATAATAATAATAGTAGTAAGGACAATAATAATAGTTATAGCGATAATAATAATAGTAATAAGGATAATAATAACAGTCATTGCGATAATAATAATAGTAATAAGGATAATAATAATAGTTATTGCGATAATAATAATAGTAATAAGGATAATAATAATAGTTATAAGGGTAATAATAATAGTTATAAGGATAAAGAGAAGAGTAATAGGGATAGTAATAATAGAATAAGGATAATAATAACAGTCATAGCGATAATAATAATAGTAGTAAGGATAATAATAATAGTTATTGCGATAATAATAATAGTAATAAGGATAATAATAATAGTTATAAGGATAATAATAATAGTTATAAGGATAAAGAGAAGAGTAATAGGGATAGTAATAATAGAATAAGGATAATAATAACAGTCATTGCGATAATAATAATAGTAATAAGGATAATAATAATAGTTATTGCGATAATAATAATAGTAATAAGGATAATAATAATAGTTATAAGGATAAAGACAAGAGTAATAGGGATAGTAATAATAGAATAAGGATAATAATAACAGTCATAGCGATAATAATAATAGTAATGAGGATAATAATAATAGTTATAAGGATAGAGACAAGAGTAATAGGGATAGTAATAATAGAATAAGTATAATAATAACAGTCATAGCGATAATAATAATAGTAATAGGGATAATAATAATAGTTTTAGTGCTAATAATAATAGTAATAAGCATAACAATAATGGTTATAAGGATAAAGACAAGAGTAATAGGGATAGTAATACTAGAATAAGTATAATAGTAACAGTCATAGCGATAATAACACTAGTAATAAGGATAATAATAACAGTTATAACGATAATAATAATAGTAATAAGGGAAATAATAATAGTTATAAGGATAAAGACAAGAGTAATAGGGATAGTAATAATAGAATAAGGATAATAATAACAGTCATAGCGATAATAATAATAGTAATGAGGATAATAATAATAGTTATAAGGATAGAGACA
>CAMAOC010000073.1:0-190788 GCA_945859555.1 Megachile ligniseca
GATAAAAATAATAGTTATAAGGATAAGGACAAGAGGAATAGGGATAGTAATAATAGAATAAGGATAATAATAACAGTTATAGCGATATAAATAATATTAATAAGGATAATAATAACAGTTATAGCGATAATAATAATAGTTATAAGGATAATAATAATAGTTATAAGGATAAAGACAAGAGTAATACGGATAGTAACATTAGAATAAGGATGATAATAACAGTTATATCCACAATAATAGTAATAATAAGGATAATAGTAATAGGTATAAGGATAAAGACAAGAGTAATACGGATAGTAATAATAGAATAAGGATAACAATAACAGTCATAGCGATAATAATAATAGTAATAAGGATAATAATAATAGTTATAGTGCTAATAATAATAGAATAAGGATAATAACAATAGTAATAAGGATAATAATAATAGTTATAGTGCTAATAATAATAGAATAAGGATAATAACAATAGTTATAGCGATAATAACAATAGTAATAAGGATAATAATAATAGTTATAGTGCTAATAATAATAGAAATGAGGATAAACATAATAGTTATAGTGCTAATAATACTAGTAATAAGGATAATAATAATAGTTATAACGATAATAATACTAGTAATAAGGATAATAATAATAGTTATAACGATAATAATAATAGTAATAAGGATAATAATAATAGTTATAACGATAATAATACTAGTAATAAGGATAATAATAATAGTTATAACGATAATAATAATAGTAATAAGGATAATAATAATAGTTATAAGGATAAAGACAAGAGTAATATTGATAGTAATAATAGAATGAGGATAGTAATAATAGTTATAAGGATAAAGGCAAGAGTAATACGGATAGTAACAATAGAATAAGGATAATAATAATAGTTATAGCGATAATAATAATAATAACAAAAATAATAATAACAGTTATAGCGATACAAATAATATTAATAAGGATAATAATAATATTTATAGCGATAATAATAATGTTAATAAGGATAATAATAATAGTTATAAGGATAAAGACAAGAGGAATAGGGATAGTAATAATAGAATAAGGATAATAATGACATTTATAGCGATAATAATAATAGTAATAAGGATAAAAATAATAGTAATAAGGATAAGGACAAGAGTAATACGGATAGTAACATTAGAATAAGGATAGTAATAATAGTTATGAGGATAAAGGCAAGAGTAATACGGATAGTAACAATGGAATAAGGATAATAATAATAGTTATACCGATAATAATAATAATAATAAGGATAATAGTAATAGTTATAAGGATAAAGCAAGCGGAATAGAGATAATAATAATAGTAATAAGGATAAAAATAATAGTTATAAGGATAAAGACAAGCGGAATAGAGATAATAATAATAGTAATAAGAATAATAATAACAGTTATAGCGATATAAATCATATTAATAAGGATAATAATAACAGTTATAGCGATAATAATAATAGTAATAAGGATAATAATAATAGTTATAAGGATAAAGACAAGAGGAATAGGGATAGTAATAATAGAATAAGGATAATAATAACAGTTATAGCGATATAAATAATATTAATAAGGATAATAATAACAGTTATAGCGATAATAATAATAGTTATAAGGATAATAATAATAGTTATAAGGATAAAGACAAGAGGAATAGGGATAGTAATAATAGAATAAACAAAAAATAATGGTAATAAGGATAACAATAAAAGTTATAAGGATAAAGGCAAGAGTAATACAGATAGTAACAGTAGAATAAGGATAATAATAACAGTCATAGCGATAAGAATAATAGTAATAAGGGAAATAATAATAGTTATAAGGATAAAGACAAGAGTAATACGGATAGTAATAATAGAATAAGGATAACAATAACAGTCATACCGATAATAATAATTGTAATAGGGATAATAATAATAGTTATAAGGATAAAGACAAGAGGAATAGGGATAGTAATAATAGAATAAGGATAATAATGACATTTATAGCGATAATAATATTAGTAATAAGGATAAAGACAAGAGGAATAGGGATAGGAATAATAGAATAAGGATAATAATGACATTTATAGCGATAATAATATTAGTAATAAGGATAAAGAGAAGAGTAATACGGATAGTAACAATAGAATAAGGATAATAATAACAGTTATATCGATAATAATAATAATAATAAGGATAATAATGATAGTTATAAGAATAATGACAAGAGGAATAGGGATAATAATAATAGAATAAGGATAATAATAATAGTAATAAGGATAAGAATAATAGTTATAACGATGAAGACAAGAGTAATACGGATAGTAACAATAGAATACGGATAATAATAACAGTTATGGCGATAATAATAGCAATAATAAGGATAAAAATAACAGTTATACCGATAATAATAGTAATAATAAGGATAATAATAATAGTTATAAGGATAAAGACAAGAGTAATACGGATAGTAACAATAGAATAAGGATAATAATAACAGTTATATCGATAATAATTGTAATAATAAGCATAATAGTAATAGTTATAAGGATAAAGACAAGCGGAATAGAGATAATAATAATAGTAATAAGAATAATAATAACAGTTATAGCGATATAAATAATATTGATAAGGATAATAATAACAGTTATAGCGATAATAATAATAGTAATGAGGATAATAATAATAGTTATAAGGATAAAGACAAGAGGAATAGGGATAGTAACAATAGAATAAGGATAATAACAATAGTTATAGCGATAATAACAATAGTAATAAGGATAATAATAATAGTTATAGTGCTAATAATAATAGAAATGAGGATAAACATAATAGTTATAGTGCTAATAATACTAGTAATAAGGATAATAATAATAGTTATAACGATAATAATAATAGTTATAAGGATAAAGACAACAGTAATATTGAAAGTAATAATAGAATGAGGATAGTAATAATAGTTATAAGGATAAAGGCAAGAGTAATACGGATAGTAACAATAGAATAAGGATAATAATAACAGTTATACCGATAATAATAATAAGGATAATAATAATAGTTATAAAGATAAAGACAAGAGGAATGGGGATAGTAATAATAGTAATAAGGATAACAATAATAGTAATAAGAATAATGAAAGGAGTAATAATGATAATAATAACAGTTATAGCGATAATAATAATAGTAATAAGGATAATAATGATAGTTATAAGGATAAAGGCAAGAGTAATACGGACAGTAAGAATAGAATAATAATAATAATAACAGTTACAGCGATAATAATAATATTAATAAGAATAAAAATAACAGTAATAATGATAATGATAACATTTACAGCGATAATAATAATAGTAATAAGGATAAAAATAATAGTTATAAGGATAAGGACAAGCGTAATACGGATAGTAACAATGGAATAAGGATAATAATAATAGTTATAGCGATAATAATAATAATAACAAAAATAATAATAACAGTTATAGCGATACAAATAATATTAATAAGGATAATAATAACAGTTATAGCGATAATAATAATAGTAATAAGGATAATAATAATAGTTATAAGGATAAAGACAAGAGGAATAGGGATAGTAATAATAGAATAAGGATAATAATGACATTTATAGCGATAACAATATTAGTAATAAGGATAAAGACAAGAAGAATAGGGATAGTAATAATAGAATAAAGATAATAATAATGGTAATAAGGATAACAATAAAAGTTATAAGGATAAAAGCAAGAGTAATACGGATAGTAACAGTAGAATAAGGATAATAGTAACAGTTATAGCGATAATAATAATAATAATAAGGATAAAAATAATAGTTATACCGATAATAATAATAATAAAAAGGATAATAATAATAGTTATAACGATAAAGACATGAGTAATACGGATAGTAACAATAGAATAAGGATAATAATAACAGTTATATCGATAATAATTGTAATAATAAGCATAATAGTAATAGTTATAAGGATAAAGACAAGCGGAATAGAGATAATAATAATAGTAATAAGAATAATAATAACAGTTATAGCGATATAAATAATATTGATAAGGAGAATAATAACAGTTATAGCGATAATAATAATAGTAATGAGGATAATAATAATAGTTATAAGGATAAAGACAAGAGGAATAGGGATAGTAACAATAGAATAAGGATAATAACAATAGTTATAGCGATAATAACAATAGTAATAAGGATAATAATAATAGTTATAGTGCTAATAATAATAGAAATGAGGATAAACATAATAGTTATAGTGCAAATAATACTAGTAATAAGGATAATAATAATAGTTATAACGATAATAATAATAGTTATAAGGATAAAGACAACAGTAATATTGAAAGTAATAATAGAATGAGGATAGTAATAATAGTTATAAGGATAAAGGCAAGAGTAATACGGATAGTAACAATAGAATAAGGATAATAATAACAGTTATACCGATAATAATAATAAGGATAATAATAATAGTTATAAAGATAAAGACAAGAGGAATGGGGATAGTAATAATAGTAATAAGGATAACAATAATAGTAATAAGAATAATGAAAGGAGTAATAATGATAATAATAACAGTTATAGCGATAATAATAATAGTAATAAGGATAATAATGATAGTTATAAGGATAAAGGCAAGACTAATACGGACAGTAAGAATAGAATAATAATAATAATAACAGTTACAGCGATAATAATAATATTAATAAGAATAAAAATAACAGTAATAATGATAATGATAACATTTACAGCGATAATAATAATAGTAATAAGGATAAAAATAATAGTTATAAGGATAAGGACAAGAGGAATAGGGATAGTAATAATAGAATAAGGATAATAATAACAGTTATAGCGATATAAATAATATTAATAAGGATAATAATAACAGTTATAGCGATAATAATAATAGTTATAAGGATAATAATAATAATAGTTATAAGGATAAAGACAAGAGTAATACGGATAGTAACATTAGAATAAGGATGATAATAACAGTTATATCCACAATAATAGTAATAATAAGGATAATAGTAATAGGTATAAGGATAAAGACAAGAGTAATACGGATAGTAATAATAGAATAAGGATAACAATAACAGTCATAGCGATAATAATAATAGTAATAAGGATAATAATAATAGTTATAGTGCTAATAATAATAGAAATGAGGATAAACATAATAGTTATAGTGCTAATAATACTAGTAATAAGGATAATAATAATAGTTATAACGATAATAATACTAGTAATAAGGATAATAATAATAGTTATAACGATAATAATAATAGTAATAAGGATAATAATAATAGTTATAACGATAATAATACTAGTAATAAGGATAATAATAATAGTTATAACGATAATAATAATAGTAATAAGGATAATAATAATAGTTATAAGGATAAAGACAAGAGTAATATTGATAGTAATAATAGAATGAGGATAGTAATAATAGTTATAAGGATAAAGGCAAGAGTAATACGGATAGTAACAATAGAATAAGGATAATAATAATAGTTATAGCGATAATAATAATAATAACAAAAATAATAATAACAGTTATAGCGATACAAATAATATTAATAAGGATAATAATAATATTTATAGCGATAATAATAATGTTAATAAGGATAATAATAATAGTTATAAGGATAAAGACAAGAGGAATAGGGATAGTAATAATAGAATAAGGATAATAATGACATTTATAGCGATAATAATAATATTAATAAAGATAATAATAACAGTTATCTCGATAATAATAATAGCAATAAGGATAATACTAACAATTATAGCGATAATAATAATAATAATAATAAGATAATAATAACAGTTATAGCAATAATAATAATAATAATAAGGATAATAATAATAGTTATGGCAATAATAATAATAATAAGGATAAAAATAATAATTATAAGGATAAAGACAAGAGTAATACGGATAGTAACAGTAGAATAAGGATAATAGTAACAGTTATAGCGATAATAATAATAATAATAAGAATAAAAATAATAGTTATACCGATAATAATAATAATAATAAGGATAAAGCAAGCGGAATAGAGATAATAATAATAGTAATAAGGATAATAATAATAGTTATAAGGATAAAGACAAGAGGAATAGGGATAGTAATAATAGAATAAAGATAATAATAATGGTAATAAGGATAACAATAAAAGTTATAAGGATAAAGGCAAGAGTAATACGGACAGTAAGAATAGAATAAGGATAATAATAACAGTTATAGCGATAATAATAATATTAATAAGAATAAAAATAACAGTAATAATGATAATGATAACATTTACAGCGATAATAATAATAGTAATAAGGATAAAAATAAAAGTGATAAGGATAAGGACAAGAGTAATACGGATAGTAACATTAGAATAAGGATAGTAATAATAGTTATGAGGATAAAGGCAAGAGTAATACGGATAGTAACCATAGAATAAGGATAATAATAACAGTTATGACAATAATAATAATAATAATAATAATAAGGATAAAAATAATAGTTATACCGATAATAATAATAATAATAAGGATAATAATAATAGTTATAAGGATAAAGACAAGAGTAATGCGGATAGTAACATTAGAATAAGGATAGTAATAATAGTTATGAGGATAAAGGCAAGAGTAATACGGATAGTAACAATAGAATAAGGATAATAATAACAGTTATATCGATAATAATAATAATAACAAAAATAATAATAACAGTTATAGCGATACAAATAATATTAATAAGGATAATAATAACAGTTATAGCGATAATAATAATAGTAATAAGGATAATAATAATAGTTATAAGGATAAAGACAAGAGTAATACGGATAGTAACATTAGAATAAGGATAGTAATAATAGTTATGAGGATAAAGGCAAGAGTAATACGGATAGTAACCATAGAATAAGGATAATAATAACAGTTATGGCAATAATAATAATAATAATAATAAGGATAAAAATAATAGTTATACCGATAATAATAATAATAATAAGGATAAAAATAATAGTTATACCGATAATAATAATAATAATAAGGATAATAATAATAGTTATAAGGACAAAGAGAAGAGTAATACGGATAGTAACAATAGAATAAGGATAGTAATAATAGTTATAAGGATAAAGGCAAGAGTAATACGGATAGTAACAATAGAATAAGGATAATAATAACAGTTATATCGATAATAATAGTAATAATAAGGATAATTTTAATAGTTATAAGGATAAAGACAAGAGGAATAGAGATAGTAATAATAGAATAAAGATAATAATAATCGTAATAAGGATAACAATAAAAGTTATAAGGATAAAGGCAAGAGTAATACGGATAGTAACAGTAGAATAAGGATAATAATAACAGTCATAGCGATAAGAATAATAGTAATAAGGGAAATAATAATAGTTATAAGGATAAAGACAAGAGTAATACGGATAGTCATAATAGAATAAGGATAACAATAACAGTCATAGCGATAATAATAATAGTAATAAGGATAATAATAATAGTTATAGTGCTAATAATAATAGAATAAGGATAATAACAATAGTAATAGCGATAATAACAATAGTAATAAGGATAATAATAATAGTTATAGTGCTAATAATAATAGAAATAAGGATAAACATAATAGTTATAGTGCTAATAATACTAGTAATAAGGATAATAATAATAGTTATAAGGATAAAGACAAGAGGAATAGGGATAGTAATAATAGAATAAGGATAATAATGACATTTATAGCGATAACAATATTAGTAATAAGGATAAAGACAAGAGGAATAGGGATAGTAATAATAGAATAAAGATAATAATAATGGTAATTAGGATAACAATAAAAGTTATAAGGATAAAGGCAAGAGTAACACGGACAGTAAGAATAGAATAAGGATAATAATTACAGTTATAGCGATAATAGTAATATTAATAAGAATAAAAATAACAGTAATAATGATAATGATAACATTTACAGCGATAATACTAATAGTAATAAGGATAAAAATAATAGTAATAAGGATAAGGACAAGAGTAATACGGATAGTAACATTAGAATAAGGATAGTAATAATAGTTATGAGGATAAGGGCAAGAGTAATACGGATAGTAACAGTAGAATAAGGATAATAGTAACAGTTATAGCGATAATAATAGTAATAATAAGGATAATTGTAATAGTTATAAGGATAAAGACAAGAGGAATAGGGATAGTAATAATAGAATAAAGATAATGATAATGGTAATTAGGATAACAATAAAAGTTATAAGGATAAAGGCAAGAGTAATACGGATAGTAACAGTAGAATAAGGATAATAGTAACAGTTATAGCGATAATAATAATAATATTAAGAATAAAAATAATAGTTATACCGATAATAATAATAATAATAAGGATAATAGTAATAGTTATAAGGATAAAGCAAGCGGAATAGAGATAATAATAATAGTAATAACGATAAAAATAATAGTTATAAGGATAAAGACAAGCGGAATAGAGATAATAATAATAGTAATAAGAATAATAATAACAGTTACAGCGATATAAATCATATTAATAAGGATAATAATAACAGTTATAGCGATAATAATAATAGTAATAAGGATAATAATAATAGTTATAAGGATAAAGACAAGAGGAATAGGGATAGTAATAATAGAATAAGGATAATAATAACAGTTATAGCGATATAAATAATATTAATAAGGATAATAATAACAGTTATAGCGATAATAATAATAGTTATAAGGATAATAATAATAGTTATAAGGATAAAGACAAGAGGAATAGGGATAGTAATAATAGAATAAACAAAAAATAATGGTAATAAGGATAACAATAAAAGTTATAAGGATAAAGGCAAGAGTAATACAGATAGTAACAGTAGAATAAGGATAATAATAACAGTCATAGCGATAAGAATAATAGTAATAAGGGAAATAATAATAGTTATAAGGATAAAGACAAGAGTAATACGGATAGTAATAATAGAATAAGGATAACAATAACAGTCATACCGATAATAATAATTGTAATAGGGATAATAATAATAGTTATAAGGATAAAGACAAGAGGAATAGGGATAGTAATAATAGAATAAGGATAATAATGACATTTATAGCGATAATAATATTAGTAATAAGGATAAAGACAAGAGGAATAGGGATAGGAATAATAGAATAAGGATAATAATGACATTTATAGCGATAATAATATTAGTAATAAGGATAAAGAGAAGAGTAATACGGATAGTAACAATAGAATAAGGATAATAATAACAGTTATATCGATAATAATAATAATAATAAGGATAATAATGATAGTTATAAGAATAATGACAAGAGGAATAGGGATAATAATAATAGAATAAGGATAATAATAATAGTAATAAGGATAATAATAATAGTTATAACGATGAAGACAAGAGTAATACGGATAGTAACAATAGAATAAGGATAATAATAACAGTTATGGCGATAATAATAGCAATAATAAGGATAAAAATAACAGTTATACCGATAATAATAGTAATAATAAGGATAATAATAATAGTTATAAGGATAAAGACAAGAGTAATACGGATAGTAACAATAGAATAAGGATAATAATAACAGTTATATCGATAATAATTGTAATAATAAGCATAATAGTAATAGTTATAAGGATAAAGACAAGCGGAATAGAGATAATAATAATAGTAATAAGGATAAAGACAACAGTAATATTGAAAGTAATAATAGAATGAGGATAGTAATAATAGTTATAAGGATAAAGGCAAGAGTAATACGGATAGTAACAATAGAATAAGGATAATAATAACAGTTATACCGATAATAATAATAAGGATAATAATAATAGTTATAAAGATAAAGACAAGAGGAATGGGGATAGTAATAATAGTAATAAGGATAACAATAATAGTAATAAGAATAATGAAAGGAGTAATAATGATAATAATAACAGTTATAGCGATAATAATAATAGTAATAAGGATAATAATGATAGTTATAAGGATAAAGGCAAGAGTAATACGGACAGTAAGAATAGAATAATAATAATAATAACAGTTACAGCGATAATAATAATATTAATAAGAATAAAAATAACAGTAATAATGATAATGATAACATTTACAGCGATAATAATAATAGTAATAAGGATAAAAATAATAGTTATAAGGATAAGGACAAGAGGAATAGGGATAGTAATAATAGAATAAGGATAATAATAACAGTTATAGCGATATAAATAATATTAATAAGGATAATAATAACAGTTATAGCGATAATAATAATAGTTATAAGGATAATAATAATAGTTATAAGGATAAAGACAAGAGTAATACGGATAGTAACATTAGAATAAGGATGATAATAACAGTTATATCCACAATAATAGTAATAATAAGGATAATAGTAATAGGTATAAGGATAAAGACAAGAGTAATACGGATAGTAATAATAGAATAAGGATAACAATAACAGTCATAGCGATAATAATAATAGTAATAAGGATAATAATAATAGTTATAGTGCTAATAATAATAGAATAAGGATAATAACAATAGTAATAAGGATAATAATAATAGTTATAGTGCTAATAATAATAGAATAAGGATAATAACAATAGTTATAGCGATAATAACAATAGTAATAAGGATAATAATAATAGTTATAGTGCTAATAATAATAGAAATGAGGATAAACATAATAGTTATAGTGCTAATAATACTAGTAATAAGGATAATAATAATAGTTATAACGATAATAATACTAGTAATAAGGATAATAATAATAGTTATAACGATAATAATAATAGTAATAAGGATAATAATAATAGTTATAACGATAATAATACTAGTAATAAGGATAATAATAATAGTTATAACGATAATAATAATAGTAATAAGGATAATAATAATAGTTATAAGGATAAAGACAAGAGTAATATTGATAGTAATAATAGAATGAGGATAGTAATAATAGTTATAAGGATAAAGGCAAGAGTAATACGGATAGTAACAATAGAATAAGGATAATAATAATAGTTATAGCGATAATAATAATAATAACAAAAATAATAATAACAGTTATAGCGATACAAATAATATTAATAAGGATAATAATAATATTTATAGCGATAATAATAATGTTAATAAGGATAATAATAATAGTTATAAGGATAAAGACAAGAGGAATAGGGATAGTAATAATAGAATAAGGATAATAATGACATTTATAGCGATAATAATAATAGTAATAAGGATAAAAATAATAGTAATAAGGATAAGGACAAGAGTAATACGGATAGTAACATTAGAATAAGGATAGTAATAATAGTTATGAGGATAAAGGCAAGAGTAATACGGATAGTAACAATGGAATAAGGATAATAATAATAGTTATACCGATAATAATAATAATAATAAGGATAATAGTAATAGTTATAAGGATAAAGCAAGCGGAATAGAGATAATAATAATAGTAATAAGGATAAAAATAATAGTTATAAGGATAAAGACAAGCGGAATAGAGATAATAATAATAGTAATAAGAATAATAATAACAGTTATAGCGATATAAATCATATTAATAAGGATAATAATAACAGTTATAGCGATAATAATAATAGTAATAAGGATAATAATAATAGTTATAAGGATAAAGACAAGAGGAATAGGGATAGTAATAATAGAATAAGGATAATAATAACAGTTATAGCGATATAAATAATATTAATAAGGATAATAATAACAGTTATAGCGATAATAATAATAGTTATAAGGATAATAATAATAGTTATAAGGATAAAGACAAGAGGAATAGGGATAGTAATAATAGAATAAACAAAAAATAATGGTAATAAGGATAACAATAAAAGTTATAAGGATAAAGGCAAGAGTAATACAGATAGTAACAGTAGAATAAGGATAATAATAACAGTCATAGCGATAAGAATAATAGTAATAAGGGAAATAATAATAGTTATAAGGATAAAGACAAGAGTAATACGGATAGTAATAATAGAATAAGGATAACAATAACAGTCATACCGATAATAATAATTGTAATAGGGATAATAATAATAGTTATAAGGATAAAGACAAGAGGAATAGGGATAGTAATAATAGAATAAGGATAATAATGACATTTATAGCGATAATAATATTAGTAATAAGGATAAAGACAAGAGGAATAGGGATAGGAATAATAGAATAAGGATAATAATGACATTTATAGCGATAATAATATTAGTAATAAGGATAAAGAGAAGAGTAATACGGATAGTAACAATAGAATAAGGATAATAATAACAGTTATATCGATAATAATAATAATAATAAGGATAATAATGATAGTTATAAGAATAATGACAAGAGGAATAGGGATAATAATAATAGAATAAGGATAATAATAATAGTAATAAGGATAAGAATAATAGTTATAACGATGAAGACAAGAGTAATACGGATAGTAACAATAGAATACGGATAATAATAACAGTTATGGCGATAATAATAGCAATAATAAGGATAAAAATAACAGTTATACCGATAATAATAGTAATAATAAGGATAATAATAATAGTTATAAGGATAAAGACAAGAGTAATACGGATAGTAACAATAGAATAAGGATAATAATAACAGTTATATCGATAATAATTGTAATAATAAGCATAATAGTAATAGTTATAAGGATAAAGACAAGCGGAATAGAGATAATAATAATAGTAATAAGAATAATAATAACAGTTATAGCGATATAAATAATATTGATAAGGATAATAATAACAGTTATAGCGATAATAATAATAGTAATGAGGATAATAATAATAGTTATAAGGATAAAGACAAGAGGAATAGGGATAGTAACAATAGAATAAGGATAATAACAATAGTTATAGCGATAATAACAATAGTAATAAGGATAATAATAATAGTTATAGTGCTAATAATAATAGAAATGAGGATAAACATAATAGTTATAGTGCTAATAATACTAGTAATAAGGATAATAATAATAGTTATAACGATAATAATAATAGTTATAAGGATAAAGACAACAGTAATATTGAAAGTAATAATAGAATGAGGATAGTAATAATAGTTATAAGGATAAAGGCAAGAGTAATACGGATAGTAACAATAGAATAAGGATAATAATAACAGTTATACCGATAATAATAATAAGGATAATAATAATAGTTATAAAGATAAAGACAAGAGGAATGGGGATAGTAATAATAGTAATAAGGATAACAATAATAGTAATAAGAATAATGAAAGGAGTAATAATGATAATAATAACAGTTATAGCGATAATAATAATAGTAATAAGGATAATAATGATAGTTATAAGGATAAAGGCAAGAGTAATACGGACAGTAAGAATAGAATAATAATAATAATAACAGTTACAGCGATAATAATAATATTAATAAGAATAAAAATAACAGTAATAATGATAATGATAACATTTACAGCGATAATAATAATAGTAATAAGGATAAAAATAATAGTTATAAGGATAAGGACAAGAGGAATAGGGATAGTAATAATAGAATAAGGATAATAATAACAGTTATAGCGATATAAATAATATTAATAAGGATAATAATAACAGTTATAGCGATAATAATAATAGTTATAAGGATAATAATAATAATAGTTATAAGGATAAAGACAAGAGTAATACGGATAGTAACATTAGAATAAGGATGATAATAACAGTTATATCCACAATAATAGTAATAATAAGGATAATAGTAATAGGTATAAGGATAAAGACAAGAGTAATACGGATAGTAATAATAGAATAAGGATAACAATAACAGTCATAGCGATAATAATAATAGTAATAAGGATAATAATAATAGTTATAGTGCTAATAATAATAGAATAAGGATAATAACAATAGTAATAAGGATAATAATAATAGTTATAGTGCTAATAATAATAGAAATAAGGATAATAATAATAGTTATAAGGATAAAGACAAGAGTAATAGGGATAGTAACAACAGAATATGGATAATAATAACAGATATAGCGATAATAATAATAGTAATAAGAATAATAAAAGCAGTTATAACGATAATAATAATAGTTATAACAATCAAGACAATAGTAATACGGATAGTAACAATGGAATAAGGATAATAATAATAGTTATAAGGATAAAGACAAGAGGAATACGGATAGTAACAATAGAATAAGGATAATAATAACAGCTATAGCGATAATAATAATAATAATAAGGATAATAGTAATAGTTATAAGGATAAAGACAAGAGTAATACGGATAGTCACAATAGAATAAGGATAATAATAACAGTTATATCGATAATAATAATAATAATAAGGATAATAGTAATAGTTATAAGGATAAAGACAAGAGGAATAGGGATAATAATAATAATAAGGATAAAAACAATAGTTATAAGGATAAAGACAAGAGTAATACGGATAGTAACATTAGAATAAGGATAGTAATAATAGTTATGAGGATAAAGGCAAGAGTAATGCGGATAGTAACAATAGAATAAGGATCATAATAACAGTTATAGCGATAATAATAATAGTAATAAGGATAATAATAATAGGTATAAGGATAAAGACAAGAGTAATACGGATAGTAATAATAGAATAAGGATAACAGTAACAGTCACAGCGATAATAATAATAGTAATAAGGATAATAATAATAGTTATAGTGCTAATAATAATAGAATAAGGATAATAACAATAGTTATAGCGATAATAACAATAGTAATAAGGATAATAATAATAGTTATAAGGATAAAGACGAGAGTAATATTGATAGTAATAATAGAATGAGGATAGTAATAATAGTTATAAGGATGAAGGCAAGAGTAATACGGATAGTAACAATAGAATAAGGATAATAATAAAAGTTATACCGATAATAATAATAAGGATAATAATAATAGTAATAATGATAATAATAACAGTTATAGCGATAATAATAATAGTAATAAGGATAATAATGATATTTATTAGAATAAAGACAACAGGAATAGGGATAATAATAATAGAATACGGATAATAATAACAGTTATAGCGATAATAATAATAGTAATAAGTATGAGAATAATAGTTATAAGGATGAAGACAAGAGTAATACGGATAGTAACAATAGAATAAGGATAATAGTAACAGTTATAGCGATAATAGCAATAATAATAAGGATATTAATAATAGTTATAAGGATAAAGGCAAGAGTAATACGGATAGTAACAATAGAATAAGGACAATAATAACATTTATAAAGATAATAATAATAGTAATAAGTATGAGAATAATAGTTATAAGGAGAAATACAAGAGTAATACGGATCGTAACAATAGAATAAGGATAATAATAACTGTTATAGGGATAATAATAATAGTAATAAGAATAATAATAAGAGTATTAATGATAATAATAACAGTTATAGCGATAATAATAATAGTAATAAGGATAACAATGAAAGTTATAAGGATGAAGACAAGAGTAATAGGGATAGTAACAACAGAATATGGATAATAATAACAGTTATAGCTTTAATAATAATAGTAATAAGAATAATAATAATGGTTATAGCAATAATAATAATAGTAATAAGGATAATAATGATAGTTATAAGGATAGAAACAAGAGGAATAGGGATAATAATAACAGAATGAGGATAATAATCACAATAAGAATGATAATAATAATAGTTATACCGATAATAATAATAGTAATAAGGATAATAATAATAGTTACAAGGATAAAGCCAAGAGTAATACGGATAGTAACAATAGAATAAGGATGATAATAACAGTTATATCGATAATAATAATAATAATAATAAGGATAATAATGATAGTTATAAGAATAAAGACAAGAGGAATAGGGATAGTAATAATAGAATAAGGATAATAATGACATTTATAGCGATAATAATATTAGTAATAAGGATAAAGAGAAGAGTAATACGGATAGTAACAATAGAATAAGGATAATAATAACAGTTATATCGATAATAATAATAATAATAAGGATAATAATGATAGTTATAAGAATAATGACAAGAGGAATAGGGATAATAATAATAGAATAAGGATAATAATAATAGTAATAAGGATAATAATAATAGTTATAACGATGAAGACAAGAGTAAAACGGATAGTAACAATAGAATAAGGATAATAATAACAGTTATGGCGATAATAATAATAATAATAAGGATAAAAATAACAGTTATACCGATAATAATAGTAATAATAAGTATAATAATAATAGTTATAAGGATAAAGACAAGAGTAATACGGATAGTAACAATAGAATAAGGATAATAATAACAGTTATATCGATAATAATAGTAATAATAAGCATAATAGTAATAGTTATAAGGATAAAGACAAGCGGAATAGGGATAACATTAATAGTAATAAGAATAATAATAACAGTTATAGCGATATAAATAATATTGATAAGGATAATAATAACAGTTATAGCGATAATAATAATAGTAATGAGGATAATAATAATAGTTATAAGGATAAAGACAAGAGGAATAGGGATAGTAACAATAGAATAAGGATAATAATAACAGTTATGGCGATAATAATAATAATAATAAGAAGGATAATAGTAATAGTTATAAGGATAAAGACACGAGGAATAGGGATAATAATAATAGTAATAAGAATAATAATATGAGTAATAATGATAATAATAACAGTTATAGCGATAATAATAATAGTAATAGGGATAATAATAATAGTTATAAGGATAAAGACAAGAGGAATAGAGATAGTAATAATAGAATAAGGATAATAATGACATTTATAGCGATAATAATATTAGTAATAAGGATAAAGACAAGAGTAATACGGATAGTAACAATAGAATAAGGATAGTAATAGTAGTTATAAGGATAAAGGCAAGAGTAATACGGATAGTAACAATAGAATAAGGATAATAATAACATTTATAAAGATAATAATAATAGTAATAAGTATGAGAATAGTAGTTATAAGGAGAAATATAAGAGTAATACGGATAGTAACAATAGAATAAGGATAATAATAACAGTTATATCGATAATAATAATAATAATAAGGATAATAATGATAGTTATAAGAATAAAGACAAGAGGAATAGGGATAATAATAATAGTTATAAGGATGAAGACAAGAGGAATACGGATAGTAACAATAGAATAAGGATAATAATAACAGTTATGGCGATAATAATAATAATAATAAGGATAAAAATAACAGTTATACCGATAATAATAGTAATAATAAGGATAATAATAATAGTTATAAGGATAAAGACAAGAGTAATACGGATAGTCACAATAGAATAAGGATAATAATAACAGTTATATCGATAATTATAATAGTAATAAGAATAATAATAAGAGTATTAATGATAATAATAACAGTTATAGCGATAATAATAATAGTAATAAGGATAATAATAATAGTTATAAGGATGAAGACAAGAGTAATAGGGATAGTAACGATAGAATAAGGATAGTAATAGTAGTTATAAGGATAAAGGCAAGAGTAATACGGATAGTAACAATAGAATAAGGATAATAATAACAGTTATATCGATAATAATAATAATAATAAGGATAATAATGATAGTTATAAGAATAAAGACAAGAGGAATAGGGATAATAATAATAGTTATAAGGATGAAGACATGAGTAATACGGATAGTAACAATAGAATAAGGATAATAATAACAGTTATATCGATAATAATAATAATAATAAGGATAATAGTAATAGTTATAAGGATAAAGACAAGAGGAATAGGGATAATAATAATAGAATAAGGATAATAATAACAGTTATAGCGATAATAATAATAGTAACAAAAATAATAATAACAGTTATAGCGATAATAATAATAGTAATAAGGATAATAATAATAGTTATAAGGATAAAGACAAGAGGAATAGGGATAGTAATAATAGAATAAGGATAATAATGACATTTATAGCGATAATAATATTAGTAATACGGATAAAGACAAGAGGAATAGGGATAGTAATAATAGAATAAAGATAATAATAATGGTAATAAGGATAACAATAAAAGCTATAAGGATAAAGGCAAGAGTAATACGGATAGTAACAATAGAATAAGGATAATTATAACAGTTATAGCGATAATCATAATATTAATAAGAATAAAAATAACAGTAATAATGATAATGATAACATTTATACCGATAATAATAATAGTTATAAGGATAAGGACAAGAGTAATACGGATATTAACAATAGAATAAGGATAGTAATAATAGTTATAAGGATAAAGGCAAGAGTAATACGGATAGTAACCAATAGAATAAGGATAATCATAACATTTATAGCGATAATAATAATAGTAATAAGTATGAGAATAATAGTTATAAGGATAAAGACAAGAGTAATAGAGATAGTAATAATAGAATAAGGATAATTATAACAGTTATAGCGATAATAATAATAGTAATAAGGATAATAATAATAGTTATAGTGCTAATAATAATAGAATAAGGATAATAACAATAGTTATAGCGATAATAACAATAGTAATACGGATAATAATAGTAGTTATAGTGCTAATAATAATAGAAATAAGGATAATAATAATAGTTATAACGATAATAATAATAGTAATAAGGATAATAATAATAGTTATAAGGATAAAGACAAGAGTAATATTGATAGTAATAATAGAATGAAGATAGTAATAATAGTTATAAGGATTAAGGCAAGAGTAATACGGATAGTAACAATAGAATAAGGATAATAATAACATTTATAAAGATAATAATAATAGTAATAAGTATGAGAATAATAGTTATAAGGATAAATACAAGAGTAATACGGATAGTAACAATAGAATAAGGATAATAGTAACAGTTATAGCGATAATAACAATAATAATAAGGATAATAATAATAGTTATAAGGTTAAAGACAAGAGTAATACGGATAGTAACAATAGAATAAGGATAGTAATAATAGTTATAAGGGTAAATACAAGAGTAATACGGATAGTAACAATAGAATAAGGATAATAGTAACAGTTATAGCGATAATAACAATAATAATAAGGATAATAATAATAGTTATAAGGATAAAGACAAGAGTAATACGGATTGTAACAATAGAATAAGGATAGTAATAGTAGTTATAAGGATAAAGGCAAGAGTAATACGGATAGTAACAATAGAATAAGGATAGTAATAGTAGTTATAAGGATAAAGGCAAGAGTAACACGGATAGTAACAATAGAATAAGGATAATAATAAGAGTTATATCGATAATAATAATAATAATAAGGATAATAATAATGATATTTATAAGAATAAAGACAAGAGGAATAGGGATAATAATAATAGAATAAGGATAGTAATAATAGTTATAAGGATAGTAATAGTAGTTATAAGGATAAAGGCAAGAGTAATACGGATAGTAACAATAGAATAAGGATAATAATAACATTTATAAAGATAATAATAATAGTAATAAGTATGAGAATAGTAGTTATAAGGAGAAATACAAGAGTAATACGGATAGTAACAATAGAATAAGGATAATAATAACAGTTATAGGGATAATAATAATAGTAATAAGAATAATAATAAGAGTATTAATGATAATAATAACAGTTATAGCGATAATAATAATAGTAATAGGGATAATAATGATATTTATAAGAATAAAGACAAGAGGAATACGGATAATAATAATAGAATAAGGATAATAATAATAGTAATAAGGATAATAATGATAGTTATAAGGATGAAGACAAGAGTAATAGGGATAGTAACAGCAGAATATGGATGATAATAATAACAGTTATAGCGATAATAATAATAGTAATAAGAATAATAATAAGAGTAATAATGATAATAATAACAGTTATAGCGATAATAATAATAGTAATAAGGATAAAAATGATAGTTATAAGAATAAAGACAAGAGGGATAGGGATAATAATAATAGAATAAGGATAATAATAAAAGTAGTAACGATAGTAATAATAGTAATAAGGATAATAATAATAGTTATAAGGATGAAGACAAGAGTTATAGGGATAGTAACAACAGAATATGGATAATAATAACAGTTATAGCTTTAATAATAATAGTAATAAGAATAATAATAATGGTTATAGCAATAATAATAATAGTTATAAGGATAAAAACAAGAGGAATAGGGATAATAATAACAGAATGAGGATAATAATCACAATAAGAATGATAATAATAACAGTTATAGCGATAATAATAATAGTAATATGGATAATAATGATAGTTATAAGAATAAAGACAAGAGTAATAGGGATAGTAACAACAGAATATGGATAATAATAACAGTTATAGCTTTAATAATAATAGTAATAAGAATAATAATAATGGTTATAGCAATAATAATAATAGTAATAAGGATAATAATGATAGTTATAAGGATAAAAACAAGAGGAATAGGGATAATAATAACAGAATGAGGATAATAATCACAATAAGAATGATAATAATAATAGTTATAGCGATAATAATAATAGTAATAAGGATAATAATAATAGTTATAAGGATAAAGACAAGAGTAATAGGGATAGTAACAACAGAATATGGATAATAATAACAGTTATAGCCTTAATAATAATAGTAATAAGAATAATAATAATGGTTAACGCAATAATAATAATAGTAATAAGGATAATAATGATAGTTATAAGGATAAAAATAAGAGGAATAGGGATAATAATAATAGTAATAAGAATAATAATATGAGTAATAATGATAGAAATAACAGTTATAGCGATAATAATAATAGTAATAGGGATAATAATGATAGTTATAAGAATAAAGACAAGAGGAATAGAGATAATAATAATAGAATATGGATAGTAATAATAGTTATAAGGATAAAGGCAAGAGTAATACGGATAGTAACAATAGAATAAGGATAATAGTAACAGTTATAGCGATAATAACAATAATAATAAGGATAATAATAATAGTTAATAGGACAAAGACAAGAGTAATACGGATAGTAACAATAGAATAAGGATAGTAATAACAGTTATATCGATAATAATAATAAGGATAAGAGTAATAGTTATAAGGATAAAGACAAGAGGAATAGGGATAATAATAATAGAATAAGGATAGTAATAATAGTTATAAGGATAAAGGCAAGAGTAATACGGATAGTAACAATAGAATAAGGACAATAATAACATTTATAAAGATAATAATAATAGTAATAAGTATGAGAATAATAGTTATAAGGAGAAATGCAAGAGTAATACGGATAGTAACAATAGAATAAGGATAATAATAACAGTTATAGGGATAATAATAATAGTAATAAGAATAATAAGAAGAGTATTAATGATAATAATAACAGTTATAGCGATAATAATAATAGTAATAAGGATAATAATAATAGTTATAAGGATGAAGACAAGAGTAATAGGGATAGTAACAACAGAATATGGATAATAATAACAGTTATAGCTTTAATAATAATAGTAATAAGAATAATAATAACGGTTATAGCAATAATAATAATAGTAATAAGGATAATAATGATAGTTATAAGGATAAAAACAAGAGGAATAGGGATAATAATAACAGAATGAGGATAATAATCACAATAAGAATGATAATAATAATAGTTATAGCGATAATAATAATAGTAATAAGGATAATAATAATAGTTATAAGGATAAAGGCAAGAGTAATACGGATAGTAACAATAGAATAAGGATGATAATAACAGTTATATCGATAATAATAATAATAATAATAATAAGGATAATAATGATAGTTATAAGAATAAAGACAAGAGGAATAGGGATAATAATAATAGAATAAGGATAGTAATAATAGTTATAAGGATAAAGGCAAGAGTAATACGGATAGTAACAATAGAATAAGGATAATATTAATATATATAAAGATAATAATAATAGTAATAAGTATGAGAATAATAGTTATAAGGATAAATACAAGAGTAATACGGATAGTAACAATAGAATAAGGATAATAGTAACAGTTATAGCGATAATAACAATAATAATAAGGATATTAATAATAGTTATAAGGATAAAGGCAAGAGTAATACGGATAGTAACAATAGAATAAGGACAATAATAACATTTATAAAGATAATAATAATAGTAATAAGTATGAGAATAATAGTTATAAGGAGAAATACAAGAGTAATACGGATAGTAACAATAGAATAAGGATAATAATAACAGTTATAGGGATAATAATAATAGTAATAAGAATAATAATAAGAGTATTAATGATAATAATAACAGTTATAGCGATAATAATAATAGTAATAAGGATAACAATGAAAGTTATAAGAATAAAGATAACAGGAATAGGGATAATAATAATAGAATACGGATAATAATAATAGTAATAAGGATAATAATAATAGTTATAAGGATGAAGACAAGAGTAATAGGGATAGTAACAACAGAATATGGATAATAATAACAGTTATAGCTTTAATAATAATAGTAATAAGAATAATAATAACGGTTATAGCAATAATAATAATAGTAATAAGGATAATAATGATAGTTTTAAGGATAAAAACAAGAGGAATAGGGATAATAATCACAGAATGAGGATAATAATCACAATAAGAATGATAATAATAATAGTTATAGCGATAATAATAATAGTAATAAGGATAATAATAATAGTTATAAGGATAAAGGCAAGAGTACTACGGATAGTAACAATAGAATAAGGATGATAATAACAGTTATATCGATAATAATAATAATAATAATAAGGATAATAATGATAGATATAAGAATAAAGACAAGAGTAATACGGATAGTAACAATAGAATAAGGATAGTAATAGTAGTTATAAGGATAAAGGCAAGAGTAGTACGGATAGTAACAATCGAATAAGGATAGTAATAGTTGTTATAACGATAAAGGCAAGAGTAGTACGGATAGTAACAATAGAATAATGATAGTAATAGTAGTTATAAGGATAAAGGCAAGAGTAATACGGATAGTAACAATAGAATGAGGATAGTAATAACAGTTATATCGATAATAATAATAAGGATAATAGTAATAGTTATAAGGATAAAGACAAGAGGAATAGGGATAATAATAATAGTAATAAGAATAATAATAAGAGTAATAATGATAATAATAACAGTTATAGCGATAATAATGATAGTAATAAGGATAATAATGATATTTATAAGAATAAAGACAACTGGAATAGGGATAATAATAATAGAATACGGATAATAATAACAGTTATAGCGATAATAATAACAGTTATAGCGATAATAATAATAGTAATAAGGATAATAATAATAGTTATAAGGATGAAGACAAGAGTAATAGGGATAGTAACAACAGAATATGGATAATAATAACAGTTATAGCTTTAATAATAATAGTAATAAGAATAATAATAATGGTTATAGCAATAATAATAATAGTAATAAGGATAATAATGATAGTTATAATGATAGAAACAAGAGGAATAGGGATAATAATAACAGAATGAGGATAATAATCACAATAAGAATGATAATAATAATAGTTATACCGATAATAATAATAGTAATAAGGGTAATAATAATAGTTATAAGGATAAAGGCAAGAGTAATACGGATAGTAACAATAGAATAAGGATAATAATAACAGTTATACCGATAATAATAATAATAATAAGGATAATAGTAATAGTTATAAGGATAAAGATACGAGGAATAGGGATAATAATAATAGTAATAAGAATAATAATATGAGTAATAATGATAATAATAACAGTTATAGCGATAATAATAATACTAATAAGGATAATAATGATATTTATAAGAATAAAGACAAGAGGAATAGGGATAATAATAATAGAATAAGGATAATAATAATAGTAATAAGGATAATAATGATAGTTATAAGGATGAAGACAAGAGTAATAGGGATAGTAACAGCAGAATATGGATAATAATAACAGTTATAGCGATAATAATAATAGTAATAAGGATAATAATGATATTTATAAGAATAAAGACAAGAGGAATAGGGACAATAATAATAGAATGAGGATAATAATCACAATAAGAATGATAATAATAATAATTCTAGCGATAATAATAATAGTAATAAGGATAAAAATAATAATTTTAAGGATAAAGACAACAGTAATATGGATAGTGACAAAGAATAAAGATAGTAATAATAGTTATAAGGATAAAGGCAAGAGTAATACGGATAGTAACAATAGAATAAGGATAATAATAACAGTTATATCGATAATAATAGTAATAAGAAGGATAATAATAATAGTTATAAGTATCAAGACAAGAGGAATAGGGATAGTAATAATAGAATAAGGATAATAATAACAGTTATAGACATAATAATAATGGTAATAAGGATAATAATAAAAGTTATAAGGATAAAGGCAAGAGTAATACGGATAGTAACAGTAGAATAAGAATAATAGTAACAGTTATAGCGATAATAATAATAGTAATAAGGATAATAATAATAGTTATAAGGATAAAGAAAACAGTAATACGGATAGTAACAATAGAATAAGGATAATAATAACAGTTGTATCGATAATAATAATAATAATAATAAGGATAATAGTAATAGTTATAAGGATAAAGATACGAGGAATAGGGATAATAATAATAGTAATAAGAATAATAATATGAGTAATAATGATAATAATAACAGTTATAGCGATAATAATAATACTAATAAGGATAATAATGATATTTATAAGAATAAAGACAAGAGGAATAGGGATAGTAACAGCAGAATATGGATAATAATAACAGTTATAGCGATAATAATAATAGTAATAAGAATAATAATAAGAGTAATAATGATAATAATAACAGTTATAGCGATAATAATAATAGTAATAAGGATAAAAATGATAGTTATAAGAATAAAGACAAGAGGGATAGGGATAACAATAATAGAAAAAGGATAATAATAAAAGTAATAACGATAATAATAATAGTAATAATGATAATAATAATAGTTGTAAGGATAAAGACAAGAGTAATAGGAATAATAATAATAGTATTAATGATAATAATAGTAGTTATAAGGATAAAGACCAGAGTAATAGGGATAGTAATAATAGAATAAGAATAATAATAACAGTCATTGCGATAATAATAATAGTAATAAGGATAATAATAATAGTTATAGTGCCAATAATAATAGTAATAAGGATAATAATAATAGTTATAAGGATAAAGACAAGAGTAATAGGGATAGCAATAATAGAATAAGAATAATAGTAACAGTCATACCGATAATAATAATAGTAATAAGGATAATAATAATAGTTGTAAGGATAAAGACAAGAGTAATAGGGATAGCAATAATAGAATAAGAATAATAGTAACAGTCATACCGATAATAATAATAGTAATAAGGATAATAATAATAGTTATAGTGCTAATAATAATAGTAATAAGGATAAACATAATAGTTATAGTGCTAATAATACTAGTAATAAGAATAATAATAACAGTTATGGCGACAATAATAATAGTAATAAGGGAAATAATAATAATTATCAGGATAAGGAAAGAGTAATAGGGATAGTAATAATAGAATGAGTATAATAATAATAGTCATAGCGACAATAATAATAGTAATAGGGATAATAATAATAGATATAGTGCGAATAATAATAGTAATAAGGATAAACATAATAGTTATAGTGCTAATAATACTAGTAATAAGGATAATAATAAGAGTTATAAGGATAAAGACAAGAGTAATAGGGATAGTAATAATAGAATAAGGATAATAATAACAGTCATAGCGATAATAATAATAGTAGTAAGGATAATAATAGTTATAGCGATAATAATAATAGTAATAAGGATAATAATAATAGTTATAGCGCTAATAATACTAGTAATAAGGATAATAATAACAGTTATAGCGATAAAAATAATAGTAATAAGGGAAATAATAATAATTATCAGGATAAAGACAAGAGTAATAGGGATAGTAATAATAGAATAAGTATAATAATTACAGTCATAGCGATAATAATAATAGTAGTAAGGATAATAATAGTTATAGCGATAATAATAATAGTAATAAGTATAATAATAATAGTTATAGTGCGAATAATAATAGTAATAAGGATAAACATAATAGTTATAGTGCTAATAATACTAGTAATAAGGATAATAATAACAGTTATAGCGATAATAATAACAGTAATAAGGGAAATAATAATAATTATCAGGATAAAGACAAGAGTAATCGGGATAGTAATAATAGAATAAGTATAATAATAACAGTCATAGCGATAATAATAATAGTAATAAGGATAATAATAATAGTAGTAAGGATAATAATAATAGTTATAGTGCGAATAATAATAGTAATAAGGATAAACATATTAGTTATAGTGCTAAAAATACTAGTAATAAGGATAATAATAACAGATATAGCGATAATAATAATAGTAATAAGGGAAATAATAATAGTTATAACGATAAAGACAAGAGTAATAGGGATAGTGTAACGTCTCTGGACCTAGGTACAGATATTTACAGCGCTCGTGAGGCAAAGAGCGGTATTTACCTACTGAACGACTCGATTATAAATAAACTAATTCTAAAGATTGTGGGATTCGTGTGGTGTGCGGTTAAGAATTGAAATTCACAGGTCAATACCTTTCAACAAAAAGGTTTATTCAATAAATAATGATGATGCTGATGATGATTTAACAATTAACAATTATAACAATTAAAGAAAAGTATAAGTATCTAATATAGTGATATTAATAATAGACGACCAACTCAAAAGAACTAAAATATATTTTGTCGTAATAAAGAACAAAAAGATATATATATAATTTAAATAATACGCGATCGTGAATGCAAAATGTAACTAACGAAACAGGATTGGCTAGTTAATGCTTCGCGACAAATCCTACCTAGATCTGATTTTCGTTCAAAGCTAACTATTCTCCTTCGCAAAAATTAAAGAGATTCTATATGTTGAGAGTTTAAGATTTGATACTCTGAAATTAACGCAATTATAATATTCGACGCAATTTACACGGTTCGCAATTTAGCTCTATGTTGAATCCTACCTAAGTCTGATTTCTTTAGAAGCTAATTAACGCAGTTTCGATATTGACAATATTTGATTTTTGGTTTTATAATATGAACGATACGTTTACAGTCGGAACTCTATAACGAATCCTACCTAAGTTTGATTCTGTTTCTAGAATTTACTGAGTACTCTTTTACGAATTCGACAATATTAATATTTGTAATTATGACTCTAACGCGATGTAGTCGACTACGTGATTTTGACAGAACAATCCTTTTTTAATGACAAAATATTTTACGATTCAAAGTCCTAGGATTTGAAGTTATTGTAAAGTTTAGTTATCTTCATCGGAACAATTACTCTTTAATTATTTGACTCGACAACTAATTGTCCAAGACCCTTTTTGCCAAATCGCACATTGACACCCAAAACCAGATCGCTTAATTGGGGAGCCTGTTGTTCACTGGCTACTAGAACGACCCAACGACCCAGAATCAGATGAACAGTATACGTTCGACAGGGTAGCAAATAAAAATTGATTTTAATTATTAAATCGAAGTTACTGAACTGCCGCCCAAAAGACACGGGCTTCAGACACCAAGCCGCTCAAAATGGGGAGCCTGCTTTTGGCTGGCTACGATACTACCCAGAGCGAACCCCGAGAATCTGATGGCGCGTTTAGTAACACGACAGAAATTGCAATATATCTGAGAGTAGCTGAGAGCTCTCGTTTCGATGTCTCAACCTTCCCTGGCGCTGAGTATAGCTCTCTCCTGACGGAGTTTCAGATACAAGACCGCTTGAATGGGGAGCCTGTTGTTCACTGGCTACTAGAACGACCCAGCGATCAGGTATCTAAATGGCGTATACCCGCACTTCCAAAAAAGAATTAAGAATCTATTTGGCTCTTGATCAGCGAAAATTGTTCCGGATATTATTACGACGTGTATCTAGCTCGACTGTGAAAATTGTTCTGCGATCTAGGCTGATTTCGGCCTGCCTTATATACTCGAAGACCTTTCACTTTTCAAGGTCTGGAAATCTACCCTTATGTTCGTCGTACAAAATTATGCGTATGATTTTAACATATAATTTATATATAAAACATTAATTAATGAAGTAAATGATTTTCTGGCTTTACTAATAGAGTCTTCGGAATAGTAACTAATGTTTGTAATATAGAAATAACAAATTAATAGCGTTTTAAATGAAATAGACACGCGCTGTCCTTTTCGCACGATTTCTATAAGGATCTACGCTATACGTTGAAGTATATGATCTCGCGGAATATTCCTATGAATAATTTTACAATTATATTATTTATTTAATTTGAACGACTGATTCTTGACTTCGAGTATCGATATTCTAATTCAACATAATATTGGCTATTTTTGTACGTAGTGTTTGTTCTAAATAATTAATGATTTTAATGTGTTATAATGTAGGTGATTGAAAATATATCATCTATCTTTGTCTAGAGATAGCGCGTCGATTCTAAGAAATCCTGTGCTAGCGTCGTAGCACGTAGTACATCGTGTATCGAAATTTTCCGTAGGAAACATTTACAATATAATATTTATTCGACTAAAATAATATTCGGATTTGATTCCTAATAGCTCAGCTCTAACATATAATTAATTATCTTCCTACATATTGATTTCGCAAATAATTATTTAATAACTTTTTTTTTTGTATCTAGTAACGTTGTTAACTGAAATATATATTTATAATACGCTATAAATGGAATAATAAATGAATCTAATGTTCAGTGATATTTAACTAAATATTTAACTAGACAGTCTATATGTTTGCTAAAAATAATTATTTAATAATATAGTCTTTGTAAATTGAGAAAGTACATATAGATATATGTTACCGACAGTTAAACCAAATTCTACGATGATTGACATGTCTAAAGTCGCGGTCGGTAATAGAAAAATTGCGGTCGATAATTGAAATCTATAATACCTTTGAATAGCTTAACTTTCGGACATTTCTGAGGGCGACAAAAGAAACAAAAAATTCTTCAGGGATGTTACAATAGTAATAATAGAATAAGGATAGTAATAACAGTCATAGCGATAATAATAATAGTAGTAAGGATAATAATAGTTATAGCGATAATAATAATAGTAATAAGTATAATAATAATAGTTATAGTGCGAATAATAATAGTAATAAGGATAAACATAATAGTTATAGTGCTAATAATACTAGTAATAAGGATAATAAAAACAGTTATAGCGATAATAATAACAGTAATAAGGGAAATAATAATAATTATCAGGATAAAGACAAGAGTAATAGGGATAGTAATAATAGAATAAGTATAATAATAACAGTCATAGCGATAATAATAATAGTAATAAGGATAATAGTAATAGTAGTAAGGATAATAATAATAGTTATAGTGCGAATAATAATAGTAATAAGGATAAACATATTAGTTATAGTGCTAATAATACTAGTAATAAGGATAATAATAACAGTTATAGCGATAATAAAAATAGTAATAAGGGAAATAATAATAGTTATAAGGATAAAGACAAGAGTAATAGGGATAGTAATAATAGAATAAGGATAGTAATAACAGTCATAGCGATAATAATAATAGTTATAGCGATAACAATAATAGTAATAAGGATAATAATAATAGCTATAGTGCGAATAATAATAGTAATAAGGATAAACATAATAGTTATAGTGCTAATAATACTAGTAATAAGGATAATAATAAGAGCTATAGCAATAATAATAATAGTAATAACGATAATAATAATAGTAATAAGGATGATAATAATAGTTGTAAGGATAAAGACAAGAGTAATAGGAATAATAATAATAGTATTAATGATAATAATAGTAGTTATAAGGATAAAGACCAGAGTAATAGGGATAGTAATAATAGAATAAGAATAATAATAACAGTCATTGCGATAATAATAATAGTAATAAGGATAATAATAATAGTTATAGTGCCAATAATAATAGTAATAAGGATAATAATAATAGTTATAAGGATAAAGACAAGAGTAATAGGGATAGCAATAATAGAATAAGAATAATAGTAACAGTCATACCGATAATAATAATAGTAATAAGGATAATAATAATAGTTATAGCGACAATAATAATAGTAATAAGGGGAATAATAATAGTTATAGTGCTAATAATAATAGTAATAAGGATAATGATAACAGGTATAGTGATAATAATAATAGTTATAAGGTTGAGGACAAGAGTAATAGGGATAGTAATAATAGAATGAGTATAATAATAGCAGTCATAGCGATAATAATAACAGTAATAAGGATAATAATAATAGTTATAGTGCTAGTAATAATAGTAATAAGGATAATAATAATACTTATAGCGATATTAATAATAGTAATAAGGGAAATAATAATAGTTATAAGGATAAAGACAAGAGTAATAGGGATAGTAATAATAGAATAAGGATAGTAATAACAGTCATAGCGATAATAATAATAGTTATAGCGATAATAATAATAGTAATAAGGATAATAATAACAGTCATAGCGATAATAATAATAGTTATAGCGATAATAATAATAGTAATAAGGATAATAATAATAGTTATAGTGCGAATAATAATAGTAATAATAATAAACATAATAGTTATAGTGCTAATAATACGGGTAATACGGATAATAATAACAGTTGTAGCGATAATAATAATAGTAATAAGGGAAATAATAATAATTGTCAGGATAAAGACAAGAGTAATAGGGATAGTAATAATAGAATAAGTATAATAATAACAGTCATAGCGATAATAATAATAGTAATAAGGATAATAGTAATAGTAGTAAGGATAATAATAATAGTTATAGTGCGAATAATAATAGTAATAAGGATAAACATATTAGTTATAGTGCTAATAATACTAGTAATAAGGATAATAATAACAGTTATAGCGATAATAAAAATAGTAATAAGGGAAATAATAATAGTTATAAGGATAAAGACAAGAGTAATAGGGATAGTAATAATAGAATAAGGATAGTAATAACAGTCATAGCGATAATAATAATAGTTATAGCGATAACAATAATAGTAATAAGGATAATAATAATAGCTATAGTGCGAATAATAATAGTAATAAGGATAAACATAATAGTTATAGTGCTAATAATACTAGTAATAAGGATAATAATAAGAGCTATAGCAATAATAATAATAGTAATAACGATAATAATAATAGTAATAAGGATGATAATAATAGTTGTAAGGATAAAGACAAGAGTAATAGGAATAATAATAATAGTATTAATGATAATAATAGTAGTTATAAGGATAAAGACCAGAGTAATAGGGATAGTAATAATAGAATAAGAATAATAATAACAGTCATTGCGATAATAATAATAGTAATAAGGATAATAATAATAGTTATAGTGCCAATAATAATAGTAATAAGGATAATAATAATAGTTATAAGGATAAAGACAAGAGTAATAGGGATAGCAATAATAGAATAAGAATAATAGTAACAGTCATACCGATAATAATAATAGTAATAAGGATAATAATAATAGTTATAGCGACAATAATAATAGTAATAAGGGTAATAATAATAGTTATAGTGATAATAATAATAGTTATAAGGTTGAGGACAAGAGTAATAGGGATAGTAATAATAGAATGAGTATAATAATAGCAGTCATAGCGATAATAATAACAGTAATAAGGATAATAATAATAGTTATAGTGCTAGTAATAATAGTAATAAGGATAATAATAATACTTATAGCGATATTAATAATAGTAATAAGGGAAATAATAATAGTTATAAGGATAAAGACAAGAGTAATAGGGATAGTAATAATAGAATAAGGATAGTAATAACAGTCATAGCGATAATAATAATAGTTATAGCGATAATAATAATAGTAATAAGGATAATAATAACAGTCATAGCGATAATAATAATAGTTATAGCGATAATAATAATAGTAATAAGGATAATAATAATAGTTATAGTGCGAATAATAATAGTAATAATAATAAACATAATAGTTATAGTGCTAATAATACGGGTAATACGGATAATAATAACAGTTGTAGCGATAATAATAATAGTAATAAGGGAAATAATAATAATTGTCAGGATAAAGACAAGAGTACTAGGGATAGTAATAATAGAATAAGTATAATAATAACAGTCATAGCGATAAAAATAATAGTAATAAGGATAATAATAATAGTTATAGTGCTAGTAATAATAGTAATAAGGATAATAATAATACTTATAGCGATATTAATAATAGTAATAAGGGAAATAATAATAGTTATAAGGATAAAGACAAGAGTAATAGGGATAGTAATAATAGAATAAGGATAGTAATAACAGTCATAGCGATAATAATAATAGTTATAGCGATAATAATAATAGTAATAAGGATAATAATAATAGTTATAGTGCGAATAATAATAGTAATAAGGATAAACATAATAGTTATTGTGCTAATAATACTAGTAATAAGGATAATAATAACAGTTATAGCGATAATAATAATAGTAATAAGGGAAATAATAATAGTTATAAGGATAAAGACAAGAGCAATAGGGATAGTAATAATAGAATAAGGATAGTAATAACAGTCATAGCGATAATAATAATAGTTATAGCGATAATAATAATAGTAATAAGGATAATAAAAATAGCTATAGTGCGAATAATAATAGTAATATGGATAAACATAATAGTTATAGTGCTAATAATACTAGTAATAAGGATAATAATAACAGTCTAGCGATAAAAATAATAGTAATAAGGGAAATAATAATAATTATCAGGATAAAGACAAGAGTAATAGGGATAGTAATAATAAAGAATAAGTATAATAATAACAGTCATAGCGATAATAATAATAGTAATAAGGATAATAATAGTAGTTATAGCGCTAATAATACTAGTAATAAGGATAATAATAACAGTTATAGCGATAATAATAATAGTAATAAGGGAAATAATAATAATTATCACGATAAAGACAAGAGTAATAGGGATAATAATAATAAAATAAGTATAATAATAACAGTCATAGCGATAATAATAATAGTAATAAGGATAATAATAATAGTTATAGTGCTAGTAATAATAGTCATAAGGATAATAATAATAGTTATAGCGATATTAATAATAGTTATAAGGATAAAGTGAAGAGTAATAGGGATAGAAATAATAGAATAAGGATAATAATAACAGTCATAGCGATAATAATAATAGTAGTAAGGATAATAATAATAGTAATAAGGATAATAATAATAGTTATAGCGACAATAATAATAGTAATAAGGATAAACATTATAGTTATAGTGCTAATAATACTAGTAATAAGGATAATAATAAGAGCTATAGCAATAATAATAATAGTAATAAGGATAATAATAATAGTAATAAGGATAATAATAATAGTTGTAAGGATAAAGACAAGAGTAATAGGGATAGCAATAATAGAATAAGAATAATAGTAACAGTCATACCGATAATAATAATAGTAATAAGGATAATAATAATAGTTATAGTGGTAATAATAATAGTAATAAGGTTAAACATAATAGTTATAGTGCTAATAATACTAGTAATAAGAATAATAATAACAGTTATGGCGACAATAATAATAGTAATAAGGGAAATAATAATAATTATCAGGATAAAGAAAGAGTAATAGGGATAGTAATAATAGAATGAGTATAATAATAATAGTCATAGCGACAATAATAATAGTAATAGGGATAATAATAATAGTTATAGTGCGAATAATAATAGTAACAAGGATAAACATAATAGTTATAGTGCTAATAATACTAGTAATAAGGATAATAATAAGAGTTATAAGGATAAAGACAAGAGTAATAGGGATAGTAATAATAGAATAAGGATAATAATAACAGTCATTGCGATAATTATAATAGTAATAAGGATAATAATAATAGTTATAGCGCTAATAATACTAGTAATAAGGATAATAATAACAGTTATAGCGATAAAAATAATAGTAATAAGGGAAATAATAATAATTATCAGGATAAAGACAAGAGTAATAGGGATAGTAATAATAGAATAAGTATAATAATAACAGTCATAGCGATAATAATAATAGTAATAAGGATAATAATAATAGTAGTAAGGATAATAATAATAGTTATAGTGCGAATAATAATAGTAATAAGGATAAACATAATAGTTATAGTGCAAATAATACTAGTAATAAGGATAATAATAACAGTTATAGCGATAATAATAATAGTAATAAGGGAAATAATAATAGTTATAAGGATAAAGACAAGAGTAATAGGGATAGTAATAATAGAATAAGGATAGTAATAACAGTCATAGCGATAATAATAATAGTTATAGCGATAATAATAATAGTAATAAGGATAATAATAGCTATAGTGCGAATAATAATAGTAATAAGGATAAACATAATAGTTATAGTGCTAATAATACTAGTAATAAGGATAATAATAACAGTCTAGCGCTAATAATACTAGTATTAAGGATAATAATAACAGTTATAGCGATAATAATAATAGTAATAAGGGAAATAATAATAATTATCAGGATAAAGACAAGAGTAATAGGGATAATAATAATAGAATAAGTATAATAATAACAGTCATAGCGATAATAATAATAGTAATAAGGATAATAATAATAGTAATAAGGATGATAATAATAGTTGTAAGGATAAAGACAAGAGTAATAGAAATAATAATAATAGTATTAATGATAATAATAGTAGTTATAAGGATAAAGACCAGAGTAATAGGGATAGTAATAATAGAATAAGGATAATAATAACAGTCATTGCGATAATAATAATAGTAATAAGGTTAATAATAATAGTTATAGTGCCAATAATAATAGTAATAAGGATAATAATAATAGTTATAAGGATAAAGACAAGAGTAATAGGGATAGCAATAATAGAATAAGAATAATAGTAACAGTCATACCGATAATAATAATAGTAATAAGGATAATAATAACTGTCTAGCGCTACTAATACTAGTAATAAGGATAATAATAACAGTTATAATGATAATAATAATAGTAATAAGGGAAATAATAATAATTATCAGGATAAAGACAAGAGTAATAGGGATAGTAATAATAAAGAATAAGTATAATAATAACAGTCATAGCGATAATAATAATAGTAATAAGGATAATAATAGTAGTTATAGCGCTAATAATACTAGTAATAAGAATAATAATAACAGTTATGGCGACAATAATAATAGTAATAAAGGAAATAATAATAATTATCAGCATAAAGAAATAGTAATAGGGATAGTAATAATAGAATGAGTATAATAATAACAGTCACAGCAATAATAATAATAGTAATAAGGATAATAATAATAGTTATAGCGATAATAATAATAGTTATAAGGATAATAAAAATAGTTATAAGGATAAAGTGAAGAGTAATAGGGATAGTAATAATAGAATAAGGATAATAATAACAGTCATAGCGATAATAATAATAGTTATAAGGATAGAGACAAGAGTAATAGGGATAGTAATTATAGAATAAGGATAATAATAAGAGTCATAGCGATAATAATAATAGTAATAAGGATAATAATAATAGTTATAGTGCTAATAATAATTGTAATAACGATAATAATAACAGTTACAGCAATAATAATAATAGCAATAAGGATAATAATCACAGTTATAGCGATAATAATAATAGTAATAAGGGAAATAATAATAGTTATAAGGTTGAGGACAAGAGTAATAGGGATAGTAATAATAGAATATGTATAATAATAACAGTCATAGCGATAATAATAATAGTAATAAGGATAATAATAATAGTTATAGTGCTAGTAATAATAGTAATAAGGATAATAATAATAGTTATAGCGATATTAATAATAGTAATAAGGGAAATAATAATAGTTATAAGGATAAAGACAAGAGTAATAGGGATAGTAATAACAGAATAAGGGTAGTAATAACAGTCATAGCGATAATAATAATAGTTATAGCGATAATAATAATAGTAATAAGGGAAATAATAATAATTATCAGGATAAAGACAAGAGTAATAGGGATAATAATAATAGAATAAGTATAATAATAACAGTCATAGCGATAATAATAATAGTAATAAGGATAATAATAATAGTTATAGTGCTAGTAATAATAGTAATAAGGATAATAATAATAGTTATAGCGATATTAATAATAGTTATAAGGATAAAGTGAAGAGTAATAGGGATAGTAATAATAGAATAAGGATAATAATAACAGTCATAGCGATAATAATAATAGTACTAAGGATAATAATAATAGTAATAAGGATAATAATAATAGTTATAGCGACAATAATAATAGTAATAAGGATAAACATTATAGTTATAGTGCTAATAATACTAGTAATAAGGATGATAATAATAGTTGTAAGGATAAAGACAAGAGTAATAGGAATAATAATAATAGTATTAATGATAATAATAGTAGTTATAAGGATAAAGACCAGAGTAATAGGGATAGTAATAATAGAATAAGAATAATAATAACAGTCATTGCGATAATAATAATAGTAATAAGGATAATAATAATAGTTATAGTGCCAATAATAATAGTAATAAGGATAATAATAATAGTTATAGTGCCAATAATAATAGTAATAAGGATAATGATAATAGTTATAAGGATAAAGACAAGAGTAATAGGGATAGCAATAATAGAATAAGAATAATAGTAACAGTCATACCGATAATAATAATAGTAATAAGGATGATAATAATAGTTATAGTGCGAGTAATAATAGTAATAAGGATAAACATAATAGTTATAGTGATAATAATACGGGTAATACGGATAATAATAACAGTTATAGCGATAATAATAATAGTAATAAGGGAAATAATAATAATTATCAGGATAAAGACAAGAGTAATAGAGATAGTAATAATAGAATAAGTATAATAATAACAGTCATAGCGATAATAATAATAGTAATAACGATAATAATAATAGTTATAGTGCTAGTAATAATAGTAATAAGGATAATAATAATAGTTATAGCGACAATAATAATAGTAATAAGGGTAATAATAATAGTTATAGTGCTAATAATAATAGTAATAAGGATAATAATAACAGGTATAGTGATAATAATAATAGTTATAAGGTTGAGGACAAGAGTAATAGGGATAGTAATAATAGAATGAGTATAATAATAGCAGTCATAGCGATAATAATAATAGTAATAAGGATAATAATAATAGTTATAGTGCGAATAATAATAGTAATAATAATAAACATAATAGTTGTAGTGCTAATAACACGGGCAATACGGATAATAATAACAGTTATAGCGATAATAATAATAGTAATAAGGGAAATAATAATAATTATCAGGATAAAGACAAGAGTAATAGGGATAGTAATAATAGAATAAGTATAATAATAACAGTCATAGCGATAATAATAATAGTAATAAGGATAATAATAATAGTTATAGTGCTAGTAATAATAGTAATAAGGATAATAATAATACTTATAGCGATATTAATAATAGTAATAAGGAAAATAATAATAGTTATAAGGATAAAGACAAGAGTAATAGGGATAGTAATAATAGAATAAGGATAGTAATAACAGTCATAGCGATAATAATAATAGTTATAGCGATAATAATAATAGTAATGAGGATAATAATAATAGTTATAGTGCGAATAATAATAGTAATAAGGATAAACATAATAGTTATAGTGCAAATAATACGGGTAATACGGATAATAATAACAGTTATAGCGATAATAATAATAGTAATAAGGGAAATAATAATAATTATCAGGATAAAGAAAAGAGTAATAGGGATAGAAATAATAGAATAAGTATAATAATAACAGTCATAGCGATAATAATAATAGTAATAAGGATAATAATAATAGTTATAGTGCCAGTAATAATAGTTATAGTGCTAGTAATAATAGTAATAAGGATAATAATAATAGTTATAGCGATAATAATAATAGTAATAAGGGAAATAATAATAGTTATAAGGATAAAGACAAGAGTAATAGGGATAGTAATAATAGAATAAGAATAATAATAACAGTCATAGCGATAATAATAATAGTAGTAAGGATAATAATAATAGTAATAAGGATAATAATAACAGTCATAGCGATAATAATAATAGTAATACGGATAATAATAATAGTTATAGTGCTAGTAATAATTGTAATAAGGATAATGATAACAGTTATAGCGATAATAATAATAGTAATAAGGATAATAATAATAGTAATAAGGATGATAATAATAGTTGTAAGGATAAAGACAAGAGTAATAGAAATAATAATAATAGTATTAATGATAATAATAGTAGTTATAAGGATAAAGACCAGAGTAATAGGGATAGTAATAATAGAATAAGGATAATAATAACAGTCATTGCGATAATAATAATAGTAATAAGGTTAATAATAATAGTTATAGTGCCAATAATAATAGTAATAAGGATAATAATAATAGTTATAAGGATAAAGACAAGAGTAATAGGGATAGCAATAATAGAATAAGAATAATAGTAACAGTCATACCGATAATAATAATAGTAATAAGGATAATAATAACTGTCTAGCGCTACTAATACTAGTAATAAGGATAATAATAACAGTTATAATGATAATAATAATAGTAATAAGGGAAATAATAATAATTATCAGGATAAAGACAAGAGTAATAGGGATAGTAATAATAAAGAATAAGTATAATAATAACAGTCATAGCGATAATAATAATAGTAATAAGGATAATAATAGTAGTTATAGCGCTAATAATACTAGTAATAAGAATAATAATAACAGTTATGGCGACAATAATAATAGTAATAAAGGAAATAATAATAATTATCAGCATAAAGAAATAGTAATAGGGATAGTAATAATAGAATGAGTATAATAATAACAGTCACAGCAATAATAATAATAGTAATAAGGATAATAATAATAGTTATAGCGATAATAATAATAGTTATAAGGATAATAAAAATAGTTATAAGGATAAAGTGAAGAGTAATAGGGATAGTAATAATAGAATAAGGATAATAATAACAGTCATAGCGATAATAATAATAGTTATAAGGATAGAGACAAGAGTAATAGGGATAGTAATTATAGAATAAGGATAATAATAAGAGTCATAGCGATAATAATAATAGTAATAAGGATAATAATAATAGTTATAGTGCTAATAATAATTGTAATAACGATAATAATAACAGTTACAGCAATAATAATAATAGCAATAAGGATAATAATCACAGTTATAGCGATAATAATAATAGTAATAAGGGAAATAATAATAGTTATAAGGTTGAGGACAAGAGTAATAGGGATAGTAATAATAGAATATGTATAATAATAACAGTCATAGCGATAATAATAATAGTAATAAGGATAATAATAATAGTTATAGTGCTAGTAATAATAGTAATAAGGATAATAATAATAGTTATAGCGATATTAATAATAGTAATAAGGGAAATAATAATAGTTATAAGGATAAAGACAAGAGTAATAGGGATAGTAATAACAGAATAAGGGTAGTAATAACAGTCATAGCGATAATAATAATAGTTATAGCGATAATAATAATAGTAATAAGGGAAATAATAATAATTATCAGGATAAAGACAAGAGTAATAGGGATAATAATAATAGAATAAGTATAATAATAACAGTCATAGCGATAATAATAATAGTAATAAGGATAATAATAATAGTTATAGTGCTAGTAATAATAGTAATAAGGATAATAATAATAGTTATAGCGATATTAATAATAGTTATAAGGATAAAGTGAAGAGTAATAGGGATAGTAATAATAGAATAAGGATAATAATAACAGTCATAGCGATAATAATAATAGTAGTAAGGATAATAATAATAGTAATAAGGATAATAATAATAGTTATAGCGACAATAATAATAGTAATAAGGATAAACATTATAGTTATAGTGCTAATAATACTAGTAATAAGGATGATAATAATAGTTGTAAGGATAAAGACAAGAGTAATAGGAATAATAATAATAGTATTAATGATAATAATAGTAGTTATAAGGATAAAGACCAGAGTAATAGGGATAGTAATAATAGAATAAGAATAATAATAACAGTCATTGCGATAATAATAATAGTAATAAGGATAATAATAATAGTTATAGTGCCAATAATAATAGTAATAAGGATAATAATAATAGTTATAGTGCCAATAATAATAGTAATAAGGATAATGATAATAGTTATAAGGATAAAGACAAGAGTAATAGGGATAGCAATAATAGAATAAGAATAATAGTAACAGTCATACCGATAATAATAATAGTAATAAGGATAATAATAATAGTTATAGTGCTAATAATAATAGTAATATGGATAAACATAATAGTTATAGTGCTAATAATACGAGTAATAAGAATAATAATAACACTTATGGCGACAATAATAATAGTAATAAGGGAAATAATAATAATTATCAGCATAAAGAAAGAGTAATAGGGATAGTAATAATAGAATGAGTATAATAATAACAGTCACAGCAATAATAATAATAGTAATAAGGATAATAATAATAGTTATAGTGCTAGTAATAATTGTAATAAGGATAATAATAACAGTTATAGCGATAATAATAATAGTAATAAGGATGATAATAATAGTTATAGTGCGAGTAATAATAGTAATAAGGATAAACATAATAGTTATAGTGATAATAATACGGGTAATACGGATAATAATAACAGTTATAGCGATAATAATAATAGTAATAAGGGAAATAATAATAATTATCAGGATAAAGACAAGAGTAATAGAGATAGTAATAATAGAATAAGTATAATAACAACAGTCATAGCGATAATAATAATAGTAATAACGATAATAATAATAGTTATAGTGCTAGTAATAATAGTAATAAGGATAATAATAATAGTTATAGCGACAATAATAATAGTAATAAGGGTAATAATAATAGTTATAGTGCTAATAATAATAGTAATAAGGATAATAATAACAGGTATAGTGATAATAATAATAGTTATAAGGTTGAGGACAAGAGTAATAGGGATAGTAATAATAGAATGAGTATAATAATAGCAGTCATAGCGATAATAATAATAGTAATAAGGATAATAATAATAGTTATAGTGCGAATAATAATAGTAATAATAATAAACATAATAGTTGTAGTGCTAATAACACGGGCAATACGGATAATAATAACAGTTATAGCGATAATAATAATAGTAATAAGGGAAATAATAATAATTATCAGGATAAAGAAAAGAGTAATAGGGATAGAAATAATAGAATAAGTATAATAATAACAGTCATAGCGATAATAATAATAGTAATAAGGATAATAATAATAGTTATAGTGCCAGTAATAATAGTTATAGTGCTAGTAATAATAGTAATAAGGATAATAATAATAGTTATAGCGATAATAATAATAGTAATAAGGGAAATAATAATAGTTATAAGGATAAAGACAAGAGTAATAGGGATAGTAATAATAGAATAAGAATAATAATAACAGTCATAGCGATAATAATAATAGTAGTAAGGATAATAATAATAGTAATAAGGATAATAATAACAGTCATAGCGATAATAATAATAGTAATACGGATAATAATAATAGTTATAGTGCTAGTAATAATTGTAATAAGGATAATGATAACAGTTATAGCGATAATAATAATAGTAATAAGGATAATAATAATAGTTATAAGGATAAAGACAAGAGTAATAGGGATAGTAATAATAGAATAAGGATAATAATAATAGTTATAGCGCTAATAATACTGGTAATAAGGATAATAATAACAGTTATAGCGATAATAATAATAGTAATAAGGGAAATAATAATAATTATCAGGATAAAGACAAGAGTAATAGGGATAGTAATAATAGAATAAGTATAATAATAACAGTCATAGCAATAATAATAATAGTAATAAGGATAATAATTATAGTTATAGTGCTAGTAATAATAGTAATAAGGATAATAATAATAGTTATAGCGATAATAATAATAGTTATAAGGATAAGGTGAAGCGTAATAGGGATAGTAATAATAGAATAAGGATAATAATAACAGTCATAGCGATAATAATAATAGTAGTAAGGATAATAATAATAGTTATAGCGATAATAATAATAGTAATAAGGATAATAATAATAGTTATAGTGCGAATAATAATAGTAATAAGGACAAACAGAATAGTTATAGTGCTAATAATACTAGTAATAAGGATAATAATAATAGTTGTAGTGCTAATAATAATAGTAATAAAGATAATAATAACAGTTATAGCGATAATAATAATAGTAATAAGGGAAATAATAATAATTATCAGGATAAAAACAAGAGTAATAGGGATAGTAATAATAGAATAAGTATAATAATGACAGTCATAGCGATAATAATAATAGTAATAAGGATAATAATAACAGGTATAGCGATAATAATAATAGTAATAAGGATATTAATAATAGTTATAGTGCTTAAAATAATAGTAATAAGGATAATAATAATATTTAGAGTGCGAATAATAATAGTAATAAGGATAAACAGAATAGTTATAGCGGTACTAATACTAGTAATAAGGATAATAATAACAGTTATAGCGATAATAATAATAGTAATAAGGATAATAATAATAGTTATAGTGCGAATAATAATAGTAATAAGGATAAACATAATAGTTATAGTGCAAATAATACGGGTAATACGGATAATAATAACAGTCATAGCGATAATAATAATAGTAATAAGGGAAATAATAATAGTTATAAGGATAAAGACAAGAGTAATAGGGATAGTAATAATAGAATAAGGATAGTAATAACAGTCATAGCGATAATAATAATAGTTATAGCGATAATAATAATAGTAATAAGGATAATAATAATAGCTATAGTGCGAATAATAATAGTAATAAGGATAAACATAATAGTTATAGTGCTAATAATACTAGTAATAACGATAATAATAACAGTCTAGCGCTACTAATACTAGTAATAAGGATAATAATAACAGTTATAGCGATAATAATAATAGTAATAAGGGAAATAATAATAATTATCAGGATAAAGACAAGAGTAATAGGGATAATAATAATAGAATAAGTATAATAATAACAGTCATAGCGATAATAATAATAGTAATAAGGATAATAATAATAGTTATAGTGCTAGTAATAATAGTAATAAGGATAATAATAATAGTTATAGCGATATTAATAATAGTTATAAGGATAAAGTGAAGAGTAATAGGGATAGTAATAATAGAATATGGATAATAATAACAGTCATAGCGATAATAATAATAGTAGTAAGGATAATAATAAGAGTAATAAGGATAATAATAATAGTTATAGCGACAATAATAATAGTAATAAGGATAAACATTATAGTTATAGTGCTAATAATACTAGTAATAAGGATAATAATAAGAGCTATAGCAATAGTAATAATAGTAATAAGGATGATAATAATAGTTGTAAGGATAAAGACAAGAGTAATAGAAATAATAATAATAGTATTAATGATAATAATAGTAGTTATAAGGATAAAGACCAGAGTAATAGGGATAGTAATAATAGAATAAGGATAATAATAACAGTCATTGCGATAATAATAATAGTAATAAGGATAATAATAATAGTTATAGTGCCAATAATAATAGTAATAAGGGAAATAATAATAGTTATAAGGATAAAGACAAGAGTAATAGGGATAGTAATAATAGAATAAGAATAATAATAACAGTCATAGCGATAATAATAATAGTAGTCAGGATAATAATAATAGATATACCGATAATAATAATAGTAATAAGGATAATAATAATAGTTATAGTGCTAGTAATAATAGTAATAAGGATAATAATAATAGTTATAGCGATAATAAATATAGTTATAAGGTTAAAGTGAAGAGTAATAGGGATAGTAATAATAGAATAAGGATAATAATAACAGACATGGCGATAATAATAATAGTAGTAAGGATAATAATAACAGTTATAACGATAATACTAATAGTATTAACGATCATAATAATAGATATAAGGACAAAAACAAGAGTTATAGCGATAATAATAATAGTAATAAGGATAATAATAACAGTTATAGCGATAATAATAATAGTAATAAGGGAAATAATAATAATTATCAGGATAAAAACAAGAGTAATAGGGATAGTAATAATACAATAAGTATAATAATAACAGTCATAGCGATAATAATAATAGTAGTAAGGATAATAATAATAGTAATAAGGATAATAATAACAGTCATAGCGATAATAATAATAGTAATAAGGATAATAATAATAGTTATAGCGACAATAATAATAGTAATAAGGATAATAATAACAGTTATAGTGCGAATGATAATAGTAATAAGCATAATAATAATAGTTATAACGATAAAGACAAGAGTAATAGGGATAGAAATAATAGAATAAGGATAATAATAACAATCATAGCGATAATAATAATAGTAATAAGGATAATAATAACAATCATGGCGATAATAATAATAGTAATAAGGATAATAATAACATTTATAGTGAGAATAATAATAGTAATAAGGATAATAATAACAGTTATAGTGCGAATAATAATAGTAATAAGCATAATAATAATAGTTATAACGATAAAGACAAGAGTAATAGGGATAGAAATAATAGAATAAGGATAATAATAACAATCATAGCGATAATAATAATAGTAATAAGGATAATAATAACAGTCATGGCGATAATAATAATAGTAATAAGGATAATAATAACATTTATAGTGAGAATAATAATAATAATAAGGATAAACATAATAGTTATTGTGGTTCTAATACTAGTAATAAGGATAATAATAATAGTTATAGTGCGAATAATAATAGCAATAAGGATAAACATAATAGTTATAGTGCTAATAGTACTTGTAATAAGGATAATAATAATAGTTATAGAGCTAATCATAATAGTAATAAGGATAATAATCACAGTTATAGCGATAATAATAATAGTAATAAGGATAATAATAATAGTTATAGTGCTAATAATAATAGTAATAAGCATAATAATAATAGTTATAACGATAAAGACAAGAGTAATAGGGATAGAAATAAAGAATAAGGATAATAATAACAATCATAGCGATAATAATAATAGTAATAAGGATGATAATAATAGTTATAGTGCTTAAAATAATAGTAATAAGGATAAACATAATAGTTATAGTGCTAATAATACGGGTAATACGGATAATAATAACAGTTATAGCGATAATAATAATAGTAATAAGGGAAATAATAATAATTATCAGGATAAAGACAAGAGTAATAGGGATAGTAATAATAGAATATGTATAATAATAACAGTCATAGCGATAATAATAATAGTAATAAGGATAATAATAATAGTTATAGTGCTAGTAATAATAGTAATAAGGATAATAATAATAGTTATAGCGATATTAATAATAATAATAAGGGAAATAATAATAGTTATAAGGATAAAGACAAGAGTAATAGGGATAGTAATAATAGAATAAGGATAGTAATAACAGTCATAGCGATAATAATAACAGTTATAGCGATAATAATAATAGTAATAAGGATAATAATAATAGTTATAGTGCGAATAATAATAGTAATAAGGATAAACATAATAGTTATAGTGCAAATAATACGGGTAATACGGATAATAATAACAGTTATAGCGATAATAATAATAGTAATAAGGGAAATAATAATAATTATCAGGATAAAGACAAGAGTAATAGGGATAGTAATAATAGAATAAGTATAATAATAACAGTCATAGCGATAATAATAATAGTAATAAGGATAATAATAATAGTTATAGTGCTGGTAATAATAGTAATAAGGATAATAATAATAGTTATAGCGATAATAATAATAGTAATAAGGGAAATAATAATAGTTATAAGGATAAAGACAAGAGTAATAGGGATAGTAATAATAGAATAAGGATAGTAATAACAGTCATAGCGATAATAATAATAGTTATAGCGATAATAATAATAGTAATAAGGATAATAATAATAGCTATAGTGCGAATAATAATAGTAATAAGGATAAACATAATAGTTATAGTGCTAATAATACTAGCAATAAGGATGATAATAATAGTTATAGTGCTAATAATACTAGTAATAAGGATAATAATAACAGTCATGGCGATAATAATAATAGGAATAAGGATATTAATAATAGTTATAGTGCTTAAAATAATACTAATAAGGATAATAATAATATTTATAGTGCGAATAATAATAGTAATAAGGATAAACAGAATAGTTATAGTGGTACTAATACTTGTAATAAGGATAATAATAATAGTTATAGTGCTAATAATAATAGTAATAAGGATAATAATAATAGTTATAGTGCTAATAATAATAGTAATAAGGGAAATAATAATAATTATCAGGATAAAGACAAGAGTAATAGGGATAGTAATATTAGAATAAGTATAATAATAACAGGTATAGCGATAATAATAATAGTAATAAGGATATTAATAATAGTTATAGTGCTTAAAATAGTAGTAATAAGGATAAACATAATAGTTATAGTGCTAATAATACGGGTAATACGGATAATAATAACAGTTATAGCGATAATAATAATAGTAATAAGGGAAATAATAATAATTATCAGGATAAAGACAAGAGTAATAGGGATAGTAATAATAGAATATGTATAATAATAACAGTCATAGCGATAATAATAATAGTAATAAGGATAATAATAATAGTTATAGTGCTAGTAATAATAGTAATAAGGATAATAATAATAGTTATAGCGATATTAATAATAATAATAAGGGAAATAATAATAGTTATAAGGATAAAGACAAGAGTAATAGGGATAGTAATAATAGAATAAGGATAGTAATAACAGTCATAGCGATAATAATAACAGTTATAGCGATAATAATAATAGTAATAAGGATAATAATAATAGTTATAGTGCGAATAATAATAGTAATAAGGATAAACATAATAGTTATAGTGCAAATAATACGGGTAATACGGATAATAATAACAGTTATAGCGATAATAATAATAGTAATAAGGGAAATAATAATAATTATCAGGATAAAGACAAGAGTAATAGGGATAGTAATAATAGAATAAGTATAATAATAACAGTCATAGCGATAATAATAATAGTAATAAGGATAATAATAATAGTTATAGTGCTGGTAATAATAGTAATAAGGATAATAATAATAGTTATAGCGATAATAATAATAGTAATAAGGGAAATAATAATAGTTATAAGGATAAAGACAAGAGTAATAGGGATAGTAATAATAGAATAAGGATAGTAATAACAGTCATAGCGATAATAATAATAGTTATAGCGATAATAATAATAGTAATAAGGATAATAATAATAGCTATAGTGCGAATAATAATAGTAATAAGGATAAACATAATAGTTATAGTGCTAATAATACTAGCAATAAGGATAATAATAACAGTCTAGCGCTAATAATACTAGTATTAAGGATAATAATAACAGTTATAGCGAAAATAATAATAGTAATAAGGGAAATAATAATAATTATCAGGATAAAGACAAGAGTAATAGGGATAGAAATAATAGAATAAGTATAATAATAACAGTCATAGCGATAATAATAATAGTAATAAGGATAATAATAATAGTTATAGTGCCAGTAATAATAGTTATAGTGCTAGTAATAATAGTAATAAGGATAATAATAATAGTTATAGCGATAATAATAATAGTAATAAGGGAAATAATAATAGTTATAAGGATAAAGACAAGAGTAATAGGGATAGTAATAATAGAATAAGAATAATAATAACAGTCATAGCGATAATAATAATAGTAGTAAGGATAATAATAATAGATATACCGATAATAATAATAGTAATAAGGATAATAATAATAGTTATAGTGCTAGTAATAATAGTAATAAGGATAATAATAATAGTTATAGCGATAATAAATATAGTTATAAGGTTAAAGTGAAGAGTAATAGGGATAGTAATAATAGAATAAGGATAATAATAACAGACATGGCGATAATAATAATAGTAGTAAGGATAATAATAACAGTTATAACGATAATACTAATAGTATTAACGATCATAATAATAGATATAAGGACAAAAACAAGAGTTATAGCGATAATAATAATAGTAATAAGGATAATAATAACAGTTATAGCGATAATAATAATAGTAATAAGGGAAATAATAATAATTATCAGGATAAAAACAAGAGTAATAGGGATAGTAATAATACAATAAGTATAATAATAACAGTCATAGCGATAATAATAATAGTAGTAAGGATAATAATAATAGTAATAAGGATAATAATAACAGTCATAGCGATAATAATAATAGTAATAAGGATAATAATAATAGTTATAGCGACAATAATAATAGTAATAAGGATAATAATAACAGTTATAGTGCGAATAATAATAGTAATAAGCATAATAATAATAGTTATAACGATAAAGACAAGAGTAATAGGGATAGAAATAATAGAATAAGGATAATAATAACAATCATAGCGATAATAATAATAGTAATAAGGATAATAATAACAATCATGGCGATAATAATAATAGTAATAAGGATAATAATAACATTTATAGTGAGAATAATAATAGTAATAAGGATAATAATAACAGTTATAGTGCGAATAATAATAGTAATAAGCATAATAATAATAGTTATAACGATAAAGACAAGAGTAATAGGGATAGAAATAATAGAATAAGGATAATAATAACAATCATAGCGATAATAATAATAGTAATAAGGATAATAATAACAGTCATGGCGATAATAATAATAGTAATAAGGATAATAATAACATTTATAGTGAGAATAATAATAATAATAAGGATAAACATAATAGTTATTGTGGTTCTAATACTAGTAATAAGGATAATAATAATAGTTATAGTGCGAATAATAATAGCAATAAGGATAAACATAATAGTTATAGTGCTAATAATAATAGTAATAAGGATAATAATAATAGTTATAGTGCTAATAATAATAGTAATAAGGGAAATAATAATAATTATCAGGATAAAGACAAGAGTAATAGGGATAGTAATATTAGAATAAGTATAATAATAACAGGTATAGCGATAATAATAATAGTAATAAGGATATTAATAATAGTTATAGTGCTTAAAATAATAGTAATAAGGATAAACATAATAGTTATAGTGCTAATAATACGGGTAATACGGATAATAATAACAGTTATAGCGATAATAATAATAGTAATAAGGGAAATAATAATAATTATCAGGATAAAGACAAGAGTAATAGGGATAGTAATAATAGAATATGTATAATAATAACAGTCATAGCGATAATAATAATAGTAATAAGGATAATAATAATAGTTATAGTGCTAGTAATAATAGTAATAAGGATAATAATAATAGTTATAGCGATATTAATAATAATAATAAGGGAAATAATAATAGTTATAAGGATAAAGACAAGAGTAATAGGGATAGTAATAATAGAATAAGGATAGTAATAACAGTCATAGCGATAATAATAACAGTTATAGCGATAATAATAATAGTAATAAGGATAATAATAATAGTTATAGTGCGAATAATAATAGTAATAAGGATAAACATAATAGTTATAGTGCAAATAATACGGGTAATACGGATAATAATAACAGTTATAGCGATAATAATAATAGTAATAAGGGAAATAATAATAATTATCAGGATAAAGACAAGAGTAATAGGGATAGTAATAATAGAATAAGTATAATAATAACAGTCATAGCGATAATAATAATAGTAATAAGGATAATAATAATAGTTATAGTGCTGGTAATAATAGTAATAAGGATAATAATAATAGTTATAGCGATAATAATAATAGTAATAAGGGAAATAATAATAGTTATAAGGATAAAGACAAGAGTAATAGGGATAGTAATAATAGAATAAGGATAGTAATAACAGTCATAGCGATAATAATAATAGTTATAGCGATAATAATAATAGTAATAAGGATAATAATAATAGCTATAGTGCGAATAATAATAGTAATAAGGATAAACATAATAGTTATAGTGCTAATAATACTAGCAATAAGGATAATAATAACAGTCTAGCGCTAATAATACTAGTATTAAGGATAATAATAACAGTTATAGCGAAAATAATAATAGTAATAAGGGAAATAATAATAATTATCAGGATAAAGACAAGAGTAATAGGGATAGAAATAATAGAATAAGTATAATAATAACAGTCATAGCGATAATAATAATAGTAATAAGGATAATAGTAATAGTTATAGTGCCAGTAATAATAGTTATAGTGCTAGTAATAATAGTAAGAAGGATAATAATAATAGTTATAGCGATAATAATAATAGTAATAAGGGAAATAATAATAGTTATAAGGATAAAGACAAGAGTAATAGGGATAGTAATAATAGAATAAGAATAATAATAACAGTCATAGCGATAATAATAATAGTAGTAAGGATAATAATAATAGTAATAAGGATAATAATAACAGTCATAGCGATAATAATAATAGTAATACGGATAATAATAATAGTTATAGTGCTAGTAATAATTGTAATAAGGATAATGATAACAGTTATAGCGATAATAATAATAGTAATAAGGATAATAATAATAGTTATAAGGATAAAGACAAGAGTAATAGGGATAGTAATAATAGAATAAGGATAATAATAACAGTCATAGCAATAATTATAATAGTCATAAGGATAATAATAATAGTTATAGCGCTAATAATACTAGTAATAAGGATAATAATAACAGTTATAGCGATAATAATAATAGTAATAAGGGAAATAATAATAATTATCAGGATAAAGACAAGAGTAAAGGGATAGTAATAATAGAATAAGTATAATAATAACAGTCATAGCAATAATAATAATAGTAATAAGGATAATAATTATAGTTATAGTGCTAGTAATAATAGTAAGAAGGATAATAATAATAGTTATAGCGATAATAATAATAGTTATAAGGATAAGGTGAAGCGTAATAGGGATAGTAATAATAGAATAAGGATAATAATAACAGTCATAGGTCTAATAATAATAGTAGTAAGGATAATAATAATAGTTATAGCGATAATAATAATAGTAATAAGGATAATAATAATAGTTATAGTGCGAATAATAATAGTAATAAGGACAAACAGAATAGTTATAGTGCTAATAATACTAGTAATAAGGATAATAATAATAGTTGTAGTGCTAATAATAATAGTAATAAAGATAATAATAACAGTTATAGCGATAATAATAATAGTAATAAGGATAATAATAACAGTTGTAGCGATAATAATAATAGTAATAAGGGAAATAATAATAATTATCAGGATAAAGACAAGAGTAATAGGGATAGTAATAATAGAATAAGTATAATAATGACAGTCATAGCGATAATAATAATAGTAATAAGGATAATAATAACAGGTATAGCGATAATAATAATAGTAATAAGGATATTAATAATAGTTATGGTGCTTAAAATAATAGTAATAAGGATAATAATAATATTTAGAGTGCGAATAATAATAGTAATAAGGATAAACAGAATAGTTATAGTGGTACTAATACTAGTAATAAGGATAATAATAACAGTTATAGCGATAATAATAATAGTAATAAGGATAATAATAACAGTTATAGCGATAATAATAATAGTAATAAGGGAAATAATAATAATTATCAGGATAAAGACAAGAGTAATAGGGATAGTAATAATAGAATAAGTATAACAATAACAGGTATAGCGATAATAATAATAGTAATAAGGATAATAATAATAGTTATAGTGCTAATAATAATAGTTATAGTGCTAATAATAATAGTAATAAGGGAAATAATAATAATTATCAGGATAAAGACAAGAGTAATAGGGATAGTAATATTAGAATAAGTATAATAATAACAGGTATAGCGATAATAATAATAGTAATAAGGATATTAATAATAGTTATAGTGCTTAAAATAATAGTAAGAAGGATAATAATAATATTTATAGTCGAATAATAATAGTAATAAGGATAAACAGAATAGTTATAGTGGTTCTAATACTGGTAATAAGGATAATAATAATAGTTATAGTGCGAATAATAATAGCAATAAGGATAAACAGAATAGTTATAGTGCTAATAATACTAGTAATAAGGATAATAATAATAGTTATAGTGCTAATAATAATAGTAATAAGGATAATAATAACAGTTATAGCGATAATAATAATAGTATTAATGATAATAATAATAGTTATAGTGCCAATAATAATAGTAATAAGGATAATCATAATAGTTATAGTGCTAATAATACTTGTAATAAGGATAATAATAATAGTTATAGAGCTAATCATAATAGTAATAAGGATAATAATTACAGTTATAGCGATAATAATAATAGTAATAAGGATAATAATAATAGTTATAGTGCTAATAATAATAGTAATAAGCATAATAATAATAGTTATAACGATAAAGACAAGAGTAATAGGGATAGAAATAAAGAATAAGCATAATAATAACAATCATAGCGATAATAATAATAGTAATAAGGATGATAATAATAGTAGTTATAAGGATAAAGACCAGAGTAATAGGGATAGTAATAATAGAATACGGATAATAATATCAGTCATAGCGATAATAATAATAGTTATAGCGATAATAATAATAGTAATAAGGATAATAATAATAGTAATAAGGATAATAATAATAGTCATAGCGATAATAATAATAGTAGTAAGGATAATAATAATAGTTATAGCGATAATAATAATAGTAATAAGCATAATAATAATAGTTATAAGGATAGAGACAAGAGTAATAGGGATAGTAATAATAGAATAAGGATAATATAACAGTCATAGCGATAATAATAATAGTAATAAGGATAATAATAATAGTTATAGTGCTAATAATACTAGTAATAAGGATAATAATAACAGTTATAGCGATAATAATAATAGTAATAAGGGAAATATAATAAATATCAAGATAAAGACAAGAGTAGTAGTGATAGTAATAATAGAAGAAGTATAATAATAACAGTCATAGCGATAATAATAATAGTAATAAGGATAATAATAATAGTTTTAATGCTAATAATAATAGTAATAAGCATAACAATAAAAGTTATAAGGATAAAAACTAGAGTAATAGGGATAGTAATAATAGAATAAGTATAATAATAACAGTCATAGCGATAATAATAATAGTAATAAGGATAATAATAATAGATATAGTGCGAATAATAATAGTAATAAGGATAAACATAATAGTTATAGTGCTAATAATACTAGTAATAAGGATAATAATAACAGTTATAGCGATAATAATAATAGTAATAAGGGAAATAATAATAAATATCAGGATAAAGACAAGAGTAATAGGGATAGTAATAATAGAAGAAGTATAATAATAACAGTCATTGCGATAATAATAATAGAAATAAGGATAATAATAATAGTTATAGTGCTAATAATAATAGTAATAAGCATAATAATAATAGTTATAAGGATAGAGACAAGAGTCATAGGGATAGCAATAATAGAATAAGGATAATAATAACAGTCATAGCGATAATAATAATAGTAATGAGGATAACAATAATAGTTATAGAGATAATAATACTAGTAATAAGGATAATAATAACAGTTATAATGATAATAATAATAGTAATAAGGGAAATAATAATAGTTATAAGGATAAAGACAAGAGTAATAGGGATAGTAATAATAGAATAAGGATAATAATAACAGTCATAGCGATAATAATAATTGTAATAAGGGAAATAATAATAATTATCAGGATAAAGACAAGAGTAATAGGGATAGTAATAATAGAATAAGTATAATGATAACAGTCATAGCGATAATAATAATAGTAGTAAGGATAATAATAATAGTAATAAGGGTAATAATAATAGTTATAAGGATAATAATAATAGTTATAAGGATAAAGACAAGAGTAATAGGGATAGTAATAATAGAATAAGGATAATAATAACAGTCATAGCGATAATAATAATTGTAATAAGGGAAATAATAATAATTATCAGGATAAAGACAAGAGTAATAGGGATAGTAATAATAGAATAAGTATAATGATAACAGTCATAGCGATAATAATAATAGTAGTAAGGATAATAATAATAGTAATAAGGGTAATAATAATAGTTATAAGGATAATAATAATAGTTATAGTGCGAATAATAATAGTAATAAGGATAAACATAATAGTTATAGTGCTAATAATACTAGTAATAAGGATAATAATAACAGTTATAGCGATAATAATAATAGTAATAAGGGAAATAATAATAAATATCAGGATAAAGACAAGAGTAATAGGGATAGTAATAATAGAATAAGGATAATAATAACAGTCATAGCGATAATAATAATAGTAGTAAGGATAATAATAATAGTAGTAAGGGTAATAATAATAGTTATAAGGATAATAATAATAGTTATAAGGATAAAGACAAGAGTAATAGGGATAGTAATAATAGAATAAGTATAATAATAACAGTCATTGCGATAATAATAATAGAAATAAGGATAATAATAATAGTTACAGTGCTAATAATAATAGTAACAAGCATAATAATAATAGTTATAAGGATAGAGACAAGAGTAATAGGGATAGTAATAATAGAATAAGGATAATAATAGCAGTCATAGCGATAATAATAATAGTAATGAGGATAACAATAATAGTTATAGAGATAATAATACTAGTAATAAGGATAATAATAATAGTAATAAGGATAATAATAATAGTTGTAAGGATAAAGACAAGAGTAATAGGGATAGCAATAATAGAATAAGAATAATAGTAACAGTCATACCGATAATAATAATAGTAATAAGGATAAACATAATAGTTATAGTGCTAATAATACTAGTAATAAGAATAATAATAACAGTTATGGCGACAATAATAATAGTAATAAGGGAAATAATAATAATTATCAGGATAAAGAAAGAGTAATAGGGATAGTAATAATAGAATGAGTATAATAATAATAGTCATAGCGACAATAATAATAGTAATAGGGATAATAATAATAGTTATAGTGCGAATAATAATAGTAATAAGGATAAACATAATAGTTATAGTGCTAATAATACTAGTAATAAGGATAATAATAAGAGTTATAAGGATAAAGACAAGAGTAATAGGGATAGTAATAATAGAATAAGGATAATAATAACAGTCATTGCGATAATAATAATAGAAATAAGGATAATAATAATAGTTACAGTGCTAATAATAATAGTAACAAGCATAATAATAATAGTTATAAGGATAGAGACAAGAGTAATAGGGATAGTAATAATAGAATAAGGATAATAATAGCAGTCATAGCGATAATAATAATAGTAATGAGGATAACAATAATAGTTATAGAGATAATAATACTAGTAATAAGGATAATAATAATAGTAATAAGGATAATAATAATAGTTGTAAGGATAAAGACAAGAGTAATAGGGATAGCAATAATAGAATAAGGATAATAATAACAGTCATAGCAATAATTATAATAGTCATAAGGATAATAATAATAGTTATAGCGCTAATAATACTAGTAATAAGGATAATAATAACAGTTATAGCGATAATAATAATAGTAATAAGGGAAATAATAATAATTATCAGGATAAAGACAAGAGTAAAGGGATAGTAATAATAGAATAAGTATAATAATAACAGTCATAGCAATAATAATAATAGTAATAAGGATAATAATTATAGTTATAGTGCTAGTAATAATAGTAAGAAGGATAATAATAATAGTTATAGCGATAATAATAATAGTTATAAGGATAAGGTGAAGCGTAATAGGGATAGTAATAATAGAATAAGGATAATAATAACAGTCATAGGTCTAATAATAATAGTAGTAAGGATAATAATAATAGTTATAGCGATAATAATAATAGTAATAAGGATAATAATAATAGTTATAGTGCTAGTAATAATAGTAATAAGGATAATAATAATAGTTATAGCGATATTAATAATAATAATAAGGGAAATAATAATAGTTATAAGGATAAAGACAAGAGTAATAGGGATAGTAATAATAGAATAAGGATAGTAATAACAGTCATAGCGATAATAATAACAGTTATAGCGATAATAATAATAGTAATAAGGATAATAATAATAGTTATAGTGCGAATAATAATAGTAATAAGGATAAACATAATAGTTATAGTGCAAATAATACGGGTAATACGGATAATAATAACAGTTATAGCGATAATAATAATAGTAATAAGGGAAATAATAATAATTATCAGGATAAAGACAAGAGTAATAGGGATAGTAATAATAGAATAAGTATAATAATAACAGTCATAGCGATAATAATAATAGTAATAAGGATAATAATAATAGTTATAGTGCGAATAATAATAGTAATAAGGATAAACATAATAGTTATAGTGCAAATAATACGGGTAATACGGATAATAATAACAGTTATAGCGATAATAATAATAGTAATAAGGGAAATAATAATAGTTATAAGGATAAAGACAAGAGTAATAGGGATAGTAATAATAGAATAAGGATAGTAATAACAGTCATAGCGATAATAATAATAGTTATAGCGATAATAATAATAGTAATAAGGATAATAATAATAGCTATAGTGCGAATAATAATAGTAATAAGGATAAACATAATAGTTATAGTGCTAATAATACTAGCAATAAGGATAATAATAACAGTCTAGCGCTAATAATACTAGTATTAAGGATAATAATAACAGTTATAGCGAAAATAATAATAGTAATAAGGGAAATAATAATAATTATCAGGATAAAGACAAGAGTAATAGGGATAGAAATAATAGAATAAGTATAATAATAACAGTCATAGCGATAATAATAATAGTAATAAGGATAATAGTAATAGTTATAGTGCCAGTAATAAGTAGTTATAGTGCTAGTAATAATAGTAAGAAGGATAATAATAATAGTTATAGCGATAATAATAATAGTAATAAGGGAAATAATAATAGTTATAAGGATAAAGACAAGAGTAATAGGGATAGTAATAATAGAATAAGAATAATAATAACAGTCATAGCGATAATAATAATAGTAGTAAGGATAATAATAATAGTAATAAGGATAATAATAACAGTCATAGCGATAATAATAATAGTAATACGGATAATAATAATAGTTATAGTGCTAGTAATAATTGTAATAAGGATAATGATAACAGTTATAGCGATAATAATAATAGTAATAAGGATAATAATAATAGTTATAAGGATAAAGACAAGAGTAATAGGGATAGTAATAATAGAATAAGGATAATAATAACAGTCATAGCAATAATTATAATAGTCATAAGGATAATAATAATAGTTATAGCGCTAATAATACTAGTAATAAGGATAATAATAACAGTTATAGCGATAATAATAATAGTAATAAGGGAAATAATAATAATTATCAGGATAAAGACAAGAGTAAAGGGATAGTAATAATAGAATAAGTATAATAATAACAGTCATAGCAATAATAATAATAGTAATAAGGATAATAATTATAGTTATAGTGCTAGTAATAATAGTAAGAAGGATAATAATAATAGTTATAGCGATAATAATAATAGTTATAAGGATAAGGTGAAGCGTAATAGGGATAGTAATAATAGAATAAGGATAATAATAACAGTCATAGGTCTAATAATAATAGTAGTAAGGATAATAATAATAGTTATAGCGATAATAATAATAGTAATAAGGATAATAATAATAGTTATAGTGCTAGTAATAATAGTAATAAGGATAATAATAATAGTTATAGCGATATTAATAATAATAATAAGGGAAATAATAATAGTTATAAGGATAAAGACAAGAGTAATAGGGATAGTAATAATAGAATAAGGATAGTAATAACAGTCATAGCGATAATAATAACAGTTATAGCGATAATAATAATAGTAATAAGGATAATAATAATAGTTATAGTGCGAATAATAATAGTAATAAGGATAAACATAATAGTTATAGTGCAAATAATACGGGTAATACGGATAATAATAACAGTTATAGCGATAATAATAATAGTAATAAGGGAAATAATAATAATTATCAGGATAAAGACAAGAGTAATAGGGATAGTAATAATAGAATAAGTATAATAATAACAGTCATAGCGATAATAATAATAGTAATAAGGATAATAATAATAGTTATAGTGCTGGTAATAATAGTAATAAGGATAATAATAATAGTTATAGCGATAATAATAATAGTAATAAGGGAAATAATAATAGTTATAAGGATAAAGACAAGAGTAATAGGGATAGTAATAATAGAATAAGGATAGTAATAACAGTCATAGCGATAATAATAATAGTTATAGCGATAATAATAATAGTAATAAGGATAATAATAATAGTTATAAGGATAAAGACAAGAGTAATAGGGATAGTAATAATAGAATAAGGATAATAATAACAGTCATAGCGATAATAATAATTGTAATAAGGGAAATAATAATAATTATCAGGATAAAGACAAGAGTAATAGGGATAGTAATAATAGAATAAGTATAATGATAACAGTCATAGCGATAATAATAATAGTAGTAAGGATAATAATAATAGTAATAAGGGTAATAATAATAGTTATAAGGATAATAATAATAGTTATAAGGATAAAGACAAGAGTAATAGGGATAGTAATAATAGAATAAGGATAATAATAACAGTCATAGCGATAATAATAATTGTAATAAGGGAAATAATAATAATTATCAGGATAAAGACAAGAGTAATAGGGATAGTAATAATAGAATAAGTATAATGATAACAGTCATAGCGATAATAATAATAGTAGTAAGGATAATAATAATAGTAATAAGGGTAATAATAATAGTTATAAGGATAATAATAATAGTTATAGTGCGAATAATAATAGTAATAAGGATAAACATAATAGTTATAGTGCTAATAATACTAGTAATAAGGATAATAATAACAGTTATAGCGATAATAATAATAGTAATAAGGGAAATAATAATAAATATCAGGATAAAGACAAGAGTAATAGGGATAGTAATAATAGAATAAGGATAATAATAACAGTCATAGCGATAATAATAATAGTAGTAAGGATAATAATAATAGTAGTAAGGGTAATAATAATAGTTATAAGGATAATAATAATAGTTATAAGGATAAAGACAAGAGTAATAGGGATAGTAATAATAGAATAAGTATAATAATAACAGTCATTGCGATAATAATAATAGAAATAAGGATAATAATAATAGTTACAGTGCTAATAATAATAGTAACAAGCATAATAATAATAGTTATAAGGATAGAGACAAGAGTAATAGGGATAGTAATAATAGAATAAGGATAATAATAGCAGTCATAGCGATAATAATAATAGTAATGAGGATAAACAGAATAGTTATAGTGGTACTAATACTAGTAATAAGGATAATAATAACAGTTATAGCGATAATAATAATAGTAATAAGGATAATAATAACAGTTATAGCGATAATAATAATAGTAATAAGGGAAATAATAATAATTATCAGGATAAAGACAAGAGTAATAGGGATAGTAATAATAGAATAAGTATAATAATAACAGGTATAGCGATAATAATAATAGTAATAAGGATAATAATAATAGTTATAGTGCTAATAATAATAGTTATAGTGCTAATAATAATAGTAATAAGGGAAATAATAATAATTATCAGGATAAAGACAAGAGTAATAGGGATAGTAATATTAGAATAAGTATAATAATAACAGGTATAGCGATAATAATAATAGTAATAAGGATATTAATAATAGTTATAGTGCTTAAAATAATAGTAAGAAGGATAATAATAATATTTATAGTGCGAATAATAATAGTAATAAGGATAAACAGAATAGTTATAGTGGTTCTAATACTGGTAATAAGGATAATAATAATAGTTATAGTGCGAATAATAATAGCAATAAGGATAAACAGAATAGTTATAGTGCTAATAATACTAGTAATAAGGATAATAATAATAGTTATAGTGCTAATAATAATAGTAATAAGGATAATAATAACAGTTATAGCGATAATAATAATAGTATTAATGATAATAATAATAGTTATAGTGCTAATAATAATAGTAATAAGGATAATCATAATAGTTATAGTGCTAATAATACTTGTAATAAGGATAATAATAATAGTTATAGAGCTAATCATAATAGTAATAATGATAATAATTACAGTTATAGCGATAATAATAATAGTAATAAGGATAATAATAATAGTTATAGTGCTAATAATAATAGTAATAAGCATAATAATAATAGTTATAACGATAAAGACAAGAGTAATAGGGATAGAAATAAAGAATAAGCATAATAATAACAATCATAGCGATAATAATAATAGTAATAAGGATGATAATAATAGTAGTTATAAGGATAAAGACCAGAGTAATAGGGATAGTAATAATAGAATACGGATAATAATATCAGTCATAGCGATAATAATAATAGTTATAGCGATAATAATAATAGTAATAAGGATAATAATAATAGTAATAAGGATAATAATAATAGTCATAGCGATAATAATAATAGTAGTAAGGATAATAATAATAGTTATAGCGATAATAATAATAGTAATAAGCATAATAATAATAGTTATAAGGATAGAGACAAGAGTAATAGGGATAGTAATAATAGAATAAGGATAATATAACAGTCATAGCGATAATAATAATAGTAATAAGGATAATAATAATAGTTATAGTGCTAATAATACTAGTAATAAGGATAATAATAACAGTTATAGCGATAATAATAATAGTAATAAGGGAAATATAATAAATATCAAGATAAAGACAAGAGTAGTAGAGATAGTAATAATAGAAGAAGTATAATAATAACAGTCATAGCGATAATAATAATAGTAGTAAGGATAATAATAATAGTAGTAAGGGTAATAATAATAGTTATAAGGATAATAATAATAGTTATAAGGATAAAGACAAGAGTAATAGGGATAGTAATAATAGAATAAGTATAATAATAACAGTCATTGCGATAATAATAATAGAAATAAGGATAATAATAATAGTTACAGTGCTAATAATAATAGTAACAAGCATAATAATAATAGTTATAAGGATAGAGACAAGAGTAATAGGGATAGTAATAATAGAATAAGGATAATAATAGCAGTCATAGCGATAATAATAATAGTAATGAGGATAAACAGAATAGTTATAGTGGTACTAATACTAGTAATAAGGATAATAATAACAGTTATAGCGATAATAATAATAGTAATAAGGATAATAATAACAGTTATAGCGATAATAATAATAGTAATAAGGGAAATAATAATAATTATCAGGATAAAGACAAGAGTAATAGGGATAGTAATAATAGAATAAGTATAATAATAACAGGTATAGCGATAATAATAATAGTAATAAGGATAATAATAATAGTTATAGTGCTAATAATAATAGTAATAAGGGAAATAATAATAATTATCAGGATAAAGACAAGAGTAATAGGGATAGTAATATTAGAATAAGTATAATAATAACAGGTATAGCGATAATAATAATAGTAATAAGGATATTAATAATAGTTATAGTGCTTAAAATAATAGTAAGAAGGATAATAATAATATTTATAGTGCGAATAATAATAGTAATAAGGATAAACAGAATAGTTATAGTGGTTCTAATACTGGTAATAAGGATAATAATAATAGTTATAGTGCGAATAATAATAGCAATAAGGATAAACAGAATAGTTATAGTGCTAATAATACTAGTAATAAGGATAATAATAATAGTTATAGTGCTAATAATAATAGTAATAAGGATAATAATAACAGTTATAGCGATAATAATAATAGTATTAATGATAATAATAATAGTTATAGTGCTAATAATAATAGTAATAAGGATAATCATAATAGTTATAGTGCTAATAATACTTGTAATAAGGATAATAATAATAGTTATAGAGCTAATCATAATAGTAATAATGATAATAATTACAGTTATAGCGATAATAATAATAGTAATAAGGATAATAATAATAGTTATAGTGCTAATAATAATAGTAATAAGCATAATAATAATAGTTATAACGATAAAGACAAGAGTAATAGGGATAGAAATAAAGAATAAGCATAATAATAACAATCATAGCGATAATAATAATAGTAATAAGGATGATAATAATAGTAGTTATAAGGATAAAGACCAGAGTAATAGGGATAGTAATAATAGAATACGGATAATAATATCAGTCATAGCGATAATAATAATAGTTATAGCGATAATAATAATAGTAATAAGGATAATAATAATAGTAATAAGGATAATAATAATAGTCATAGCGATAATAATAATAGTAGTAAGGATAATAATAATAGTTATAGCGATAATAATAATAGTAATAAGCATAATAATAATAGTTATAAGGATAGAGACAAGAGTAATAGGGATAGTAATAATAGAATAAGGATAATATAACAGTCATAGCGATAATAATAATAGTAATAAGGATAATAATAATAGTTATAGTGCTAATAATACTAGTAATAAGGATAATAATAACAGTTATAGCGATAATAATAATAGTAATAAGGGAAATATAATAAATATCAAGATAAAGACAAGAGTAGTAGTGATAGTAATAATAGAAGAAGTATAATAATAACAGTCATAGCGATAATAATAATAGTAATAAGGATAATAATAATAGTTTTAATGCTAATAATAATAGTAATAAGCATAACAATAAAAGTTATAAGGATAAAAACTAGAGTAATAGGGATAGTAATAATAGAATAAGTATAATAATAACAGTCATAGCGATAATAATAATAGTAATAAGGATAATAATAATAGATATAGTGCGAATAATAATAGTAATAAGGATAAACATAATAGTTATAGTGCTAATAATACTAGTAATAAGGATAATAATAACAGTTATAGCGATAATAATAATAGTAATAAGGGAAATAATAATAGTTATAAGGATAAAGACAAGAGTAATAGGGATAGTAATAATAGAATAAGGATAATAATAACAGTCATAGCGATAATAATAATTGTAATAAGGGAAATAATAATAATTATCAGGATAAAGACAAGAGTAATAGGGATAGTAATAATAGAATAAGTATAATGATAACAGTCATAGCGATAATAATAATAGTAGTAAGGATAATAATAATAGTAATAAGGGTAATAATAATAGTTATAAGGATAATAATAATAGTTATAAGGATAAAGACAAGAGTAATAGGGATAGTAATAATAGAATAAGGATAATAATAACAGTCATAGCGATAATAATAATTGTAATAAGGGAAATAATAATAATTATCAGGATAAAGACAAGAGTAATAGGGATAGTAATAATAGAATAAGTATAATGATAACAGTCATAGCGATAATAATAATAGTAGTAAGGATAATAATAATAGTAATAAGGGTAATAATAATAGTTATAAGGATAATAATAATAGTTATAGTGCGAATAATAATAGTAATAAGGATAAACATAATAGTTATAGTGCTAATAATACTAGTAATAAGGATAATAATAACAGTTATAGCGATAATAATAATAGTAATAAGGGAAATAATAATAAATATCAGGATAAAGACAAGAGTAATAGGGATAGTAATAATAGAATAAGGATAATAATAACAGTCATAGCGATAATAATAATAGTAGTAAGGATAATAATAATAGTAGTAAGGGTAATAATAATAGTTATAAGGATAATAATAATAGTTATAAGGATAGAGACAAGAGTAATAGGGATAGTAATAATAGAATGAGTATAATAATAATAGTCATAGCGACAATAATAATAGTAATAGGGATAATAATAATAGTTATAGTGCGAATAATAATAGTAATAAGGATAAACATAATAGTTATAGTGCTAATAATACTAGTAATAAGGATAATAATAAGAGTTATAAGGATAAAGACAAGAGTAATAGGGATAGTAATAATAGAATAAGGATAATAATAACAGTCATTGCGATAATAATAATAGAAATAAGGATAATAATAATAGTTACAGTGCTAATAATAATAGTAACAAGCATAATAATAATAGTTATAAGGATAGAGACAAGAGTAATAGGGATAGTAATAATAGAATAAGGATAATAATAGCAGTCATAGCGATAATAATAATAGTAATGAGGATAACAATAATAGTTATAGAGATAATAATACTAGTAATAAGGATAATAATAATAGTAATAAGGATAATAATAATAGTTGTAAGGATAAAGACAAGAGTAATAGGGATAGCAATAATAGAATAAGAATAATAGTAACAGTCATACCGATAATAATAATAGTAATAAGGATAAACATAATAGTTATAGTGCTAATAATACTAGTAATAAGAATAATAATAACAGTTATGGCGACAATAATAATAGTAATAAGGGAAATAATAATAATTATCAGGATAAAGAAAGAGTAATAGGGATAGTAATAATAGAATGAGTATAATAATAATAGTCATAGCGACAATAATAATAGTAATAGGGATAATAATAATAGTTATAGTGCGAATAATAATAGTAATAAGGATAAACATAATAGTTATAGTGCTAATAATACTAGTAATAAGGATAATAATAAGAGTTATAAGGATAAAGACAAGAGTAATAGGGATAGTAATAATAGAATAAGGATAATAATAACAGTCATAGCGATAATAATAATAGTAATAAGGATAATAATAATAGATATAGTGCGAATAATAATAGTAATAAGGATAAACATAATAGTTATAGTGCTAATAATACTAGTAATAAGGATAATAATAACAGTTATAGCGATAATAATAATAGTAATAAGGGAAATAATAATAAATATCAGGATAAAGACAAGAGTAATAGGGATAGTAATAATAGAAGAAGTATAATAATAACAGTCATTGCGATAATAATAATAGAAATAAGGATAATAATAATAGTTATAGTGCTAATAATAATAGTAATAAGCATAATAATAATAGTTATAAGGATAGAGACAAGAGTCATAGGGATAGCAATAATAGAATAAGGATAATAATAACAGTCATAGCGATAATAATAATAGTAATGAGGATAACAATAATAGTTATAGAGATAATAATACTAGTAATAAGGATAATAATAACAGTTATAATGATAATAATAATAGTAATAAGGGAAATAATAATAGTTATAAGGATAAAGACAAGAGTAATAGGGATAGTAATAATAGAATAAGGATAATAATAACAGTCATAGCGATAATAATAATTGTAATAAGGATAAACATAATAGTTATAGTGCTAATAATACTAGTAATAAGAATAATAATAACAGTTATGGCGACAATAATAATAGTAATAAGGGAAATAATAATAATTATCAGGATAAAGACAAGAGTAATAGGGATAGTAATAATAGAATAAGTATAATAATTACAGTCATAGCGATAATAATAATAGTAATAAGGATAATAATAATAGTTATAGCGACAATAATAATAGTAATAAGGATAAACATTATAGTTATAGTGCTAATAATACTAGTAATAAGGATAATAATAAGAGCTATAGCAATAATAATAATAGTAATAAGGATAATAATAATAGTAATAAGGATGATAATAATAGTTGTAAGGATAAAGACAAGAGTAATAGGAATAATAATAATAGTATTAATGATAATAATAGTAGTTATAAGGATAAAGACCAGAGTAATAGGGATAGTAATAATAGAATAAGAATAATAATAACAGTCATTGCGATAATAATAATAGTAATAAGGATAATAATAATAGTTATAGTGCCAATAATAATAGTAATAAGGATAATAATAATAGTTATAAGGATAAAGACAAGAGTAATAGGGATAGCAATAATAGAATAAGAATAATAGTAACAGTCATACCGATAATAATAATAGTAATAAGGATAATAATAATAGTTATAGCGACAATAATAATAGTAATAAGGGTAATAATAATAGTTATAGTGCTAATAATAATAGTAATAAGGATAATGATAACAGGTATAGTGATAATAATAATAGTTATAAGGTTGAGGACAAGAGTAATAGGGATAGTAATAATAGAATGAGTATAATAATAGCAGTCATAGCGATAATAATAATAGTAATAAGGATAATAATAATAGTTATAGTGCTAGTAATAATAGTAATAAGGATAATAATAATACTTATAGCGATATTAATAATAGTAATAAGGGAAATAATAATAGTTATAAGGATAAAGACAAGAGTAATAGGGATAGTAATAATAGAATAAGGATAGTAATAACAGTCATAGCGATAATAATAATAGTTATAGCGATAATAATAATAGTAATAAGGATAATAATAACAGTCATAGCGATAGTAATAATAGTTATAGCGATAATAATAATAGTAATAAGGATAATAATAATAGTTATAGTGCGAATAATAATAGTAATAATAATAAACATAATAGTTATAGTTCGAATAATAATAGTAATAAGGATAAACATAATAGTTATAGTGCTAATAATACTAGTAATAAGGACAATAATAACAGTTATAGCGATAACAATAACAGTAATAAGGGAAATAATAATAATTATCAGGATAAAGACAAGAGTAATAGGGATTGTAATAATAGAATAAGTATAATAATAACAGTCATAGCGATAATAATAATAGTAATAAGGATAATAATAATAGTAGTAAGGATAATAATAATAGTTATAGTGCGAATAATAATAGTAATAAGGATAAACATATTAGTTATAGTGCTAATAATACTAGTAATAAGGATAATAATAACAGTTATAGCGATAATAATAATAGTAATAAGGGAAATAATAATAGTTATAAGGATAAAGACAAGAGTAATAGGGATAGTAATAATAGAATAAGGATAGTAATAACAGTCATAGCGATAATAATAATAGTTATAGCGATAATAATAATAGTGATAAGGATAATAAAAATAGCTATAGTGCGAATAATAATAGTAATAAGGATAAACATAATAGTTATAGTGCTAATAATACTAGTAATAAGGATAATAATAACAGTCTAGCGATAAAAATAATAGTAATAATGGAAATAATAATAATTATCAGGATAAAGACAAGAGTAATAGGGATAGTAATAATAAAGAATAAGTATAATAATAACAGTCATAGCGATAATAATAATAGTAATAAGGATAATAATAGTAGTTATAGCGCTAATTATACTAGTAATAAGGATAATAATAACAGTTATAGCGATAATAATAATAGTAATAAGGATAATAATAACAGGTATAGCGATAATAATAATAGTAAGAAGGATATTAATAATAGTTATAGCGCTTAAAATAATAGTAATAAGGATAATAATAATATTTATAGTGCGAATAATAATATTAATAAGGATAAACAGAATAGTTATAGTGGTACTAATACTAGTAATAAGGATAATAATAATAGTTATAGTGCTAATAATAATAGTAATAAGGATAATAATAATAGTTATAGTGCTAATAATAATAGTAATAAGCATAATAATAATAGTTATAACGATAAAGACAAGAGTAATAGGGATAGAAATAAAGAATAAGGATAATAATAACAATCATAGCGATAATAATAATAGTAATAAGGATTATAATAATAGTTATAGTGCTAATAATACTAGTAATAAGGATAATAATAACAGTCATGGCGATAATAATAATAGTTATAGCGACAATAATAATAGTAAGAAGGATAATAATAACAATTATAGTGCGAATAATAATAGTAGTAAGGATAAACATAATAGTTATAGCGATAATAATAATAGTTATAAGGATAAAGTGAAGAGTAATAGGGATAGTAATAGTAGAATAAGGATAATAATAACAGTCATAGCGATAATAATAATAGTAGTAAGGATAATAATAATAGTTATAGCGACAATAATAATAGTAATAAGGATAATAATAACAATTATAGTGCGAATAATAATAGTAATAAGGATAAACATAATAGTGATAGCGATAATAATAATAGTTATAAGGATAAAGTGAAGAGTAATAGGGATAGTAATAGTAGAATAAGGATAATAATAACAGTCATAGCGATAATAATAATAGTAGTAAGGATAATAATAGTAGTTATAGCGATAATAATAATAGTAATAAGGATAATAATAATAGTTGTAGTGCGAATAATAATGGTAATATGCATAAACATAATAGTTATAGTGCTAATAATACTAGTAATAAGAATAATAATAACAGTTATAACGATAATACTAATAGTATTAACGTTCATAATAATAGATATAAGGACAAAAACAAGAGTTGTAGGGATAGTAATAATAGTATAAGGATAATAATAACAGTCATAGCGATAATAATAATAGTAATAAGGATAATAATAATAGTTATAGCGACAATAATAATAGTAATAAGGATAATAATAATAGTTATAGCGACAATAATAATAGCAATAAGGATAATAATAATAGTTATAAGGATAAAGACAATAGTAATAGGAATAGTAATAATAGAATAAGAATAATAATAACAGTCATAGCGATAATAATAATAGTAATAAGGATAATAAGAATAGTTATAAGGATAAAGACAATAGTAATAGGAATAGTAATAATAGAATAAGAATAATAATAACAGTCATAGCGATAATAATAATAGTAATAAGGATAATAAGAATAGTTATAAGGATAAAGACAAGAGTAATAGGGATAGTAATAATAGAATAAGAATAATAATAACAGTCGTAGCGATAATAATAATAGTAATAAGGATAATAATAATAATAGTTATAGTGCTAACAATAATAGTAATAAGGATTATAGTAACAGTTATAAGGATAAAGACAAGAGTAATAGGGATAGTAATAATAGTAATAAGGATAATAATAATAGATATAGCGATAATAATAATAGTAAAAAGGGTAATAATAATAGTTATAGTGCTAATAATAATAGTAATAATAATTATAATAATAGTTGTAAGGATAAAGACAACAGTAATAGGGATAGTAATAATAGAACAAGAATAATAATAACAGTCATAGCGATAATAATAATAGTAATAAGGATAATAGTAATAGTTATAGCGATAATAATAATAGTAATAAGGATAATAATAATAGTTATAGTGCTAGTAATAATTGTAGTATGGATAATAATAATAGTTATAAGGATAAAGACAAGAGTAACGGGGATAGTAATTATAGAATACGGATAATAAGAAGAGTCATCGCGATAATAATAGTAGTAATAAGGATAATAATAATAGTTATAGTGCTAATAATAATAGAATAAGGATAATAATAATAGTTATAGCGATAATAATAATAGCAATAAGGATAATAATAATAGTTATAAGGATAAAGACAAGAGTAATAGGAATAGTAATAATAGAATAAGGATAATAATAACAGTCATTGCGATAATAATAATAGTAATAAGGATAATAATAATAGTTATAGTGCCAATAATAATAGTAATAAGGATAATAATAATAGTTATAAGGATAAAGACAAGAGTAATAGGGATAGCAATAATAGAATAAGAATAATAGTAACAGTCATACCGATAATAATAATAGTAATAAGGATAATAATAATAGTTATAGTGCTAATAATAATAGTAATAAGGATAAACATGATAGTTATAGTGCTAATAATACTAGTAATAAGAATAATAATAACAGTTATGGCGATAATAATAATAGTAATAAGGATAATAATAACAGTCATAGCGATAATAATAATAGTTATAGCGATAATAATAATAGTAATAAGGATAATAATAATAGTTATAGTGCGAATAATAATAGTAATAATAATAAACATAATAGTTATAGTGCTAATAATACGGGTAATACGGATAATAATAACAGTTGTAGCGATAATAATAATAGTAATAAGGGAAATAATAATAATTGTCAGGATAAAGACAAGAGTAATAGGGATAGTAATAATAGAATAAGTATAATAATAACAGTCATAGCGATAAAAATAATAGTAATAAGGATAATAATAATAGTTATAGTGCTAGTAATAATAGTAATAAGGATAATAATAATACTTATAGCGATATTAATAATAGTAATAAGGGAAATAATAATAGTTATAAGGATAAAGACAAGAGTAATAGGGATAGTAATAATAGAATAAGGATAGTAATAACAGTCATAGCGATAATAATAATAGTTATAGCGATAATAATAATAGTAATAAGGATAATAATAATAGTTATAGTTCGAATAATAATAGTAATAAGGATAAACATAATAGTTATTGTGCTAATAATACTAGTAATAAGGATAATAATAACAGTTATAGCGATAATAATAATAGTAATAAGGGAAATAATAATAGTTATAAGGATAAAGACAAGAGTAATAGGGATAGTAATAATTGAATAAGGATAGGAATAACAGTCATAGCGATAATAATAATAGTTATAGCGATAATAATAATAGTGATAAGGATAATAAAAATAGCTATAGTGCGAATAATAATAGTAATAAGGATAAACATAATAGTTATAGTGCTAATAATACTAGTAATAAGGATAATAATAACAGTCTAGCGATAAAAATAATAGTAATAATGGAAATAATAATAATTATCAGGATAAAGACAAGAGTAATAGGGATAGTAATAATAGTAATAAGGATAATAATAATAGATATAGCGATAATAATAATAGTAAAAAGGGTAATAATAATAGTTATAGTGCTAATAATAATAGTAATAATAATTATAATAATAGTTGTAAGGATAAAGACAACAGTAATAGGGATAGTAATAATAGAACAAGAATAATAATAACAGTCATAGCGATAATAATAATAGTAATAAGGATAATAGTAATAGTTATAGCGATAATAATAATAGTAATAAGGATAATAATAATAGTTATAGTGCTAGTAATAATTGTAGTATGGATAATAATAATAGTTATAAGGATAAAGACAAGAGTAACGGGGATAGTAATTATAGAATACGGATAATAAGAAGAGTCATAGCGATAATAATAGTAGTAATAAGGATAATAATAATAGTTATAGTGCTAATAATAATAGAATAAGGATAATAATAATAGTCATAGCGATAATAATAATAGTAATAAGGATAATAGTAATAGTTATAGCGATAATAATAATAGTAATAAGGATAATAATAATAGTTATAGTGCTAGTAATAATTGTAGTATGGATAATAATAATAGTTATAAGGATAAAGACAAGAGTAACGGGGATAGTAATTATAGAATACGGATAATAAGAAGAGTCATCGCGATAATAATAGTAGTAATAAGGATAATAATAATAGTTATAGTGCTAATAATAATAGAATAAGGATAATAATAATAGTTATAGCGATAATAATAATAGCAATAAGGATAATAATAATAGTTATAAGGATAAAGACAAGAGTAATAGGAATAGTAATAATAGAATAAGGATAATAATAACAGTCATTGCGATAATAATAATAGTAATAAGGATAATAATAATAGTTATAGTGCCAATAATAATAGTAATAAGGATAATAATAATAGTTATAAGGATAAAGACAAGAGTAATAGGGATAGCAATAATAGAATAAGAATAATAGTAACAGTCATACCGATAATAATAATAGTAATAAGGATAATAATAATAGTTATAGTGCTAATAATAATAGTAATAAGGATAAACATGATAGTTATAGTGCTAATAATACTAGTAATAAGAATAATAATAACAGTTATGGCGATAATAATAATAGTAATAAGGATAATAATAACAGTCATAGCGATAATAATAATAGTTATAGCGATAATAATAATAGTAATAAGGATAATAATAATAGTTATAGTGCGAATAATAATAGTAATAATAATAAACATAATAGTTATAGTGCTAATAATACGGGTAATACGGATAATAATAACAGTTGTAGCGATAATAATAATAGTAATAAGGGAAATAATAATAATTGTCAGGATAAAGACAAGAGTAATAGGGATAGTAATAATAGAATAAGTATAATAATAACAGTCATAGCGATAAAAATAATAGTAATAAGGATAATAATAATAGTTATAGTGCTAGTAATAATAGTAATAAGGATAATAATAATACTTATAGCGATATTAATAATAGTAATAAGGGAAATAATAATAGTTATAAGGATAAAGACAAGAGTAATAGGGATAGTAATAATAGAATAAGGATAGTAATAACAGTCATAGCGATAATAATAATAGTTATAGCGATAATAATAATAGTAATAAGGATAATAATAATAGTTATAGTTCGAATAATAATAGTAATAAGGATAAACATAATAGTTATTGTGCTAATAATACTAGTAATAAGGATAATAATAACAGTTATAGCGATAATAATAATAGTAATAAGGGAAATAATAATAGTTATAAGGATAAAGACAAGAGTAATAGGGATAGTAATAATTGAATAAGGATAGGAATAACAGTCATAGCGATAATAATAATAGTTATAGCGATAATAATAATAGTGATAAGGATAATAAAAATAGCTATAGTGCGAATAATAATAGTAATAAGGATAAACATAATAGTTATAGTGCTAATAATACTAGTAATAAGGATAATAATAACAGTCTAGCGATAAAAATAATAGTAATAATGGAAATAATAATAATTATCAGGATAAAGACAAGAGTAATAGGGATAGTAATAATAAAGAATAAGTATAATAATAACAGTCATAGCGATAATAATAATAGTAATAAGGATAATAATAGTAGTTATAGCGCTAATAATACTAGTAATAAGGATAATAATAACAGTTATAGCGATAATAATAATAGTAATAAGGGAAATAATAATAATTATCAGGATAAAGACAAGAGTAATAGGGATAGTAATAATAGAATAAGTATAATAATAACAGTCATAGCGATAATAATAATAGTAATAAGGATAATAATAATAGTTATAGTGCTAATAATAATAGTAATAAGCATAATAATAATAGTTATAACGATAAAGACAAGAGTAATAGGGATAGAAATAAAGAATAAGGATAATAATAACAATCATAGCGATAATAATAATAGTAATAAGGATTATAATAATAGTTATAGTGCTAATAATACTAGTAATAAGGATAATAATAACAGTCATGGCGATAATAATAATAGTTATAGCGACAATAATAATAGTAATAAGGATAATAATAACAATTATAGTGCGAATAATAATAGTAATAAGGATAAACATAATAGTTATAAGGATAAAGTGAAGAGTAATAGGGATAGTAATAGTAGAATAAGGATAATAATAACAGTCATAGCGATAATAATAATAGTAGTAAGGATAATAATAGTAGTTATAGCGATAATAATAATAGTAATAAGGATAATAATAATAGTTGTAGTGCGAATAATAATGGTAATATGCATAAACATAATAGTTATAGTGCTAATAATACTAGTAATAAGAATAATAATAACAGTTATAACGATAATACTAATAGTATTAACGTTCATAATAATAGATATAAGGACAAAAACAAGAGTTATAGGGATAGTAATAATAGTATAAGGATAATCATAACAGTCATAGCGATAATAATAATAGTAATAAGGATAATAATAATAGTTATAGCGACAATAATAATAGCAATAAGGATAATAATAATAGTTATAAGGATAAAGACAATAGTAATAGGAATAGTAATAATAGAATAAGAATAATAATAACAGTCATAGCGATAATAATAATAGTAATAAGGATAATAAGAATAGTTATAAGGATAAAGACAAGAGTAATAGGGATAGTAATAATAGAATAAGAATAATAATAACAGTCGTAGCGATAATAATAATAGTAATAAGGATAATAATAATAATAGTTATAGTGCTAACAATAATAGTAATAACGATTATAGTAACAGTTATAAGGATAAAGACAAGAGTAATAGGGATAGTAATAATAGTAATAAGGATAATAATAATAGATATAGCGATAATAATAATAGTAATAAAGGTAATAATAATAGTTATAGTGCTACTAATAATAGAAATAAGGATAATAATAATAGTTATAAGGATAGAGACAAGAGTAATAGGGATAGTAATAATAGAATAAGTATAATAATAACAGTCATAGCGATAATAATAATAGTAATACGGATAATAATAATAGTTATAGTGCTAATAATAATAGTACTAAGGATACTAATAATAGCTATAAGGATAAAGACAAGAGTAATAGGGATAGTAATAATATAATAAGGATAATAATAATAGTTATAGTGCTAGTAATAATTGTAGTAAGGATAATAATAATAGTTATAAGGATAGAGACAAGAGTAATAGGGATAGTAATAATAAAGAATAAGTATAATAATAACAGTCATAGCGATAATAATAATAGTAATAAGGATAATAATAGTAGTTATAGCGCTAATAATACTAGTAATAAGGATAATAATAACAGTTATAGCGATAATAATAATAGTAATACGGATAATAATAACAATTATAACGATAATACTAATAGTATTAACGATCATAATAATAGATATAAGGACAAAAACAAGAGTAATAGGGATAATAATAATAGTAAAAATGATAATAATAATACTTATAAGGATAAAGACAAGAGTAATAGGGATAGTAATAAAAGAATAAGGATAATAATAACAATCATAGCGATAATAATAATAGTAATAAGGATAATAATAATAGTTATAAGGATTAAGACCAATGTAATAGGGATAGTAATAATAGAATAAGGATAATAATAACAGTCATAGCGTTAATAATAATAGTAATAAGGATAATAATAATAATAGTTATAGTGCTAACAATAATAGAAATAAGGATATTAGTAATAGTTATAAGGATAACAACAAGAGTAATAGAGATATGAATAATAGAATGAGGATACTAATAACAGTTATAGTGCTAATAATAATAGTAATAACGATAACAATAGCAGTTATGGCGATAATAATAACAGTAATGAGTATAATAATAATAGTTATAGCGATAATAATAATAGTAATAAGGATAATAATAATCGTTATAAGGATAGAGACAAGTGTAATAGGGATAGTAATAATAGAAGAAGTATAATAATAACAGTCATAGCGATAATAATAATAGTAATAAGGATAATAATAATAGTTATAGTGCTAGTAATAATAGTTATAGTGCTAGTAATAATAGTAATAAGGATAATAATAACAGTCATAGCGATAATAATAATAGTAATAAGTATAATAATAATAGTTATAGCGACAATAATAATAGTAATAAGGATAATAATAATAGTTACAGTGCGAATAATAATAGTAATAAGGATAAACATAATATTTATAGTGCTAATAATACTAGTAATAAGGATAATAATAACAGTTATAGCGATAAAAATAATAGTAATAAGGGAAATAATAATAATTATCAGGATAAAGACAAGAGTAATAGGGATAGTAATAATAGAATAAGTATAGTAATAACAGTCATAGCGTTAATAATAATAGTAATAAGGATAATAATAATAGTAATAAGGATAATAATAATAGTAATAAGGATAATAATAATAGTTATAAGGATAACGTGAAGAGTAATAGGGATAGTAATAATAGAATAAGGATAATAATAACATTCATAGCGATAATAATAATAATAGCAAGGATAATAATAATAGTTATAGCGATAATAATAATAGTAATAAGGATAATAATAATAGTTATAGTGCGAATAATAATAGTAATAAGGATAAACATAATATTTATAGTGCTAATAATACTAGTAATAAGGATAATAATAACAGTTATAGCGATAAAAATAATAGTAAACAGGAAATAATAATAATTATCAGGATAAAGACAAGAGTAATAGGGATAGTAATAATAGAATAAGTAAAATAATAACAGTCATAGCGATAATAATAATAGTAGTAAGGATAATAATAGTTATAGCGATAATAATAATAGTAATAAGGATAATAATAATAGTTATAGTGCGAATAATAATAGTAATAAGGATAAACATAATAGTTATAGTGCTAATAATACTAGTAATAAGGATAATAATAACAGTTATAGCGATAATAATAATAGTAATAAGGGAAATAATAATAATTATCAGGATAAAGACAAGAGTAATAGGGATAATAATAATAGAATAAGTATAATAATAACAGTCATAAAGATAATAATAATAGTAATAAGGATAATAATAATAGTAATAAGGATGATAATAATAGTTGTAAGGATAAAGACAAGAGTAATAGGAATAGTAATAATAGAATAAGAATAATAATAACAGTCATAGCGATAATAATAATAGTAATAAGGATAATAATAATAGTTATAGCGATAATAATAATAGTAATAAGGATAATGATAATAATAGTTATAGTGCTAACAATAATAGTAATAACGATTATAGTAACAGTTATGAGGATAAAGACAAGAGTAATAGGGATAGTAATAATAGTAATAAGGATAATAATAATAGATATAGCGATAATAATAATAGTAAAAAGGGTAATAATAATAGTTATAGTGCTAATAATAATAGTAATAATAATTATAATAATAGATGTAAGGATAAAGACAACAGTAATAGGGATAGGAATAATAGAACAAGAATAATAATAACAGTCATAGCGATAATAATAATAGTAATAAGGATAATAGTAATAGTTATAGCGATAATAATAATAGTAATAAGGATAATAATAATAGTTATAGTGCTAGTAATAATTGTAGTATGGATAATAATAATAGTTATAAGGATAATAATAATAGTTATAGTGCTAGTAATAATAGTAATAAGGATAATAATAATAGTTATAGCGACAATAATAATAGTAATAAGGGTAATAATAATAGTTATAGTGCTAATAATAATAGTAATAAGGATAATAATAACAGGTATAGTGATAATAATAATAGTTATAAGGTTGAGGACAAGAGTAATAGGGATAGTAATAATAGAATGAGTATAATAATAGCAGTCATAGCGATAATAATAATAGTAATAAGGATAATAATAATAGTTATAGTGCGAATAATAATAGTAATAATAATAAACATAATAGTTGTAGTGCTAATAACACGGGTAATACGGATAATAATAACAGTTATAGCGATAATAATAATAGTAATAAGGGAAATAATAATAATTATCAGGATAAAGACAAGAGTAATAGGGATAGTAATAATAGAATAAGTATAATAATAACAGTCATAGCGATAATAATAATAGTAATAAGGATAATAATAATAGTTATAGTGCTAGTAATAATAGTAATAAGGATAATAATAATACTTATAGCGATATTAATAATAGTAATAAGGGAAATAATAATAGTTATAAGGATAAAGACAAGAGTAATAGGGATAGTAATAATAGAATAAGGATAGTAATAACTGTCATAGCGATAATAATAATAGTTATAGCGATAATAATAACAGTAATGAGGATAATAATAATAGTTATAGTGCGAATAATAATAGTAATAAGGATAAACATAATAGTTATAGTGCAAATAATACGGGTAATACGGATAATAATAACAGTTATAGCGATAATAATAATAGTAATAAGGGAAATAATAATAATTATCAGGATAAAGAAAAGAGTAATAGGGATAGAAATAATAGAATAAGTATAATAATAACAGTCATAGCGATAATAATAATAGTAATAAGGATAATAATAATAGTTATAGTGCCAGTAATAATAGTTATAGTGCTAGTAATAATAGTAATAAGGATAATAATAATAGTTATAGCGATAATAATAATAGTAATAAGGGAAATAATAATAGTTATAAGGATAAAAACAAGAGTAATACTGATAGTAATAATAGAATAAGAATAATAATAACAGTCATAGCGATAATAATAATAGTAGTAAGGATAATAATAATAGTAATAAGGATAATAATAACAGTCATAGCGATAATAATAATAGTAATACGGATAATAATAATAGTTATAGTGCTAGTAATAATTGTAATAAGGATAATGATAACAGTTATAGCGATAATAATAATAGTAATAAGGATAATAATAATAGTTATAAGGATAAAGACAAGAGTAATAGGGATAGTAATAATAGAATAAGGATAATAATAACAGTTATAGCGATAATAATAATAGTAATAAGGGAAATAATAATAATTATCAGGATAAAGACAAGAGTAATAGGGATAGTAATAATAGAATAAGTATAATAATAACAGTCATAGCAATAATAATAATAGTAATAAGGATAATAATAATAATAGTTATAGTGCTAACAATAATAGAAATAAGGATATTAGTAATAGTTATAAGGATAACAACAAGAGTAATAGAGATATGAATAATAGAATGAGGATACTAATAACAGTTATAGTGCTAATAATAATAGTAATAACGATAACAATAGCAGTTATGGCGATAATAATAACAGTAATGAGTATAATAATAATAGTTATAGCGATAATAATAATAGTAATAAGGATAATAATAATCGTTATAAGGATAGAGACAAGTGTAATAGGGATAGTAATAATAGAAGAAGTATAATAATAACAGTCATAGCGATAATAATAATAGTAATAAGGATAATAATAATAGTTATAGTGCTAGTAATAATAGTTATAGTGCTAGTAATAATAGTAATAAGGATAATAATAACAGTCATAGCGATAATAATAATAGTAATAAGTATAATAATAATAGTTATAGCGACAATAATAATAGTAATAAGGATAATAATAATAGTTACAGTGCGAATAATAATAGTAATAAGGATAAACATAATATTTATAGTGCTAATAATACTAGTAATAAGGATAATAATAACAGTTATAGCGATAAAAATAATAGTAATAAGGGAAATAATAATAATTATCAGGATAAAGACAAGAGTAATAGGGATAGTAATAATAGAATAAGTATAGTAATAACAGTCATAGCGTTAATAATAATAGTAATAAGGATAATAATAATAGTAATAAGGATAATAATAATAGTAATAAGGATAATAATAATAGTTATAAGGATAACGTGAAGAGTAATAGGGATAGTAATAATAGAATAAGGATAATAATAACATTCATAGCGATAATAATAATAATAGCAAGGATAATAATAATAGTTATAGCGATAATAATAATAGTAATAAGGATAATAATAATAGTTATAGTGCGAATAATAATAGTAATAAGGATAAACATAATATTTATAGTGCTAATAATACTAGTAATAAGGATAATAATAACAGTTATAGCGATAAAAATAATAGTAAACAGGAAATAATAATAATTATCAGGATAAAGACAAGAGTAATAGGGATAGTAATAATAGAATAAGTAAAATAATAACAGTCATAGCGATAATAATAATAGTAGTAAGGATAATAATAGTTATAGCGATAATAATAATAGTAATAAGGATAATAATAATAGTTATAGCGATAATAATAATAATAATAGGGATAATAATAACAATTATAACGATAATACTAATAGTATTAACGATCATAATAATAGATATAAGGACAAAAACAAGAGTAATAGGGATAATAATAATAGTTATAGTGCTAACAATGATAGAAATAAGGATTATAGTAATAGTTATTAGGATAGAGACTAGTGTAATAGGGATAGTAATAATAGAAGAAGTATAATAATAACAGTAGTAGCGATAATAATAATAGTAATAAGGATAATGATAATAATAGTTATAGTGCTAACAATAATAGTAATAACGATTATAGTAACAGTTATGAGGATAAAGACAAGAGTAATAGGGATAGTAATAATAGTAATAAGGATAATAATAATAGATATAGCGATAATAATAATAGTAATAAAGGTAATAATAATAGTTATAGTGCTAATAATAATAGTACTAAGGATACTAATAATAGCTATAAGGATAAAGACAAGAGTAATAGGGATAGTAATAATATAATAAGGATAATAATAATAGTTATAGTGCTAGTAATAATTGTAGTAAGGATAATAATAATAGTTATAAGGATAGAGACAAGAGTAATAGGGATAGTAATAATAAAGAATAAGTATAATAATAACAGTCATAGCGATAATAATAATAGTAATAAGGATAATAATAGTAGTTATAGCGCTAATAATACTAGTAATAAGGATAATAATAACAGTTATAGCGATAATAATAATAGTAATACGGATAATAATAACAATTATAACGATAATACTAATAGTATTAACGATCATAATAATAGATATAAGGACAAAAACAAGAGTAATATGGATAATAATAATAGTAAAAATGATAATAATAATACTTATAAGGATAAAGACAAGAGTAATAGGGATAGTAATAAAAGAATAAGGATAATAATAACAATCATAGCGATAATAATAATAGTAATAAGGATAATAATAATAGTTATAAGGATTAAGACCAATGTAATAGGGATAGTAATAATAGAATAAGGATAATAATAACAGTCATAGCGTTAATAATAATAGTAATAAGGATAATAATAATAATAGTTATAGTGCTAACAATAATAGAAATAAGGATATTAGTAATAGTTATAAGGATAACAACAAGAGTAATAGAGATATGAATAATAGAATGAGGATACTAATAACAGTTATAGTGCTAATAATAATAGTAATAACGATAACAATAGCAGTTATGGCGATAATAATAACAGTAATGAGTATAATAATAATAGTTATAGCGATAATAATAATAGTAATAAGGATAATAATAATCGTTATAAGGATAGAGACAAGTGTAATGGGGATAGTAATAATAGAAGAAGTATAATAATAACAGTCATAGCGATAATAATAATAGTAATAAGGATAATAATAATAGTTATAGTGCTAGTAATAATAGTAATAAGGATAATAATAACAGTCATAGCGATAATAATAATAGTAATAAGTATAATAATAATAGTTATAGTGCTACTAATAATAGGAATAAGGACAATAATAATAGTTAGAGGGATATTAATAATAGTTATAAGGATAAAGTCAAGAGTAATAGGGATAGTAATAATAGAATAAGGATAATAATAACAGTCATAGCGATAATAATAATAGTAGTAAGGATAATAATAATAGTAATAAGGATAATAATAATAGTTATAGTGCGAATAATAATAGTAATAAGGATAAACATAATAGTTATAGTGCTAATAATACTAGTAATAAGGATAATAATAACAGTCATAGCGATAATAATAATTGTAATAAGGATAATAATAATAGTTATAGCGACAATAATAATAGTAATAAGGATAATAATAATAGTTATAAGGATAACGTGAAGAGTAATAGGGATAGTAATAATAGAATAAGGATAATAATAACATTCATAGCGATAATAATAATAATAGCAAGGATAATAATAATAGTTATAGCGATAATAATAATAGTAATAAGGATAATAATAATAGTTATAGTGCGAATAATAATAGTAATAAGGATAAACATAATATTTATAGTGCTAATAATACTAGTAATAAGGATAATAATAACAGTTATAGCGATAAAAATAATAGTAATAAGGGAAATAATAATAATTATCAGGATAAAGACAAGAGTAATAGGGATAGTAATAATAGAATAAGTAAAATAATAACAGTCATAGCGATAATAATAATAGTAGTAAGGATAATAATAGTTATAGCGATAATAATAATAGTAATAAGGATAATAATAATAGTTATAGTGCGAATAATAATAGTAATAAGGATAAACATAATAGTTATAGTGCTAATAATACTAGTAATAAGGATAATAATAACAGTTATAGCGATAATAATAATAGTAATAAGGGAAATAATAATAGTTATAAGGATAAAGACAAGAGTAATAGGGATAGTAATAATAGAATAAGGATAGTAATAACAGTCATAGCGATAATAATAATAGTTATAGCGATAATAATAATAGTAATAAGGATAATAATAGCTATAATGCGAATAATAATAGTAATAAGGATAAACATAATAGTTGTAGTGCTAATAATACTAGTAATAAGGATAATAATAACAGTCTAGCGCTAATAATACTAGTATTAAGGATAATAATAACAGTTATAGCGATAATAATAATAGTAATAAGGGAAATAGTAATAATTATCAGGATAAAGACAAGAGTAATAGGGATAATAATAATAGAATAAGTATAATAATAACAGTCATAGCGATAATAATAATAGTAATAAGGATAATAATAATAGTAATAAGGATGATAATAATAGTTGTAAGGATAAAGACAAGAGTAATAGAAATAATAATAATAGTATTAATGATAATAATAGTAGTTATAAGGATAAAGACCAGAGTAATAGGGATAGTAATAATAGAATAAGGATAATAATAACAGTCATTGCGATAATAATAATAGTAATAAGGTTAATAATAATAGTTATAGTGCCAATAATAATAGTAATAAGAATAATAATAACAGTTATGGCGACAATAATAATAGTAATAAGGGAAATAATAATAATTATCAGCATAAAGAAATAGTAATAGGGATAGTAATAATAGAATGAGTATAATAATAACAGTCACAGCAATAATAATAATAGTAATAAGGATAATAATAATAGTTATAGCGATAATAATAATAGTTATAAGGATAATAAAAATAGTTATAAGGATAAAGTGAAGAGTAATAGGGATAGTAATAATAGAATAAGGATAATAATAACAGTCATAGCGATAATAATAATAGTTATAAGGATAGAGACAAGAGTAATAGGGATAGTAATTATAGAATAAGGATAATAATAAGAGTCATAGCGATAATAATAATAGTAATAAGGATAATAATAATAGTTATACTGCTAATAATAATTGTAATAACGATAATAATAACAGTTACAGCAATAATAATAATAGGAATAACGATAATTATAACAGTTATAGCGATAATAATAATAGCAATAAGGATAATAATCACAGTTATAGCGATAATAATAATAGTAATAAGGGAAATAATAATAGTTATAAGGTTGAGGACAAGAGTAATAGGGATAGTAATAATAGAATGAGTATAATAATAGCAGTCATAGCGATAATAATAATAGTAATAAGGATAATAATAACAGTCATAGCGATAATAATAATAGTAATACGGATAATAATAATAGTTATAGTGCTAGTAATAATTGTAATAAGGATAATAATAACAGTTATAGCGATAATAATAATAGTAATAAGGATGATAATAATAGTTATAGTGCGAGTAATAATAGTAATAAGGATAAACATAATAGTTATAGTGCTAATAATACGGGTAATACGGATAATAATAACAGTTATAGCGATAATAATAATAGTAATAAGGGAAATAATAATAATTATCAGGATAAAGACAAGAGTAATAGAGATAGTAATAATAGAATAAGTATAATAATAACAGTCATAGCGATAATAATAATAGTAATAAGGATAATAATAATAGTTATAGTGCTAGTAATAATAGTAATAAGGATAATAATAATAGTTATAGCGACAATAATAATAGTAATAAGGGTAATAATAATAGTTATAGTGCTAATAATAATAGTAATAAGGATAATAATAACAGGTATAGTGATAATAATAATAGTTATAAGGTTGAGGACAAGAGTAATAGGGATAGTAATAATAGAATGAGTATAATAATAGCAGTCATAGCGATAATAATAATAGTAATAAGGATAATAATAATAGTTATAGTGCGAATAATAATAGTAATAATAATAAACATAATAGTTGTAGTGCTAATAACACGGGTAATACGGATAATAATAACAGTTATAGCGATAATAATAATAGTAATAAGGGAAATAATAATAATTATCAGGATAAAGACAAGAGTAATAGGGATAGTAATAATAGAATAAGTATAATAATAACGGTCATAGCGATAATAATAATAGTAATAAGGATAATAATAATAGTTATAGTGCTAGTAATAATAGTAATAAGGATAATAATAATACTTATAGCGATATTAATAATAGTAATAAGGGAAATAATAATAGTTATAAGGATAAAGACAAGAGTAATAGGGATAGTAATAATAGAATAAGGATAGTAATAACTGTCATAGCGATAATAATAATAGTTATAGCGATAATAATAACAGTAATGAGGATAATAATAATAGTTATAGTGCGAATAATAATAGTAATAAGGATAAACATAATAGTTATAGTGCAAATAATACGGGTAATACGGATAATAATAACAGTTATAGCGATAATAATAATAGTAATAAGGGAAATAATAATAATTATCAGGATAAAGAAAAGAGTAATAGGGATAGAAATAATAGAATAAGTATAATAATAACAGTCATAGCGATAATAATAATAGTAATAAGGATAATAATAATAGTTATAGCGATAATAATAATAGTAATAAGGGAAATAATAATAGTTATAAGGATAAAAACAAGAGTAATAGGGATAGTAATAATAGAATAAGAATAATAATAACAGTCATAGCGATAATAATAATAGTAGTAAGGATAATAATAATAGTAATAAGGATCATAATAACAGTCATAGCGATAATAATAATAGTAATACGGATAATAATAATAGTTATAGTGCTAGTAATAATTGTAATAAGGATAATGATAACAGTTATAGCGATAATAATAATAGTAATAAGGATAATAATAATAGTTATAAGGATAAAGACAAGAGTAATAGGGATAGTAATAATAGAATAAGGATAATAATAACAGTTATAGCGATAATAATAATAGTAATAAGGGAAATAATAATAATTATCAGGATAAAGACAAGAGTAATAGGGATAGTAATAATAGAATAAGTATAATAATAACAGTCATAGCAATAATAATAATAGTAATAAGGATAATAATTATAGTTATAGTGCTAGTAATAATAGTAATAAGGATAATAATAATAGTTATAGCGATAATAATAATAGTTATAAGGATAAGGTGAAGCGTAATATTGATAGTAATAATAGAATAAGGATAATAATAACAGTCATAGCGATAATAATAATAGTAGTAAGGATAATAATAATAGTTATAGCGATAATAATAATAGTAATAAGGATAATAATAATAGTTATAGTGCGAATAATAATAGTAATAAGGACAAACAGAATAGTTATAGTGCTAATAATACTAGTAATAAGGATAATAATAATAGTTGTAGTGCTAATAATAATAGTAATAAAGATAATAATAACAGTTATAGCGATAATAATAATAGTAATAAGGATAATAATAACAGTTATAGCGATAATAATAATAGTAATAAGGGAAATAATAATAATTATCAGGATAAAGACAAGAGTAATAGGGATAGTAATAATAGAATAAGTATAATAATGACAGTCATAGCGATAATAATAATAGTAATAAGGATAATAATAACAGGTATAGCGATAATAATAATAGTAATAAGGATATTAATAATAGTTATAGTGCTTAAAATAATAGTAATAAGGATAATAATAATATTTAGAGTGCGAATAATAATAGTAATAAGGATAAACAGAATAGTTATAGCGGTACTAATACTAGTAATAAGGATAATAATAACAGTTATAGCGATAATAATAATAGTAATAAGGATAATAATAATAGTTATAGTGCGAATAATAATAGTAATAAGGATAAACATAATAGTTATAGTGCAAATAATACGGGTAATACGGATAATAATAACAGTCATAGCGATAATAATAATAGTAATAAGGGAAATAATAATAGTTATAAGGATAAAGACAAGAGTAATAGGGAGAGTAATAATAGAATAAGGATAGTAATAACAGTCATAGCGATAATAATAATAGTTATAGCGATAATAATAATAGTAATAAGGATAATAATAATAGCTATAGTGCGAATAATAATAGTAATAAGGATAAACATAATAGTTATAGTGCTAATAATACTAGTAATAACGATAATAATAACAGTCTAGCGCTACTAATACTAGTAATAAGGATAATAATAACAGTTATAGCGATAATAATAATAGTAATAAGGGAAATAATAATAATTATCAGGATAAAGACAAGAGTAATAGGGATAATAATAATAGAATAAGTATAATAATAACAGTCATAGCGATAATAATAATAGTAATAAGGATAATAATAATAGTTATAGTGCTAGTAATAATAGTAATAAGGATAATAATAATACTTATAGCGATATTAATAATAGTAATAAGGGAAATAATAATAGTTATAAGGATAAAGACAAGAGTAATAGGGATAGTAATAATAGAATAAGGATAGTAATAACAGTCATAGCGATAATAATAATAGTTATAGCGATAATAATAATAGTAATGAGGATAATAATAATAGTTATAGTGCGAATAATAATAGTAATAAGGATAAACATAATAGTTATAGTGCAAATAATACGGGTAATACGGATAATAATAACAGTTATAGCGATAATAATAATAGTAATAAGGGAAATAATAATAATTATCAGGATAAAGAAAAGAGTAATAGGGATAGAAATAATAGAATAAGTATAATAATAACAGTCATAGCGATAATAATAATAGTAATAAGGATAATAATAATAGTTATAGTGCCAGCAATAATAGTTATAGTGCTAGTAATAATAGTAATAAGGATAATAATAATAGTTATAGCGATAATAATAATAGTAATAAGGGAAATAATAATAGTTATAAGGATAAAGACAAGAGTAATAGGGATAGTAATAATAGAATAAGAATAATAATAACAGTCATAGCGATAATAATAATAGTAATAAGGATAATAATAATAGTTATAGAGCCAGCAATAATAGTTATAGTGCTAGTAATAATAGTAATAAGGATAATAATAATAGTTATAGCGATAATAATAATAGTAATAAGGGAAATAATAATAGTTATAAGGATAAAGACAAGAGTAATAGGGATAGTAATAATAGAATAAGAATAATAATAACAGTCATAGCGATAATAATAATAGTAGTAAGGATAATAATAATAGTTATAGCGATAATAATAATAGTTATAAGGATAAGGTGAAGCGTAATAGGGATAGTAATAATAGAATAAGGATAATAATAACAGTCATAGCGATAATAATAATAGTAGTAAGGATAATAATAATAGTTATAGCGATAATAATAATAGTAATAAGGATAATAATAATAGTTATAGTGCGAATAATAATAGTAATAAGGACAAACAGAATAGTTATAGTGCTAATAATACTAGTAATAAGGATAATAATAATAGTTGTAGTGCTAATAATAATAGTAATAAAGATAATAATAACAGTTATAGCGATAATAATAATAGTAATAAGGATAATAATAACAGTTATAGCGATAATAATAATAGTAATAAGGGAAATAATAATAATTATCAGGATAAAGACAAGAGGAATAGGGATAGTAATAATAGAATAAGTATAATAATGACAGTCATAGCGATAATAATAATAGTAATAAGGATAATAATAACAGGTATAGCGATAATAATAATAGTAATAAGGATATTAATAATAGTTATAGTGCTTAAAATAATAGTAATAAGGATAATAATAATATTTAGAGTGCGAATAATAATAGTAATAAGGATAAACAGAATAGTTATAGCGGTACTAATACTAGTAATAAGGATAATAATAACAGTTATAGCGATAATAATAATAGTAATAAGGATAATAATAATAGTTATAATGCGAATAATAATAGTAATAAGGATAAACATAATAGTTATAGTGCAAATAATACGGGTAATACGGATAATAATAACAGTCATAGCGATAATAATAATAGTAATAAGGGAAATAATAATAGTTATAAGGATAAAGACAAGAGTAATAGGGATAGTAATAATAGAATAAGGATAGTAATAACAGTCATAGCGATAATAATAATAGTTATAGCGATAATAATAATAGTAATAAGGATAATAATAATAGCTATAGTGCGAATAATAATAGTAATAAGGATAAACATAATAGTTATAGTGCTAATAATACTAGTAATAACGATAATAATAACAGTCTAGCGCTACTAATACTAGTAATAAGGATAATAATAACAGTTATAGCGATAATAATAATAGTAATAAGGGAAATAATAATAATTATCAGGATAAAGACAAGAGTAATAGGGATAATAATAATAGAATAAGTATAATAATAACAGTCATAGCGATAATAATAATAGTAATAAGGATAATAATAATAGTTATAGTGCTAGTAATAATAGTAATAAGGATAATAATAATAGTTATAGCGATATTAATAATAGTTATAAGGATAAAGTGAAGAGTAATAGGGATAGTAATAATAGAATAAGGATAATAATAACAGTCATAGCGATAATAATAATAGTAGTAAGGATAATAATAAGAGTAATAAGGATAATAATAATAGTTATAGCGACAATAATAATAGTAATAAGGATAAACATTATAGTTATAGTGCTAATAATACTCGTAATAAGGATAATAATAAGAGCTATAGCAATAGTAATAATAGTAATAAGGATAATAATAATAGTAATAAGGATGATAATAATAGTTGTAAGGATAAAGACAAGAGTAATAGAAATAATAATAATAGTATTAATGATAATAATAGTAGTTATAAGGATAAAGACCAGAGTAATAGGGATAGTAATAATAGAATAAGGATAATAATAACAGTCATTGCGATAATAATAATAGTAATAAGGATAATAATAATAGTTATAGTGCCAATAATAATAGTAATAAGGATAATAATAATAGTTATAAGGATAAAGACAAGAGTAATAGGGATAGCAATAATAGAATAAGAATAATAGTAACAGTCATACCGATAATAATAATAGTAATAAGGATAATAATAACAGTCTTGCGCTACTAATACTAGTAATAAGGATAATAATAACAGTTATAGCGATAATAATAATAGTAATAAGGGAAATAATAATAATTATCAGTATAAGGACAAGAGTAATAGGGACAGTAATAATAGAATGAGTATAATAATAACAGTCACAGCAATAATAATAATAGTAATAAGGATAATAATAATAGTTATAGCGATAATAATAATAGTTATAAGGATAATAAAAATAGTTATAAGGATAAAGTGAAGAGTAATAGGGATAGTAATAATAGAATAAGGATAATAATAACAGTCATAGCGATAATAATAATAGTTATAAGGATAAAGACAAGAGTAATAGGGATAGTAATATTAGAATAAGTATAATAATAACAGGTATAGCGATAATAATAATAGTAATAAGGATATTAATAATAGTTATAGTGCTTAAAATAATAGTAATAAGGATAAACATAATAGTTATAGTGCTAATAATACGGGTAATACGGATAATAATAACAGTTATAGCGATAATAATAATAGTAATAAGGGAAATAATAATAATTATCAGGATAAAGACAAGAGTAATAGGGATAGTAATAATAGAATATGTATAATAATAACAGTCATAGCGATAATAATAATAGTAATAAGGATAATAATAATAGTTATAGTGCTAGTAATAATAGTAATAAGGATAATAATAATAGTTATAGCGATATTAATAATAATAATAAGGGAAATAATAATAGTTATAAGGATAAAGACAAGAGTAATAGGGATAGTAATAATAGAATAAGGATAGTAATAACAGTCATAGCGATAATAATAATAGTTATAGCGATAATAATAATAGTAATAAGGATAATAATAATAGCTATAGTGCGAATAATAATAGTAATAAGGATAAACATAATAGTTATAGTGCTAATAATACTAGCAATAAGGATAATAATAACAGTCTAGCGCTAATAATACTAGTATTAAGGATAATAATAACAGTTATAGCGAAAATAATAATAGTAATAAGGGAAATAATAATAATTATCAGGATAAAGACAAGAGTAATAGGGATAGAAATAATAGAATAAGTATAATAATAACAGTCATAGCGATAATAATAATAGTAATAAGGATAATAGTAATAGTTATAGTGCCAGTAATAATAGTTATAGTGCTAGTAATAATAGTAATAAGGATAATAATAATAGTTATAGCGATAATAATAATAGTAATAAGGGAAATAATAATAGTTATAAGGATAAAGACAAGAGTAATAGGGATAGTAATAATAGAATAAGAATAATAATAACAGTCATAGCGATAATAATAATAGTAGTAAGGATAATAATAATAGTTATAGCGATAATAATAATAGTAATAAGGATAATAATAACAGTTATAGCGATAATAATAATAGTAATAAGGATAATAATAACAGTTATAGCGATAATAATAATAGTAATAAGGGAAATAATAATAATTATCAGGATAAAGACAAGAGTAATAGGGATAGTAATAATAGAATAAGTATAATAATAACAGGTATAGCGATAATAATAATAGTAATAAGGATAATAATAATAGTTATAGTGCTAATAATAATAGTTATAGTGCTAATAATAATAGTAATAAGGGAAATAATAATAATTATCAGGATAAAGACAAGAGTAATAGGGATAGTAATATTAGAATAAGTATAATAATAACAGGTATAGCGATAATAATAATAGTAATAAGGATATTAATAATAGTTATAGTGCTTAAAATAATAGTAAGAAGGATAATAATAATATTTATAGTGCGAATAATAATAGTAATAAGGATAAACAGAATAGTTATAGTGGTTCTAATACTGGTAATAAGGATAATAATAATAGTTATAGTGCGAATAATAATAGCAATAAGGATAAACATAATAGTTATAGTGCTAATAATACTTGTAATAAGGATAATAATAATAGTTATAGAGCTAATCATAATAGTAATAAGGATAATAATCACAGCTATAGCGATAATAATAATAGTAATAAGGATAATAATAACAATCATAGCGATAATAATAATAGTATTAAGGATTATAATAATAGTTATAGTGCGAATAATAATAGTAATAAGGATAAACATAATAGTTATAGCGATAATAATAATAGTTATAAGGATAAAGTGAAGAGTAATAGCGATAGTAATAGTAGAATAAGGATAATAATAACAGTCATAGCGATAATAATAATAGTAGTAAGGATAATAATAGTAGTTATAGCGATAATAATAATAGTAATAAGGATAATAATAATAGTTGTAGTGCGAGTAATAATGGTAATATGCATAAACATAATAGTTATAGTGCTAATAATACTAGTAATAAGGATAATAATAATAGTTATGGTGCGAATAATAATAGTAATAAGGATAATAATAATAGCTATAGTGCGAATAATAATAGTAATAAGGATAAACATAATAGTTATAGTGCTAATATTACTAGTAATAAGGATAATAATAACAGCTATAGCGATAATAATAATAGTAATAAGGGAAATAATAATAATTATCACGATAAAGACAAGAGTAATAGGGATAGTAATAATAGAATAAGGATAATAATAACAGTCATAGCGATAATAATAATAGTAGTAAGGATAATAATAATAGTTATAGCGATAATGATAATAGTAATACGGATAATACTAATAGTTATAGTGCGAATAATAATAGTATTAATGATAATAATAATAGTTATAGTGCTAATAATAATAGTAATAAGGATAAACATAATAGTTATAGTGCTAATAATACTTGTAATAAGGATAATAATAATAGTTATAGAGCTAATCATAATAGTAATAAGGATAATAATTACAGTTATAGCGATAATAATAATAGTAATAAGGATAATAATAATAGTTATAGTGCTAATAATAATAGTAATAAGCATAATAATAATAGTTATAACGATAAAGACAAGAGTAATAGGGATAGAAATAAAGAATAAGCATAATAATAACAATCATAGCGATAATAATAATAGTAATAAGGATGATAATAATAGTAGTTATAAGGATAAAGACCAGAGTAATAGGGATAGTAATAATAGAATACGGATAATAATATCAGTCATAGCGATAATAATAATAGTTATAGCGATAATAATAATAGTAATAAGGATAATAATAATAGTAATAAGGATAATAATAATAGTCCTAGCGATAATAATAATAGTAGTAAGGATAATAATAATAGTTATAGCGATAATAATAATAGTAATAAGCATAATAATAATAGTTATAAGGATAGAGACAAGAGTAATAGGGATAGTAATAATAGAATAAGGATAATATAACAGTCATAGCGATAATAATAATAGTAATAAGGATAATAATAATAGTTATAGTGCTAATAATACTAGTAATAAGGATAATAATAACAGTCATGGCGATAATAATAATAGGAATAAGGATAATAATAACAATCATGGCGATAATAATAATAGTAATAAGGATAATAATAACATTTATAGTGAGAATAATAATAGTAATAAGGATAATAATAACAGTTATAGTGCGAATAATAATAGTAATAAGCATAATAATAATAGTTATAACGATAAAGACAAGAGTAATAGGGATAGAAATAATAGAATAAGGATAATAATAACAATCATAGCGATAATAATACTAGTAATAAGGATAATAATAACAGTCATGGCGATAATAATAATAGTAATAAGGATAATAATAACATTTATAGTGAGAATAATAATAATAATAAGGATAAACATAATAGTTATTGTGGTTCTAATACTAGTAATAAGGATAATAATAATAGTTATAGTGCGAATAATAATAGCAATAAGGATAAACATAATAGTTATAGTGCTAATAGTACTTGTAATAAGGATAATAATAATAGTTATAGAGCTAATCATAATAGTAATAAGGATAATAATCACAGTTATAGCGATAATAATAATAGTAATAAGGATAATAATAATAGTTATAGTGCTAATAATAATAGTAATAAGCATAATAATAATAGTTATAACGATAAAGACAAGAGTAATAGGGATAGAAATAAAGAATAAGGATAATAATAACAATCATAGCGATAATAATAATAGTAATAAGGATTATAATAATAGTTATAGTGCTAATAATACTAGTAATAAGGATAATAATAACAGTCATGGCGATAATAATAATAGGAATAAGGATATTAATAATAGTTATAGTGCTTAAAATAATACTAATAAGGATAATAATAATATTTATAGTGCGAATAATAATAGTAATAAGGATAAACAGAATAGTTATAGTGGTACTAATACTAGTAATAAGGATAATAATAATAGTTATAGTGCTAATAATAATAGTAATAAGGATAATAATAATAGTTATAGTGCTAATAATAATAGTAATAAGGGAAATAATAATAATTATCAGGATAAAGACAAGAGTAATAGGGATAGTAATATTAGAATAAGTATAATAATAACAGGTATAGCGATAATAATAATAGGAATAAGGATATTAATAATAGTTATAGTGCTTAAAATAATACTAATAAGGATAATAATAATATTTATAGTGCGAATAATAATAGTAATAAGGATAAACAGAATAGTTATAGTGGTACTAATACTAGTAATAAGGATAATAATAATAGTTATAGTGCTAATAATAATAGTAATAAGGATAATAATAATAGTTATAGTGCTAATAATAATAGTAATAAGGGAAATAATAATAATTATCAGGATAAAGACAAGAGTAATAGGGATAGTAATATTAGAATAAGTATAATAATAACAGGTATAGCGATAATAATAATAGTAATAAGGATATTAATAATAGTTATAGTGCTTAAAATAATAGTAAGAAGGATAATAATAATATTTATAGTTTCGAATAATAATAGTAATAAGGATAAACAGAATAGTTATAGTGGTTCTAATACTGGTAATAAGGATAATAATAATAGTTATAGTGCGAATAATAATAGTAATTAGGATAAACATAATAGTTATAGTGCTAATATTACTAGTAATAAGGATAATAATAACAGTTATAGCGATAATAATAATAGTAATAAGGGAAATAATAATAATTATCACGATAAAGACAAGAGTAATAGGGATAGAAATAAAGAATAAGGATAATAATAACAGTCATAGCGATAATAATAATTGTAATAAGGATGATAATAATAGTAGTTATAAGGATAAAGACCAGAGTAATAGGGATAGTAATAATAGAATACGGATAATAATATCAGTCATAGCGATAATAATAATAGTTATAGCGATAATAATAATAGTAATAAGGATAATAATAATAGTAATAAGGATAATAATAATAGTCATAGCGATAATAATAATAGTAGTAAGGATAATAATAATAGTTATAGCGATAATAATAAAAGTAATAAGCATAATAATAATAGTTATAAGGATAGAGACAAGAGTAATAGGGATAGTAATAATAGAATAAGGATAATATAACAGTCATAGCGATAATAATAATAGTAATAAGGATAATAATAATAGTTATAGTGCTAATAATACTAATAATAAGGATAATAATAACAGTCATGGCGATAATAATAATAGGAATAAGGATAATAATAACAATCATGGCGATAATAATAATAGTAATAAGGATAATAATAACATTTATAGTGAGAATAATAATAGTAATAAGGATAATAATAACAGTCATGGCGATAATAATAATAGTAATAAGGATAATAATAACATTTATAGTGAGAATAATAATAATAATAAGGATAAACATAATAGTTATTGTGGTTCTAATACTAGTAATAAGGATAATAATAATAGTTATAGTGCGAATAATAATAGCAATAAGGATAAACATAATAGTTATAGTGCTAATAGTACTTGTAATAAGGATAATAATAATAGTTATAGAGCTAATCATAATAGTAATAAGGATAATAATCACAGTTATAGCGATAATAATAATAGTAATAAGGATAATAATAATAGTTATAGTGCTAATAATAATAGTAATAAGCATAATAATAATAGTTATAACGATAAAGACAAGAGTAATAGGGATAGAAATAAAGAATAAGGATAATAATAACAATCATAGCGATAATAATAATAGTAATAAGGATTATAATAATAGTTATAGTGCTAATAATACTAGTAATAAGGATAATAATAACAGTCATGGCGATAATAATAATAGGAATAAGGATATTAATAATAGTTATAGTGCTTAAAATAATACTAATAAGGATAATAATAATATTTATAGTGCGAATAATAATAGTAATAAGGATAAACAGAATAGTTATAGTGGTACTAATACTAGTAATAAGGATAATAATAATAGTTATAGTGCTAATAATAATAGTAATAAGGATAATAATAATAGTTATAGTGCTAATAATAATAGTAATAAGGGAAATAATAATAATTATCAGGATAAAGACAAGAGTAATAGGGATAGTAATATTAGAATAAGTATAATAATAACAGGTATAGCGATAATAATAATAGTAATAAGGATATTAATAATAGTTATAGTGCTTAAAATAATAGTAAGAAGGATAATAATAATATTTATAGTGCGAATAATAATAGTAATAAGGATAAACAGAATAGTTATAGTGGTTCTAATACTGGTAATAAGGATAATAATAATAGTTATAGTGCGAATAATAATAGCAATAAGGATAAACATAATAGTTATAGTGCTAATAATACTTGTAATAAGGATAATAATAATAGTTATAGAGCTAATCATAATAGTAATAAGGATAATAATCACAGTTATAGCGATAATAATAATAGTAATAAGGATAATAATAATAGTTATAACGATAAAGACAAGAGTAATAGGGATAGAAATAAAGAATAAGGATAATAATAACAATCATAGCGATAATAATAATAGTATTAAGGATTATAATAATAGTTATAGTGCTAATAATACTAGTAATAAGGATAATAATAACAGTCATGGCGATAATAATAATAGGAATAAGGATAATAATAACAGTTATAGCGATAATAATAATAGTAATAAGGGAAATAATAATAATTATCACGATAAAGACAAGAGTAATAGGGATAGAAATAAAGAATAAGGATAATAATAACAGTCATAGCGATAATAATAATTGTAATAAGGATGATAATAATAGTAGTTATAAGGATAAAGACCAGAGTAATAGGGATAGTAATAATAGAATACGGATAATAATATCAGTCATAGCGATAATAATAATAGTTATAGCGATAATAATAATAGTAATAAGGATAATAATAATAGTAATAAGGATAATAATAATAGTCATAGCGATAATAATAATAGTAGTAAGGATAATAATAATAGTTATAGCGATAATAATAAAAGTAATAAGCATAATAATAATAGTTATAAGGATAGAGACAAGAGTAATAGGGATAGTAATAATAGAATAAGGATAATATAACAGTCATAGCGATAATAATAATAGTAATAAGGATAATAATAATAGTTATAGTGCTAATAATACTAATAATAAGGATAATAATAACAGTCATGGCGATAATAATAATAGGAATAAGGATAATAATAACAATCATGGCGATAATAATAATAGTAATAAGGATAATAATAACATTTATAGTGAGAATAATAATAGTAATAAGGATAATAATAACAGTCATGGCGATAATAATAATAGTAATAAGGATAATAATAACATTTATAGTGAGAATAATAATAATAATAAGGATAAACATAATAGTTATTGTGGTTCTAATACTAGTAATAAGGATAATAATAATAGTTATAGTGCGAATAATAATAGCAATAAGGATAAACATAATAGTTATAGTGCTAATAGTACTTGTAATAAGGATAATAATAATAGTTATAGAGCTAATCATAATAGTAATAAGGATAATAATCACAGTTATAGCGATAATAATAATAGTAATAAGGATAATAATAATAGTTATAGTGCTAATAATAATAGTAATAAGCATAATAATAATAGTTATAACGATAAAGACAAGAGTAATAGGGATAGAAATAAAGAATAAGGATAATAATAACAATCATAGCGATAATAATAATAGTAATAAGGATTATAATAATAGTTATAGTGCTAATAATACTAGTAATAAGGATAATAATAACAGTCATGGCGATAATAATAATAGGAATAAGGATATTAATAATAGTTATAGTGCTTAAAATAATACTAATAAGGATAATAATAATATTTATAGTGCGAATAATAATAGTAATAAGGATAAACAGAATAGTTATAGTGGTACTAATACTAGTAATAAGGATAATAATAATAGTTATAGTGCTAATAATAATAGTAATAAGGATAATAATAATAGTTATAGTGCTAATAATAATAGTAATAAGGGAAATAATAATAATTATCAGGATAAAGACAAGAGTAATAGGGATAGTAATATTAGAATAAGTATAATAATAACAGGTATAGCGATAATAATAATAGTAATAAGGATATTAATAATAGTTATAGTGCTTAAAATAATAGTAAGAAGGATAATAATAATATTTATAGTGCGAATAATAATAGTAATAAGGATAAACAGAATAGTTATAGTGGTTCTAATACTGGTAATAAGGATAATAATAATAGTTATAGTGCGAATAATAATAGCAATAAGGATAAACATAATAGTTATAGTGCTAATAATACTTGTAATAAGGATAATAATAATAGTTATAGAGCTAATCATAATAGTAATAAGGATAATAATCACAGTTATAGCGATAATAATAATAGTAATAAGGATAATAATAATAGTTATAACGATAAAGACAAGAGTAATAGGGATAGAAATAAAGAATAAGGATAATAATAACAATCATAGCGATAATAATAATAGTATTAAGGATTATAATAATAGTTATAGTGCTAATAATACTAGTAATAAGGATAATAATAACAGTCATGGCGATAATAATAATAGGAATAAGGATAATAATAATAGTTATAGCGACAATAATAATAGTAATAAGGATAATAATAACAGTTATAGTGCGAATAATAATAGTAATAAGGATAAACATAATAGTTATAGCGATAATAATAATAGTTATAAGGAGAAAGTGAAGAGTAATAGCGATAGTAATAGTAGAATAAGGATAATAATAACAGTCATAGCGATAATAATAATAGTAGTAAGGATAATAATAGTAGTTATAGCGATAATAATAATAGTAATAAGGATAATAATAATAGTTGTAGTGCGAGTAATAATGGTAATATGCATAAACATAATAGTTATAGTGCTAATAATACTAGTAATAAGGATAATAATAATAGTTATAGTGCGAATAATAATAGTAATAAGGATAATAATAATAGCTATAGTGCGAATAATAATAGTAATAAGGATAAACATAATAGTTATAGTGCTAATATTACTAGTAATAAGGATAATAATAACAGTTATAGCGATAATAATAATAGTAATAAGGGAAATAATAATAATTATCACGATAAAGACAAGAGTAATAGGGATAGTAATAATAGAATAAGGATAATAATAACAGTCATAGCGATAATAATAATAGTAGTAATGATAATAATAATAGTTATAGCGATAATGATAATAGTAATAAGGATAATACTAATAGTTATAGTGCGAATAATAATAGTAATAAGGACAAACAGAATAGTTATAGTGCTAATAATACTAGTAATAAAGATAATAATAATAGTTATAATGCTAATAATAATAGTAATAAGGATAATAATAACAGTTATAGCGATAATAATAATAGTATTAATGATAATAATAATAGTTATAGTGCTAATAATAATAGTAATAAGGATAAACATAATAGTTATAGTGCTAATAATACTTGTAATAAGGATAATAATAATAGTTATAGAGCTAATCATAATAGTAATAAGGATAATAATTACAGTTATAGCGATAATAATAATAGTAATAAGGATAATAATAATAGTTGTAGTGCGAGTAATAATGGTAATATGCATAAACATAATAGTTATAGTGCTAATAATACTAGTAATAAGGATAATAATAATAGTTATAGTGCGAATAATAATAGTAATAAGGATAATAATAATAGCTATAGTGCGAATAATAATAGTAATAAGGATAAACATAATAGTTATAGTGCTAATATTACTAGTAATAAGGATAATAATAACAGTTATAGCTATAATAATAATAGTAATAAGGGAAATAATAATAATTATCACGATAAAGACAAGAGTAATAGGGATAGTAATAATAGAATAAGGATAATAATAACAGTCATAGCGATAATAATAATAGTAATAATGATAATAATAATAGTTATAGTGCTAATAATAATAGTAATAAGGATAAACATAATAGTTATAGTGCTAATAATACTTGTAATAAGGATAATAATAATAGTTATAGAGCTAATCATAATAGTAATAAGGATAATAATTACAGTTATAGCGATAATAATAATAGCAATAAGGATAATAATAATAGTTATAGTGCTAATAATAATAGTAATAAGCATAATAATAATAGTTATAACGATAAAGACAAGAGTAATAGGGATAGAAATAAAGAATAAGGATAATAATAACAATCATAGCGATAATAATAATAGTAATAAGGATGATAATAATAGTAGTTATAAGGATAAAGACCAGAGTAATAGGGATAGTAATAATAGAATACGGATAATAATATCAGTCACAGCGATAATAATAATAGTTATAGCGATAATAATAATAGTAATAAGGATAATAATAATAGTAATAAGGATAATAATAATAGTCATAGCGATAATAATAATAGTAGTAAGGATAATAATAATAGTTATAGCGATAATAATAATAGTAATAAGCATAATAATAATAGTTATAAGGATAGAGACAAGAGTAATAGGGATAGTAATAATAGAATAAGGATAATATAACAGTCATAGCGACAATAATAATAGTAATAAGGATAATAATAATAGTTATGGTGCGAATAATAATAGTAATAAGGATAATAATAATAGTTATAGTGCGAATAATAATAGTAATAAGGATAAACATAACAGTTATAGTGCTAATATTACTAGTAATAAGGATAATAATAACAGTTATAGCGATAATAATAATAGTAATAAGGGAAATAATAATAATTATCACGATAAAGACAAGAGTAATAGGGATAGTAATAATAGAATAAGTATAATAATAACAGTCATAGCAATAATAATAATAGTAATAAGGATAATAATTATAGTTATAGTGCTAGTAATAATAGTAATAAGGATTATAATAATAGTTATAGTGCTAATAATACTAGTAATAAGGATAATAATAACAGTCATGGCGATAATAATAATAGGAATAAGGATAATAATAATAGTTATAGCGACAATAATAATAGTAATAAGGATAATAATAACAGATATAGTGCGAATAATAATAGTAATAAGCATAATAATAATAGTTATAACGATAAAGACAAGAGTAATAGGGATAGAAATAATAGAATAAGGATAATAATAACAATCATAGCGATAATAATAATAGTAATAAGGATAATAATAATAGTTATAGTGCTAATAATACTAGTAATAAGGATAATAATAACAGTCATGGCGATAATAATAATAGTAATAAGGATAATAATAATAGTTATAGTGCGAATAATAATAGCAATAAGGATAAACATAATAGTTATAGTGCTAATAATACTTGTAATAAGGATAATAATAATATTTATAGAGCTAATCATAAAAGTAATAAGGATAATAATCACAGTTATAGCGATAATAATAATAGTAATAAGGATAATAATAATAGTTATAGTGCAAATAATAATAGTAATAAGCATAATAATAATAGTTATAACGATAAGACAAGAGTAATAGGGATAGAAATAAAGAATAAGGATAATAATAACAGTCATGGCGATAATAATAATAGTAATAAGGATAATAATAATAGTTATAGCGACAATAATAAGAATAATAAGGATAATAATAACAGTTATAGTGCGAATAATAATAGTAATAAGGATAAACATAATAGTTATTGTGGTACTAATACTAGTAATAAGGATAATAATAATAGTTATAGCGATAATAATAATAGTTATAAGGATAAAGTGAAGAGTAATAGGGATAGTAATAATAGAATAAGGATAATAATAACAGTCATAGCGATAATAATAATAGTAGTAAGGATAATAATAATAGTTATAAGGATAAAGACAAGAGTAATAGGGATAGTAATAATAGAATAAGGATAATAAAAACAGTCATAGCGATAATAATAATAGTAATACGGATAATAATAATAGTTATAGCGATAATAATAATAGTTATAAGGATAAAGTGAAGAGTAATAGGGATAGTAATAATAGAATAAGGATAACAATAACAGTCATAGCGATAATAATAATAGTAATAAGGATAATAATAACAGGTATAGCGATAATAATAATAGTAATAAGGGAAATAATAATAATTATCAGGATAAAAACAAGAGTAATAGGGATAGTAATAATACAATAAGTATAATAATAACAGTCATAGCGATAATAATAATAGTAATGAGGATAATAATAATAGTTATAGTGCTAGTAATAATAGTAATAAGGATAATAATATTAGTTATAGCGATATTAATAATTGTTATAAGGATAAACTGAAGAGTAATAGGGATAGTAATAATAGAATAAGGATAATAATAACAGTCATAGCGATAATAATAATAGTAGTAAGGATAATAATAATAGTTATAGCGATAATAATAATAGTAATAAGGATAATAATAATAGTTATAGCGATAATAATAATAGTAATAAGGGAAATAATAATAATTATCAGGATAAAGACAAGAGTAATAGGGATAGTAATAATAGAATAAGTATAATAATAACAGGTATAGCGATAATAATAATAGTAATAAGGATATTAATAATATTTATAGTGCTTAAAATAATAGTAATAAGGATAATAATAATATTTATAGTGCGAATAATAATAGTAATAAGGATAAACAGAATAGTTATAGTGGTACTAATACTAGTAATAAGGATAATAATAATAGTTATAGTGCTAATAATAATAGTAATAAGGATAATAATAACAGTTATAGCGATAATAATAATAGTATTAATGATAATAATAATAGTTATAGTGTTAATAATAATAGTAATAAGGATAAACATAATAGTTATAGTGCTAATAATACTTGTAATAAGGATAATAATAATAGTTATAGAGCTAATCATAATAGTAATAAGGATAATAATAACAGTTATAGCGATAATAATAATAGTAATAAGGGAAATAATAATAATTATAGTGCTAATAATACTAGTAATAAGGATAATAATAACAGTTATAGCGATAATAATAATAGTAATAAGGGAAATAATAATAATTACCAGAATAAAGACAAGAGTAATAGGGATAGTAATAATAGAATAAGTATAATAATAACAGCCATAGCGATAATAATAATAGTAGTAAGGATAATAATAATAGTTATAGCGATAATAATAATAGTAGTAAGGATAATAATAATAGTTATAGTGCGAATAATAATAGTAATAAGGATAAACATAATAGTTATAGTGCTAATAATACTAGTAATAAGGATAATAATAACAGTCATGGCGATAATAATAATAGTAATAAGGATAATAATAACATTTATCGTGCGAATAATAATTATAATAAGGATAAACATAATAGTTATTGTGGTTCTAATACTAGTAATAAGGATAATAATAATAGTTATAGTGCGAATAATAATAGCAAAATACTAGTAATAAGGATAATAATAATAGTTATAGTGCGAATAATAATAGCAATAAGGATAAACATAATAGTTATAGTGCTAATAATACTTGTAATAAGGATAATAATAATAGTTATAGAGCTAATCATAATAGTAATAAGGATAATAATAACAGTCATAGCGATAATAATAATAGTAGTAAGGATAATAATATGTTAGCGTCAACGTATTTTGGAGGGTCGTCGAGGGCAATTAGCCGATGCTATTTCGCCTTCGAACGATTTATGATAGGGATAGACTGCGTGAGGTCTAAGCGAAAGGTTGTTTATGAGTGTCCAAGTGAGGCGACAGACGATGGCTATTGACTTGGAGTCATATGGCTGTCGGATGTCGCGGGACTGCTTGTTTGTCAGTTTGTATGACTGTGGAAAAGGCAGGCAGTTTGTTATTGCATTGCCTAAACGAATAGGAATATTGTTCCTGAAGGATCTGGCCACGGAGTGGGGAAGGCGAAGATGCCTTTGGTAAGAGGACTGAGTTGAACCTCTCGGGACTTACCCCAGAACCTGTAAAGGAATAGAATCTTGTCTTCTTGCCTTCTCTAGAATTATTACTTAACATCAGAAGTGGGATTAGTGACTCCGTCCTGATACAGTTCAGTGTGGTTGTTCGTGTGTCACAGTTATTGTGTAACATTTATTTGTCAAATTGAAAACATTTATTATATTTTTGCAATGGAAACAGGTGCACCATTGTCTTCACTCGACGAGCTCGTTCGTCAGGTGTTGTTAAAAATTGGTGAGAGTGTCGCGTCGTGTTCCGCAACCTCAATTAATCCGACCAACTCTACACTGACAGGTGTTATCCCCGAATTCAGTGGCAGTGACATTGGTGAGGACGCAAGCAGTTGGTGTTAGGTGGTGGACGAAATAACAAAATCTTGTTCGACTCAGGTGCGTTTGAACTTGGCCACGCATGCCTTGCGGGGGGCTGCTAAAACGTGGTATCACGATTGGAAGGGTCAACCCCGTACCTGGGAGAAATTTTGTGAGGACTTATGTTCGGTGTTTGTGACAAGAAAAAACTTGCATGAAAGACTATCCCGTGCGTTGGCATACAGTAGTGATTCGGCGAAGACATACGCCGAATACGCGCGAACAAAGTTGTTTTATTTAGAACAAACCAGAGTAGCGTTCCAAACCGATGAACTGATCGAACTTATTATAGGGGCCGTGGTAGATCAGAACATTCGGCAGTCGTTGTTGAATGGACAGTATAAAACAACGGCTGAGTTAATAGTAGGATTGACGCAGTATGTGAAGTCCACCACTGAAAAGGAGGTACCTGAGGATCGACGGAAGGAACTTCCGAACAAGCATCGTCAGGCCAAAAAACGCTGTTACACCTGTGACGAGGTTGGACATGTCCAGGTTAATTGCCCAAAGAAGCGGAAGCCGGAACATAAAGAAAATGCGGGAAAACGGTTAACGTGCGCTTTTTGCTCAAAAAGGGGGCACGAGGAATCCAATTGTTGGGCAAAGCAGCGGAGCCAGTCTCAGCCCGGACGCAAGAAGGCGGAGGTAAATGTCTGCAGCCTGACGGACTGTAATACGACACCTGTTTTGATACAGGGAGTGTTGGTGCCATCCTTGCTGGACACGGGTGCAGACTGTTCTTTGATTAAGGAAAGTGTAGCACGGAAGGCAAATTGTAAAATCGTGCCGAATACTACCGTGGTGCGAGGTCTGGGAAACGCAAGTGTCGCAACGCTGGGACGCACCACAGTTGTCTTGCAGGCGGAAGACGCGTCGGTGGAGTTAGATTTCCTGGTGGTGACGGACAGCGACCTGGCTTACGATGCAATCGTGGGGAAGAACGTGCTGGAAGCAGGAAATCTGAGGATGGTGACCGGCCCAGAGGGAACGAGCCTGCAGCGGGTTAAGGAATCTTTGCCGGGGAAGAAGACCGCAGCACGGTGTTACGTCATTGGCAGTGCAGGATCTGACGAGCGAAACGCTTTGGATTCGCTGTTGGGCAAATATAGGCATATGATAGCTCCGACGGATCGTACTCGATGCGTGACGACCGGGGAGATGAAAATTAATACCAAGACTGATCAGGTAATAAGTTACCACCCGTACCGCCTGTCCCTCGTGGAGCGAGAAAAGGTATGTGCCATTGTTTCTGACATGTTGCGTAAAAACATTATACGTGAAAGCACGTCTTCGTACGCGAGTCCAATTATTTTGGTTAAGAAAAAGAACGGAAGCGATCGTATGTGCGTAGACTACCGTGCTCTAAACAGAATAACAGTTAGGGATCGTTACCCTTTACCGTTAATTGAGGATCAGCTCGACCGGTTGGGTAAAGGAAAATATTTTATTACTTTGGACATGGAATCGGGGTTTCATCAAATTCCGATAGCTACCGATTCAATAGAAAAGACCGCGTTTGTGACCCCGGATGGTCACTATGAGTATCTTAGAATGCCATTTGGGTTATCGAATGCACCGGCCGTGTTTCAAAGAGCGATAAACAAGGCGTTAGGAACGTTAAGAAATTCGGTTGCCCTTGTGTACATGGACGATATTCTCATTCCCTCGGAGACAATTGTGGAGGGGTTGGGAAAGTTAGAGTTAGTATTGAATGCTTTGTCGGAAGCGGGTTTCACACTGAATTTGGGAAAGTGCAAATTTTTTGAGACGACGGTTGAGTATTTGGGTCGGGAAGTTTCTGCCGACGGTATTCGGCCCGGAAAAGGGAAACTTAAGGCGTTGCTTGAGGCACCTGTCCCCACGAATGTACGGCAGGTACGTCAATTTATGGGCCTGGCGAGCTATTTTCGCAAGTTTGTGCCGGAATTTGCTACGCGTGCCTCGTCCATAACGAAATTATTAAGAAAAGACCAACCATGGCAGTGGGGTCAGGAGCAAGAGAACGCTCGACAATATATATTGTGCAACCTTAGTTCACAGCCTCTACTAATTGTTTTTGATCCTGCGCGTGAGACCGAACTTCATACGGATGCGAGTTCAATTGGTTACGGTGCCATATTGTTTCAACGAGTGAGCGGTGATTTACGCGTAGTTGCCTATTTTAGTAGACGGACAACCCCAGAAGAATCACGGTATCATTCTTATGAATTGGAAACTTTGGCTATTGTAAACGCCCTTAAATATTTCCGCGTTTATTTGCTGGGAATTAAATTCAAAATTGTTACCGACTGCAATGCGATCAAGGCTACGAGCACAAAAAAAGATCTTTTGCCTCGTATTGCACGTTGGTGGGTTTATTTGCAAGACTTCACATTTGATCTAGAATATCGGAAGGGGAAGTGTATCGAACACGTGGATTTTTTGAGTAGGAATCCGCCGGTGGACCGTCAGGTACTTGTAATTTGTGAGGGCTCGTGGCTGGAGGTGGCGCAGAGCAAAGATGAGGAGACGCAAAATATTATTAGTCGGGTCCGTAATAAGGAATCCATTAGCAGTGATTATGATATTCGTCATAATATTTTGTGTAGGAAAATTTTAAAAGATAATGGGCGTACAATATATCGAAGCTACGTACCAAAGGGCAGTCGGATTGGTTTGTTGCGAATGTATCATGACGAGAACTGTCATGTGGGGTTTGAGAAAACATATGATCGTATTGCACAGAGATATTGGTTCCCGCGTGCCCGAAGTTTTGTAAAAAAATATTTAGACCATTGCATAACGTGTATTGTTGCTAAGAAACATAGTGGGCCGAAGCAGGGATTGTTGCATTCGATACCCAAATCGCCGATTCCATTTGACACCATTCACGGTGATTGTGTGGGTCCATTTCTTGAATCACGGGATGGTTACAAGCACATCCTGTTGATTGTGGATGCTTTTACAAAGTACGTACAATTAGTTCCGCTAAAGTCCTTGAGTGGCCCGGAGACATTACAGGTTTTCCGGGATAGGCTTACCCTTTTTGGAACTCCGCGACGGGTGGTCCTCGATCGCGCGACGAATTTTACATATAAGCCGTTGGAGCAACTCTTTCGGAGACATGGGGTTGAGTTACATTTGATTGCTACTGGGGCACCGCGAGCGAACGGACAGGCGGAACGATATGTTGCTACGGTTACGAACCTGCTTACGGTCGAAGCAGCAAATACAGCAGAATGGCCGAACAAATTACCAAAAATACAATTGTCCTTAAACACGACTGTACAGAGCTCAACAGGGTTTTCACCTACGCGGCTATTGTTTGGGATCGAGCGTAGCGCAGGTAGTGCGGCGGTCGCAGAGAGGGAAATACCGGACACGGGCGAGCAGATCGACGTCGTCGCGGATAGGGCTCTTGCGGCAGAACGGCTGATTAAAAATGCTGAAGCACAAAACAGGCGCTTCAATAAGCAACGTAGAGACAATATTGTATATAAAGAGAGTGATACAGTGTTTGTGCGTCCAGCGGATACTCGCAGGGCTAAATTGGAGGAAAAATATGTCGGACCATTTAAAATTGTTCGGGTTTTGGAAAACGATAGATTTGAAATTGTTGGGAGAAGCGGTAAATCGCAGGTAGCGCCGAAAGATCGGTTGCGGTTGTGGAAAGGTGAATGGTCGGGCGACGATGTTTTGTATTCTGATGATGAACCGTGTTAGCGGTAGTCAGCTAAAACGTTAAATCGGTGTTAGGTTAATTGTTAATTATCTTCTATTTTTTTTGTATTAGTTTATGTAATCTTTAGTTTGCTTTTGTATTATTTTCTTGCATTAATTAATATTTGTTAGTTTTTGGAAACTTTGGTATAGTGGTTATATTAAAAAAAAACAGATTTTTGTTAATTATGCATTTTTTTTTTTTATTTATTTGAGTATTGACCCAAAATTTAAATTAGAGAAAGGTGAGAAGGCTAGGTATTGAGTGAATGTTTACTTGAGAGATTAGTTGGTTGTTGTAATTTAAAGTGAGCTTTGATGAATCTAATTAGGCACTAGCAAAGTGCCAGGTTTAGATGGAAGTTGACTGGTTTTGTCAAGAGTTTGATGTGAGTGTAGGAAGGTTCGAGTCTAACGTATGAAAGGCGACAATGTTGTGTACGTAATAGAGTAATGCTAGGTGTTCGAAATTAAGCTTTGTGAGGAATGACATGTGGTCATTGCCTTATCAAGGTAGTCGAAGGACGGCATTTGAAAGGTACACAAATTGCGCGGAATAGAGGACGTTACGATCTCGTGGGCCTACAATAGTAAAAGTGTGGCGGTAACTGCAGCAGGGTACTGGTAGAGTGCAGAGCTGTGGAGGTTACGACGCTGGAAAACACTTGTGGTAGAAGCGTTTGGCGATAGCGATGGCAGGGCACGAGAGAGGTGCGGAGCCGAGGGCTATGCAACTTGGAAACGCTGCTTTGAAAGATTTGACAATTCAGACTGTTATTGTTGTACTGTGTGAGTGAGTTGTTGAAGGGATGCTTCCCGAGAGCGTGAAGCAGATCAGGTTGGCCGTGTTAGCGTCAACGTATTTTGGAGGGTCGTCGAGGGCAATTAGCCGATGCTATTTCGCCTTCGAACGATTTATGATAGGGATAGACTGCGTGAGGTCTAAGCGAAAGGTTGTTTATGAGTGTCCAAGTGAGGCGACAGACGATGGCTATTGACTTGGAGTCATATGGCTGTCGGATGTCGCGGGACTGCTTGTTTGTCAGTTTGTATGACTGTGGAAAAGGCAGGCAGTTTGTTATTGCATTGCCTAAACGAATAGGAATATTGTTCCTGAAGGATCTGGCCACGGAGTGGGGAAGGCGAAGATGCCTTTGGTAAGAGGACTGAGTTGAACCTCTCGGGACTTACCCCAGAACCTGTAAAGGAATAGAATCTTGTCTTCTTGCCTTCTCTAGAATTATTACTTAACAAATAATAGATATAGCGATAATAATAATAGTAATAAGGATAATAATAATAGTTATAGTGCTAGTAATAATAGTAATAAGGATAATAATAATGGTTATAGCGATAATAATAATAGTAGTAAGGATAATAATAATAGTTATAGCGATAATAATAATAGTAATAAGGATAATAATAATAGTTATAGTGCGAATAATAATGGTAATAAGGATAAACATAATAGTTATAGTGCTAATAATACTAGTAATAAGGATAATAATAACAGTTATAACGATAATACTAATAGTATTAACGATCATAATAATAGATATAAGGACAAAAACAAGAGTTATAGTGCTAATAATAATAGTAATAAGCATAATAATAATAGTTATAACGATAAAGACAAGAGTAATAGGGATAGAAATAATAGAATAAGGATAATAATAACAATCATAGCGATAATAATAATAGTAATAATTATAATAATAATAGTTATAGTGCTAATAATACTAGTAAGAAGGATAATAATAACAGTCATGGCGATAATAATAATAGTAATAAGGATAATAATAATAGTTATAGTGCCAGTAATAATAGTAATAAGGATAATAATAATAGTTATAACGATAAAGACAAGAGTAATAGGGATAGTAATAATAGAATCAGGATAATAATAATAGTCATAACGATAATAATAATAGTAATAAGGGAAATAATAATAGTTATAAGGTTGAGGACAAGAGTAATACGGATAGTAATAATAGAATAAGTATAATAATAGCAGTCATAGCGATAATAATAATAGTAATAAGGATAATAATAACAGGTATAGCGATAATAATAATAGTAATAAGGGAAATAATAATAATTATCAGGATAAAAACAAGAGTAATAGGGATAGTAATAATACAATAAGTATAATAATAACAGTCATAGCGATAATAATAATAGTAATAAGGATAATAATAATAGTTATAGTGCTAGTAATAATAGTAATAAGGATAATAATAATAGTTATAGCGATATTAATAATAGTTATAAGGATAAAGTGAAGAGTAATAGGGATAGAAATAATAGAATAAGGATAATAATAACAGTCATAGCGATAATAATAATAGTAGTAAGGATAATAATAATAGTTATAAGGATAAAGACAAGAGTAATAGGGATAGTAATAATAGAATAAAGATAATAAAAACAGTCATAGCGATAATAATAATAGTAATAAGGATAATAATAATAGTTATAGCGATAATAACAATAGTTATAAGGATAAAGTGAAGAGTAATAGGGATAGTAATAATAGAATAAGGATAATAATAACAGTCATAGCGATAATAATAATAGTAGTAAGGATAATAATAATAGATATACCGATAATAATAATAGTAATAAGGATAATAATAATAGTTATAGTGCTAGTAATAATAGTAATAAGGATAATAATAATGGTTATAGCGATAATAATAATAGTTGTAAGGATAAAGTGAAGAGTAATAGGGATAGTAATAATAGAATAAGGATAATAATAACAGACATGGCGATAATAATAATAATAGTAGTAAGGATAATAATAATAGTTATAGCGATAATAATAATAGTAATAAGGATAATAATAATAGTTATAGTGCGAATAATAATGGTAATAAGGATAAACATAATAGTTATAGTGCTAATAATACTAGTAATAAGGATAATAATAACAGTTATAACGATAATACTAATAGTATTAACGATCATAATAATGGATATAAGGACAAAAACAAGAGTTATAGCGATAATAATAATAGTAATAAGGATAATAGTAACAGTTATAGCTATAATAATAATAGTAATAGGGGAAATAATAATAATTATCAGGATAAAAACAAGAGTAATAGGGATAGTAATAATACGATAAGTATAATAATAACAGTCATAGCGATAATAATAATGGTAATAAGGATAATAATAATAGTTATAGTGCTAGTAATAATAGTAATAAGGATAATAATAATAGTTATAGCGATATTAATAATAGTTATAAGGATAAAGTGAAGAGTAATAGGGATAGTAATAATAGAATAAGGATAATAATAACAGTCATAGCGATAATAATAATAGTAGTAAGGATAAAGTGAAGAGAAATAGGGATAGTAATAATAGAATAAGGATAATAATAATAGTTATAGTGCTAGTAATAATAGTAATAAGGATAATAATAATGGTTATAGCGATAATAATAATAGTTGTAAGGATAAAGTGAAGAGTAATAGGGATAGTAATAATAGAATAAGGATAATAATAACAGACATGGCGATAATAATAATAGTAGTAAGGATAATAATAATAGTTATAGCGATAATAATAATAGTAATAAGGATAATAATAATAGTTATAGTGCGAATAATAATGGTAATAAGGATAAACATAATAGTTATAGTGCTAATAATACTAGTAATAAGGATAATAATAACAGTTATAACGATAATACTAATAGTATTAACGATCATAATAATAGATATAAGGACAAAAACAAGAGTTATAGTGCTAATAATAATAGTAATAAGCATAATAATAATAGTTATAACGATAAAGACAAGAGTAATAGGGATAGAAATAATAGAATAAGGATAATAATAACAATCATAGCGATAATAATAATAGTAGTAAGGATAATAATAATAGATATAGCGATAATAATAATAGTAATAAGGATAATAATAATAGTTATAGTGCTAGTAATAATAGTAATAAGGATAATAATAATGGTTATAGCGATAATAATAATAGTTGTAAGGATAAAGTGAAGAGTAATAGGGATAGTAATAATAGAATAAGGATAATAATAACAGACATGGCGATAATAATAATAGTAGTAAGGATAATAATAATAGTTATAGCGATAATAATAATAGTAATAAGGATAATAATAATAGTTATAGTGCTAGTAATAATAGTAATAAGGATAATAATAATGGTTATAGCGATAATAATAATAGTTGTAAGGATAAAGTGAAGAGTAATAGGGATAGTAATAATAGAATAAGGATAATAATAACAGACATGGCGATAATAATAATAGTAGTAAGGATAATAATAATAGTTATAGCGATAATAATAATAGTAATAAGGATAATAATAATAGTTATAGTGCGAATAATAATGGTAATAAGGATAAACATAATAGTTATAGTGCTAATAATACTAGTAATAAGGATAATAATAACAGTTATAACGATAATACTAATAGTATTAACGATCATAATAATAGATATAATTACAAAAACAAGAGTTATAGCGATAATAATAATAGTAATAAGGATAATAGTAACAGTTATAGCTATAATAATAATAGTAATAGGGGAAATAATAATAATTATCAGGATAAAAACAAGAGTAATAGGGATAGTAATAATACGATAAGTATAATAATAACAGTCATAGCGATAATAATAATGGTAATAAGGATAATAATAATAGTTATAGTGCTAGTAATAATAGTAATAAGGATAATAATAATAGTTATAGCGATATTAATAATAGTTATAATTATAAAGTGAAGAGTAATAGGGATAGTAATAATAGAATAAGGATAATAATAACAGTCATAGCGATGATAATAATAGTAGTAAGGATAATAATAATAGTTATAGCGATAATAATAATAGTAATAAGGATAATAATAATAGTTATAAGGATAAAGACAAGAGTAATAGGGATAGTAATAATAGAATAAGGATAATAATAACAGTCATAGCGATAATAATAATAGTAGTAAGGATAATAATAATAGATATAGCGATAATAATAATAGTAATAAGGATAATAATAATAGTTATAGTGCTAGTAATAATAGTAATAAGGATAATAATAATAGTTATAGCGATAATAAATATAGTTATAAGGATAAAGTGAAGAGTAATAGGGATATTAATAATAGAATAAGGATAATAATAACAGACATGGCGATAATAATAATAGTAGTAAGGATAATAATAACAGTTATAACGATAATACTAATAGTATTAACGATCATAATAATAGATATAAGGACAAAAACAAGAGTTATAGCGATAATAATAATAGTAATAAGGATAATAATAACAGTTATAGCGATAATAATAATAGTAATAAGGGAAATAATAATAGTTATAGTGCTAGTAATAATAGTAATAAGGATAATAATAATAGTTATAGCGATATTAATAATAGTTATAAGGATAAAGCGAAGAGTAATAGGGATAGTAATAATAGAATAAGGATAATAATAACAGTCATAGCGATAATAATAATAGTAGTAAGGATAATAATAATAGTTATAAGGATAAAGACAAGAGTAATAGGGATAGTAATAATAGAATAAGGATAATAAAAACAGTCATAGCGATAATAATAATAGTAATAAGGATAATAATAATAGTTATAGCGATAATAATAATAGTTATAAGGATAAAGTGAAGAGTAATAGGGATAGTAATAATAGAATAAGGATAATAATAGCAGTCATAGCGATAATAATAATAGTAATAAGGATAATAATAACAGTCATAGCGATAATAATAATAGTAGTAAGGATAATAATAATAGTTATAGCGATAATAATAATAGTAATAAGGATAATAATAATAGTTATAGCGATAATAATAATAGTAATAAGGGAAATAATAATAATTATCAGGATAAAGACAAGAGTAATAGGGATAGTAATAATAGAATAAGTATAATAATAACAGGTATAGCGATAATAATAATAGTAATAAGGATATTAATAATATTTATAGTGCTTAAAATAATAGTAATAAGGATAATAATAATATTTATAGTGCGAATAATAATAGTAATAAGGATAAACATAATAGTTATAGTGCTAATAATACTTGTAATAAGGATAATAATAATAGTGATAGAGCTAATCATAATAGTAATAAGGATAATAATAACAGTTATAGCGATAATAATAATAGTAGTAAGGATAATAATAATAGATATAGCGATAATAATAATAGTAATAAGGATAATAATAATAGTTATAGCGATAATAATAATAGTTATAAGGATAATAATATTAGTTATAAGGATAAAGTGAAGAGTAATAGGGATAGTAATAATAGAATAAGGATAACAATAACAGTCATAGCGATAATAATAGTAGTAGTAAGGATAATAAGAATAGTAATAAGCATAATAATAATAGTTATAAGGCTAGAGACAAGAGTAATAGGGATAGTAATAATAGAATAAGGATAATAATAACAGTCATAGCGATAATAATAATAGTAATAAGGATAATAATAATAGTTATAGTGCTAATAATAATAGTATTAACGATAATAATAACAGTTACAGCAATAATAATAATAGGAATAACGATAATTATAACAGTTATAGCGATAATAATAACAGTAATAAGGATAATAATCACAGTTATAGCGATAATAATAATAGTAATAAGGGAAATAATAATAATTATAGTGCTAATAATACTAGTAATAAGGATAATAATAACAGTTATAGCGATAATAATAATAGTAATAAGGGAAATAATAATAATTACCAGAATAAAGACAAGAGTAATAGGGACAGTAATAATAGAATAAGTATAATAATAACAGCCATAGCGATAATAATAATAGTAGTAAGGATAATAATAATAGTTATAGCGATAATAATAATAGTAGTAAGGATAATAATAATAGTTATAGTGCGAATAATAATAGTAATAAGGATAAACATAATAGTTATAGTGCTAATAATACTAGTAATAAGGATAATAATAACAGTCATGGCGATAATAATAATAGTAATAAGGATAATAATAACATTTATAGTGCGAATAATAATTATAATAAGGATAAACATAATAGTTATTGTGGTTCTAATACTAGTAATAAGGATAATAATAATAGTTATAGTGCGAATAATAATAGTAATAAGCATAATAATAATAGTTACAACGATAAAGACAAGAGTAATAGGGATAGAAATAATAGAATAAGGATAATAATAACAGTCATAGCAATAATAATAATAGTAATAAGGATAATAATTATAGTTATAGTGCTAGTAATAATAGTAATAAGGATTATAATAATAGTTATAGTGCTAATAATACTAGTAATAAGGATAATAATAACAGTCATGGCGATAATAATAATAGGAATAAGGATAATAATAATAGTTATAGCGACAATAATAATAGTAATAAGGATAATAATAATAGTTATAGCGATAATAATAATAGTTATAAGGGAAATAATAATAATTATCAGGATAAAGACAAGAGTAATAGGGATAGTAATAATAGAATAAGTATAATAATAACAGCCATAGCGATAATAATAATAGTAGTAAGGATAATAATAATAGTTATAGCGATAATAATAATAGTAGTAAGGATAATAATAATAGTTATAGTGCGAATAATAATAGTAATAAGGATAAACATAATAGTTATAGTGCTAATAATACTAGTAATAAGGATAATAATAACAGTCATGGCGATAATAATAATAGTAATAAGGATAATAATAACATTTATAGTGCGAATAATAATTATAATAAGGATAAACATAATAGTTATTGTGGTTCTAATACTAGTAATAAGGATAATAATAATAGTTATAGTGCGAATAATAATAGTAATAAGCATAATAATAATAGTTACAACGATAAAGACAAGAGTAATAGGGATAGAAATAATAGAATAAGGATAATAATAACAGTCATAGCAATAATAATAATAGTAATAAGGATAATAATTATAGTTATAGTGCTAGTAATAATAGTAATAAGGATTATAATAATAGTTATAGTGCTAATAATACTAGTAATAAGGATAATAATAACAGTCATGGCGATAATAATAATAGGAATAAGGATAATAATAACAGTTATAGCGATAATAATAATAGTAGTAAGGATAATAATAATAGATATAGCGATAATAATAATAGTAATAAGGATAATAATAATAGTTATAGCGATAATAATAATAGTTATAAGGATAATAATATTAGTTATAAGGATAAAGTGAAGAGTAATAGGGATAGTAATAATAGAATAAGGATAACAATAACAGTCATAGCGATAATAATAGTAGTAGTAAGGATAATAAGAATAGTAATAAGCATAATAATAATAGTTATAAGGCTAGAGACAAGAGTAATAGGGATAGTAATAATAGAATAAGGATAATAATAACAGTCATAGCGATAATAATAATAGTAATAAGGATAATAATAATAGTTATAGTGCTAATAATAATAGTATTAACGATAATAATAACAGTTACAGCAATAATAATAATAGGAATAACGATAATTATAACAGTTATAGCGATAATAATAACAGTAATAAGGATAATAATCACAGTTATAGCGATAATAATAATAGTAATAAGGGAAATAATAATAATTATAGTGCTAATAATACTAGTAATAAGGATAATAATAACAGTTATAGCGATAATAATAATAGTAATAAGGGAAATAATAATAATTACCAGAATAAAGACAAGAGTAATAGGGACAGTAATAATAGAATAAGTATAATAATAACAGCCATAGCGATAATAATAATAGTAGTAAGGATAATAATAATAGTTATAGCGATAATAATAATAGTAGTAAGGATAATAATAATAGTTATAGTGCGAATAATAATAGTAATAAGGATAAACATAATAGTTATAGTGCTAATAATACTAGTAATAAGGATAATAATAACAGTCATGGCGATAATAATAATAGTAATAAGGATAATAATAACATTTATAGTGCGAATAATAATTATAATAAGGATAAACATAATAGTTATTGTGGTTCTAATACTAGTAATAAGGATAATAATAATAGTTATAGTGCGAATAATAATAGTAATAAGCATAATAATAATAGTTACAACGATAAAGACAAGAGTAATAGGGATAGAAATAATAGAATAAGGATAATAATAACAGTCATAGCAATAATAATAATAGTAATAAGGATAATAATTATAGTTATAGTGCTAATAATACTAGTAAGAAGGATAATAATAACAGTCATGGCGATAATAATAATAGTAATAAGGATAATAATAATAGTTATAGTGCCAGTAATAATAGTAATAAGGATAATAATAATAGTTATAACGATAAAGACAAGAGTAATAGGGATAGTAATAATAGAATCAGGATAATAATAATAGTCATAACGATAATAATAATAGTAATAATGATAATAATAACAGTTACAGTGCTAATAATAATAGTAATAAACAATAATAATAACAATTATAGCGATAATAATAATAGTAATGAGGATAATAATAATAGTTATATAGCTAATCATAATAGTAATAAGGATAATAATCACAGTTACAGCAATAATAATAATAGGAATAACGATAATTGTAACAGTTATGGCGATAATAGTAATAGTAATAAGGGACATAATAATAATAGTTATAAGGATAGAGGCAAGAGTAATAGGGATAGTAATAATAGAATAAGGATAATAATGACAGTCATAGCGATAATAATAATAGTAATAACGATAATAATAACAGTTACAGCAATAATAATAATAGGAGTAACGATAATTATAACAGTTATAGCGATAATACTAATAGTAATAAGGGAAATAATAATAGTTATAAGGTTGAGGACAAGAGTAATACGGATAGTAATAATAGAATAAGTATAATAATAGCAGTCATAGCGATAATAATAATAGTAATAAGGATAATAATAACAGGTATAGCGATAATAATAATAGTAATAAGGGAAATAATAATAATTATCAGGATAAAAACAAGAGTAATAGGGATAGTAATAATACAATAAGTATAATAATAACAGTCATAGCGATAATAATAATAGTAATAAGGATAATAATAATAGTTATAGTGCTAGTAATAATAGTAATAAGGATAATAATAATAGTTATAGCGATATTAATAATATTTATAAGGATAAAGTGAAGAGTAATAGGGATAGAAATAATAGAATAAGGATAATAATAACAGTCATAGCGATAATAATAATAGTAGTAAGGATAATAATAATAGTTATAAGGATAAAGACAAGAGTAATAGGGATAGTAATAATAGAATAAAGATAATAAAAACAGTCATAGCGATAATAATAATAGTAATAAGGATAATAATAATAGTTATAGCGATAATAACAATAGTTATAAGGATAAAGTGAAGAGTAATAGGGATAGTAATAATAGAATAAGGATAATAATAACAGTCATAGCGATAATAATAATAGTAGTAAGGATAATAATAATAGATATACCGATAATAATAATAGTAATAAGGATAATAATAATAGTTATAGTGCTAGTAATAATAGTAATAAGGATAATAATAATGGTTATAGCGATAATAATAATAGTTGTAAGGATAAAGTGAAGAGTAATAGGGATAGTAATAATAGAATAAGGATAATAATAACAGACATGGCGATAATAATAATAGTAGTAAGGATAATAATAATAGTTATAGCGATAATAATAATAGTAATAAGGATAATAATAATAGTTATAGTGCGAATAATAATGGTAATAAGGATAAACATAATAGTTATAGTGCTAATAATACTAGTAATAAGGATAATAATAACAGTTATAACGATAATACTAATAGTATTAACGATCATAATAATAGATATAAGGACAAAAACAAGCGTTATAGTGCTAATAATAATAGTAATAAGCATAATAATAATAGTTATAACGATAAAGACAAGAGTAATAGGGATAGAAATAATAGAATAAGGATAATAATAACAATCATAGCGATAATAATAATAGTAGTAAGGATAATAATAATAGATATAGCGATAATAATAATAGTAATAAGGATAATAATAATAGTTATAGTGCTAGTAATAATAGTAATAAGGATAATAATAATGGTTATAGCGATAATAATAATAGTTGTAAGGATAAAGTGAAGAGTAATAGGGATAGTAATAATAGAATAAGGATAATAATAACAGACATGGCGATAATAATAATAGTAGTAAGGATAATAATAATAGTTATAGCGATAATAATAATAGTAATAAGGATAATAATAATAGTTATAGTGCGAATAATAATGGTAATAAGGATAAACATAATAGTTATAGTGCTAATAATACTAGTAATAAGGATAATAATAACAGTTATAACGATAATACTAATAGTATTAACGATCATAATAATAGATATAAGGACAAAAACAAGAGTTATAGCGATAATAATAATAGTAATAAGGATAATAGTAACAGTTATAGCTATAATAATAATAGTAATAGGGGAAATAATAATAATTATCAGGATAAAAACAAGAGTAATAGGGATAGTAATAATACGATAAGTATAATAATAACAGTCATAGCGATAATAATAATGGTAATAAGGATAATAATAATAGTTATAGTGCTAGTAATAATAGTAATAAGGATAATAATGATAGTTATAGCGATATTAATAATAGTTATAAGGACAAAGTGAAGAGTAATAGGGATAGTAATAATAGAATAAAGATAATAATAACAGTCATAGCGATAATAATAATAGTGGTAAGGATAATAATAATAGTTATAAGGATAAAGACAAGAGTAATAGGGATAGTAATAATAGAATAAGGATAATAAAAACAGTCATAGCGATAATAATAATAGTAATAAGGATAATAAGAATAGTTATAGCGATAATAATAATAGTAATAAGGATAATAATAATAGTTATAGTGCGAATAATAATGGTAATAAGGATAAACATAATAGTTATAGTGCTAATAATACTAGTAATAAGGATAATAATAACAGTTATAACGATAATACTAATAGTATTAACGATCATAATAATAGATATAAGGACAAAAACAAGAGTTATAGTGCTAATAATAATAGTAATAAGCATAATAATAATAGTTATAACGATAAAGACAAGAGTAATAGGGATAGAAATAATAGAATAAGGATAATAATAACAATCATAGCGATAATAATAATAGTAATAAGGATAATAATAATAGTTATAGTGCTAATAATACTAGTAAGAAGGATAATAATAACAGTCATGGCGATAATAATAATAGTAATAAGGATAATAATAATAGTTATAGTGCTAGTAATAATAGTAATAAGGATAATAATAATAGTTATAACGATAAAGACAAGAGTAATAGGGATAGTAATAATAGAATCAGGATAATAATAATAGTCATAACGATAATAATAATAGTAATAATGATAATAATAACAGTTACAGTGCTAATAATAATAGTAATAAACAATAATAATAACAGTTATAGCGATAATAATAATAGTAATGAGGATAATAATAATAGTTATATAGCTAATCATTATAGTAATAAGGATAATAATCACAGTTATAGCGATAATAATAATAGTAGTAAGGGAAATAATAATAGTTATAGTGATAATAGTAACAGTAATACGGGAAATAATAATAGTTATAAGGATCAGGACAAGAGTAATAGGGATAGTAATAATAGAATAAGTATAATAGAAGCAGTCATAGCGATAATTATAATGGTAATAAGGATAATAATAATAGTTACAGTGCTGATAATAATAGCAACAAGCATAATAATAATAGTTATAAGGATAGAGACAAGAGTAATAGGGATAGTAATAATAGAATAAGTATAATAATAACAGTCATAGCGATAATAATAATAGTAAAAAGGATAATAATAATAGTTATAAGGATAAAGACAAGAGTAATAGGGATAGTAATAATAGAATAAGTATAATAATAACAGTCATAGCGATAATAATAATAGTAATAAAGATAATAATAACAGTCATAGCGATAATAATAATAGTAATGAGGATAACAATAATAGTTATAGAGATAATAATACTAGTAATAAGGATAATAATAATAGTTATAAGGATAATAATAATAGTTATAAGGATAAAGAGAAGAGTAATAGGGATAGTAATAATAGAATAAGGATAATAATAATAGTTATAGTGCTAATAATAATAGTAATAAGCATAATACTAATAGTTATAGCGATAATAATAATAGTAATAAGGATAATAATAATAGTTATAAGGATAAAGAGAAGAGTAATAGGGATAGTAATAATAGAATAAGGATAATAATAACAGTCATAGCGATAATAATAATAGTAGTAAGGATAATAATAATAGTTATAGCGATAATAATAATAGTAATAAGGGTAATAATAATAGTTATAAGGATAATAATAATAGTTATAAGGATAAAGACAAGAGTAATAGGGATAGTAATAATAGAATAAGTATAATAATAACAGTTATAGCGATAATAATAATAGTAATAAGGGAAATAATAATAAATATCAGGATAAAGACAAGAGTAATAGGGATAGTAATAATAGAATAAGTATAATGATAACAGTCATAGCGATAATAATAATAGTAATGAGGATAATAATAATAGTTATAAGGATAAAGAGAAGAGTAATAGGGATAGTAATAATAGAATAAGGATAATAATAACAGTCATAGCGATAATAATAATAGTAGTAAGGATAATAATAATAGTTATAGCGATAATAATAATAGTAATAAGGATAATAATAATTGTTATAAGGATAAAGAGAAGAGTAATAGGGATAGTAATAATAGAATAAGGATAATAATAACAGTCATTGCGATAATAATAATAGTAATAAGGATGATAATAATAGTTATAGCGATAATAATAATAGTAATAAGGATAATAATAATAGTTATAAGGATAAAGACAAGAGTAATAGGGATAGTAATAATAGAATAAGGATAATAATAACAGTCATAGCGATAATAATAATAGTAATGAGGATAATAATAATAGTTATAAGGATAGAGACAAGACTAATAGGGATAGTAATAATAGAATAAGTATAATAATAACAGTCATAGCGATAATAATAATAGTAATAAGGAAAATGATAATAGTATAGCGATAATAATAATAGTAATAGGGATAATAATAATAGTTATAGTGCGTATAATAATAGTAATAAGGATAAACGTAATAGTTATAGTGCTAATAATACTAGTAATAAGGATGATAATAACAGTTATAGCGATAATAATAATAGTAATAAGGGAAATAATAATAAATATCAGGATAAAGACAAGAGTAGTAGGGATAGTAATAATAGAAGAAGTATAATAATAACAGTCATAGCGATAATAATAATAGTAATAAGGATAATAATAATAGTTTTAGTGCTAATAATAATAGTAATAAGCATAACAATAAAAGTTATAAGGATAAAAACAAGAGTAATAGGGATAGTAATAATAGAATAAGTATAATAATAACAGTCATAGCGATAATAATAATGGTAATAAGGATAATAATAATAGTTATAGTGCGAATAATAATAGTAATAAGGATAAACATAATAGTTATAGTGCTAATAATACTAGTAGTAAGGATAATAATAACAGTTATAGCGATAATAATAATAGTAATAAGGGAAATAATAATAAATATCAGGATAAAGACAAGAGTAATAGGGATAGTAATAATAGAAGAAGTATAATAATAACAGTCATTGCGATAATAATAATAGAAATAAGGATCATAATAATAGTTACAGTGCTAATAATAATAGTAACAAGCATAATAATAATAGTTATAAGGGTAGAGACAAGAGTAATAGGGATAGTAATAGTAGAATAAGGATAATAATAACAGTCATAGCGATAATAATAATAGTAATGAGGATAACAATAATAGTTATAGAGATAATAATACTAGTAATAAGGATAATAATAATAGTTATAAGGATAGAGACAAGAGTAATAGGGATAGTAATAATAGAATAAGGATAATAATAACAGCCATAGCGATAATAATAATAGTAATGAGGATAACAATAATAGTTATAGAGATAATAATACTAGTAATAAGGATAATAATAATAGTTATAAGGATAATAATAATAGTTATAAGGATAAAGAGAAGAGTAATAGGGATAGTAATAATAGAATAAGTATAATAATAACAGTCATAGCGATAATAATAATAGTAGTAAGGATAATAATAATAGTTATAGTGCTAGTAATAATAGTAATAAGGATAATAATAATGGTTATAGCGATAATAATAATAGTAATAAGGATAATAATAATAGTTATAGTGCGAATAATAATAGTAATAAGCATAATAATAATAGTTATAAGTATAGAGACAAGAGTAATAGGGATAGTAATAATAGAATAAGGATAATAATAACAGTCATAGCGATAATAATAATTGTAATAAGGGAAATAATAATAATTATCAGGATAAAGGCAAGAGTAATAGGGATAGTAATAATAGAATAAGTATAATGATAACAGTCATAGCGATAATAATAATAGTAATAAGGATAATAATAATAGTTATAAGGATAATAATAATAGTTATAAGGATAAAGAGAAGAGTAATAGGGATAGTAATAATAGAATAAGGATAATAATAACAGTCATAGCGATAATAATAATTGCAGTGAGGATAATAATAATAGTTATAAGGATAAAGAGAAGAGTAATAGGGATAGTAATAATAGAATAAGGATAATAATAACAGTCATAGCGATAATAATAATAGTAGTAAGGATAATAATAATAGTTATAGCGATAATAATAATAGTAATAAGGATAATAATAATTGTTATAAGGATAAAGAGAAGAGTAATAGGGATGGTAATAATAGAATAAGGATAATAATAACAGTCATTGCGATAATAATAATAGTAATAAGGATGACAATAATAGTTATAGCGATAATAATAATAGTAATAAGGATAATAATAATACTTATAAGGATAAAGACAAGAGTAATAGGGATAGTAATAATAGGAGAAGTATAATAATAACAGTCATAGCGATAATAATAATAGTAATGAGGATAACAATAATAGTTATAGAGATAATAATACTAGTAATAAGGATAATAATAATAGTTATAAGGATAATAATAATAGTTATAAGTATAGAGACAAGAGTAATAGGGATAGTAATAATAGAATAAGGATAATAATAACAGTCATAGCGATAATAATAATTGTAATAAGGGAAATAATAATAATTATCAGGATAAAGACAAGAGTAATAGGGATAGTAATAATAGAATAAGTATAATGATAACAGTCATAGCGATAATAATAATAGTAATAAGGATAATAATAATAGTTATAAGCATAATAATAATAGTTATAAGGATAAAGAGAAGAGTAATAGGGATAGTAATAATAGAATAAGGATAATAATAACAGTCATAGCGATAATAATAATAGTAATGAGGATAACAATAATAGTTATAGAGATAATAATACTAGTAATAAGGATAATAATAATAGTTATAAGGATAGAGACAAGAGTAATAGGGATAGTAACAATAGAATAAGGATAATAATAACAGTCATAGCGATAATAATAATAGTAGTAAGGATAATAATAATAGTTATAGCGATAATAATAATAGTAATAAGGATAATAATAACAGTTATAATGATAATAATAATAGTAATAAGGGAAATAATAATAGTTATAAGGATAAAGACAAGAGTAATAGGGATAGTAATAATAGAATAAGGATAATAATAACAGTCATAGCGATAATAATAATAGTAATAAGGATAATAATAATAGTTATAGTGCTAGTAATAATAGTAATAAGGATAATAATAATAGTTATAGCGATAATAATAATAGTAATAAGGATAGTAATAATTGTTATAAGGATAAAGAGAAGAGTAATAGGGATAGTAATAATAGAATAGGGATAATAATAACAGTCATTGCGATAATAATAATAGTAATGAGGATAATAATAATAGTTATAAGGATAGAGACAAGAGTAATGGGGATAGTAATAATAGAATAAGTATAATAATAACAGTCATAGCGATAATAATAATAGTAATAAGGAAAATAATAATAGTATAGCGATAATAATAATAGTAATAAGGATAATAATAATAGTTATAGTGCGAATAATAATAGTAATAAGGATAAACGTAATAGTTATAGTGCTAATAATACTAGTAATAGGGATAATAATAACAGTTATAGCGATAATAATAATAGTAATAAGGGAAATAATAATAAATATCAGGATAAAGACAAGAGTAATAGGGATAGTAATAATAGAAGAAGTATAATAAAAACAGTCATTGCGATAATAATAATAGAAATAAGGATAATAATAATAGTTACAGTGCTAATAATAATAGTAACAAGCATAATAATAATAGTTATAAGGGTAGAGACAAGAGTAATAGGGATAGTAATAATAGAATAAGGATAATAATAACAGTCATAGCGATAATAATAATTGTAATAAGGGAAATAATAATAATTATCAGGATAAAGACAAGAGTAATAGGGATAGTAATAATAGAATAAGTATAATGATAACAGTCATAGCGATAATAATAATAGTAATAAGGATAATAATAATAGTTATATGGATAATAATAATAGTTATAAGGATAAAGAGAAGAGTAATAGGGATAGTAATAATAGAATAAGGATAATAATAACAGTCATAGCGATAATAATAATAGTAGTAAGGATAATAATAATAGTTATAGCGATAATAATAATAGTAATAAGGGTAATAATAATAGTTATAAGGATAATAATAATAGTTATAAGGATAAAGACAAGAGTAATAGGGATAGTAATAATAGAATAAGTATAATAATAACAGTTATAGCGATAATAATAATAGTAATAAGGGAAATAATAATAAATATCAGGATAAAGACAAGAGTAATAGGGATAGTAATAGTAGAAGAAGTATAATAATAACAGTCATTGCGATAATAATAATAGAAATAAGGATAATAATAATAGTTACAGTGCTAATAATAATAGTAACAAGCATAATAATACTAGTTATAAGGATAGAGACAAGAGTAATAGGGATAGTAATAATAGAATAAGGATAATAATAACAGTCATAGCGATAATAATAATAGTAATGAGGATAACAATAATAGTTATAGAGATAATAATACTAGTAATAAGGATAATAATAATAGTTATAAGGATAGAGACAAGAGTAATAGGGATAGTAATAATAGAATAAGGATAATAATAACAGTCATAGCGATAATAATAATAGTAGTAAGGATAATAATAATAGTTATAGCGATAATAATAATAGTAATAAGGATAATAATAATAGTTATAAGGATAGAGACAAGAGTAATAGGGATAGTAATAATAGAATAAGGATAATAATAACAGTTATAGCGATAATAATAATAGTAATGAGGATAACAATAATAGTTATAGAGATAATAATACTAGTAATAAGGATAATAATAATAGTTATAAGAATAGAGACAAGAGTAATAGGGATAGTAATAGTAGAATAAGCATAATAATAACAGTCATAGCGATAATACTAATAGTAATAAGGATAATAATAATAGTTATAGTGCTAGTAATAATAGTAATAAGGATAATAATAATGGTTATAGCGATAATAATAATAGTAATAAGGATAATAATAATAGTTATAGTGCGAATAATAATAGTAATAAGCATAATAATAATAGTTATAAGTATAGAGACAAGAGTAATAGGGATAGTAATTATAGAATAAGGACAATAATAACAGTCATAGCGATAATAATAATTGTAATAAGGGAAATAATAATAATTATCAGGATAAAGACAAGAGTAATAGGGATAGTAATAATAGAATAAGTATAATGACAACAGTCATAGCGATAATAATAATAGCAATGAGGATAATAATAATAGTTATAAGGATAAAGAGAAGAGTAATAGGGATAGTAATAATAGAATAAGGATAATAATAACAGTCATAGCGATAATAATAATAGTAGTAAGGATAATAATAATAGTTATAGCGATAATAATAATAGTAATAAGGATAATAATAATACTTATAAGGATAAAGACAAGAGTAATAGGGATAGTAATAATAGGAGAAGTATAATAATAACAGTCATTGCGATAATAATAATAGAAATAAGGATAATAATAATAGTTATAGTGCTAATAATAATAGTAATAAGCACAATAATAATAGTTATAAGGATAGAGACAAGAGTAATAGGGATAGTAATAGTAGAATAAGCATAATAATAACAGTCATAGCGATAATAATAATAGTAATAAGGATAATAATAATAGTTATAGTGCTAGTAATAATAGTAATAAGGATAATAATAATAGTTATAGCGATAATAATAATAGTAATAAGGATAATAATAATTGTTATAAGGATAAAGAGAAGAGTAATAGGGATAGTAATAATAGAATAGGTATAATAATAACAGTCATTGCGATAATAATAATAGCAATGAGGATAATAATAATAGTTATAAGGATAGAGACAAGAGTAATGGGGATAGTAATAATAGAATAAGTATAATAATAACAGTCATAGCGATAATAATAATAGTAATAAGGAAAATAATAATAGTATAGCGATAATAATAATAGTAATAAGGATAATAATAATAGTTATAGTGCGAATAATAATAGTAATAAGGATAAACGTAATAGTTATAGTGCTAATAATACTAGTAATAAGGATAATAATAACAGTTATAGCGATAATAATAATAGTAATATGGGAAATAATAATAAATATCAGGATAAAGACAAGAGTAATAGGGATAGTAATAATAGAAGAAGTATAATAATAACAGTCATTGCGATAATAATAATAGAAATAAGGGTAATAATAATAGTTACAGTGCTAATAATAATAGTAACAAGCATAATAATAATAGTTATAAGGGTAGAGACAAGAGTAATAGGGATAGTAATTATAGAATAAGGATAATAATAACAGTCATAGCGATAATAATAATAGTAATAAGGATAATAATAATAGTTTTAGTGCTAATAATAATAGTAATAAGCATAACAATAAAAGTTATAAGGATAAAAACAAGAGTAATAGGGATAGTAATAATAGAATAAGTATAATAATAACAGTCATAGCGATAATAATAATGGTAATAAGGATAATAATAATAGTTATAGTGCGAATAATAATAGTAATAAGGATAATAATAATAGTTATAAGAATAGAGACAAGAGTAATAGGGATAGTAATAATAGAATAAGGATAATAATAACAGTCATAGCGATAATAATAATAGTAGTAAGGATAATAATAATAGTTATAGCGATAATAATAATAGTAATAAGGATAATAATAATAGTTATAAGGATAGAGACAAGAGTAATAGGGATAATAATAGTAGTTATAGTGCGAATAATAATAGTAATAAGGATAAACGTAATAGTTATAGTGCTAATAATACTAGTAATAAGGATGATAATAACAGTTATAGCGATAATAATAATAGTAATAAGGGAAATAATAATAAATATCAGGATAAAGACAAGAGTAGTAGGGATAGTAATAATAGAAGAAGTATAATAATAACAGTCATAGCGATAATAATAATAGTAATAAGGATAATAATAATAGTTTTAGTGCTAATAATAATAGTAATAAGCATAACAATAAAAGTTATAAGGATAAAAACAAGAGTAATAGGGATAGTAATAATAGAATAAGTATAATAATAACAGTCATAGCGATAATAATAATGGTAATAAGGATAATAATAATAGTTATAGTGCGAATAATAATAGTAATAAGGATAATAATAATAGTTATAAGAATAGAGACAAGAGTAAAATGGATAGTAATAATAGAATAAGGATAATAATAACAGTCATAGCGATAATAATAATAGTAATAAGGGAAATAATAATAGTTATAAGGATAAAGACAAGAGTAATTGGGATAGTAATAATAGAATAAGGATGATAATAACAGTTATAGCGATAATAATAATAGTAATAAGGGAAATAATAATAGTTATAAGGATAAAGACAAGAGTAATTGGGATAGTAATAATAGAATAAGGATAATAATAATAGTAATAAGGATAATAATAATAGTATAGCGATAATAATAATAGTAATAAGGATAATAATAATAGTTATAGTGCGAATAATAATAGTAATAAGGATAAACGTAATAGTGATAGTGCTAATAATACTAGTAATAAGGATGATAATAACAGTTATAGCGATAATAATAATAGTAATAAGGGAAATAATAATAGTAATAAGGATAATAATAATTGTTATAAGGATAAAGAGAAGAGTAATAGGGATAGTAATAATAGAATAAGGATAATAATAACAGTCATTGCGATAATAATAATAGTAATAAGGATAATAATAATAGTTATAGCGATAATAATAATAGTAATAAGGATAATAATAATAGTTATAAGGATAAAGACAAGAGTAATAGGGATAGTAATAATAGAATAAGGATAATAATAACAGTCATAGCGATAATAATAATAGTAATGAAGATAATAATAATAGTTATAAGGATAGAGACAAGAGTAATAGGGATAGTAATAATAGAATAAGTATAATAATAACAGTCATAGCGATAATAATAATAGTAATGAGGATAACAATAATAGTTATAGAGATAATAATACTAGTAATAAGGATAATAATAACAGTCATAATGATAATAATAATAGTAATAAGGGAAATAATAATAGTTATAAGGATAAAGACAAGAGTAATAGGGATAGTAATAATAGAATAAGGATAATAATAACAGTCATAGCGATAATAATAATAGTAGTAAGGATAATAATAATAGTTATAGCGATAATAATAATAGTAATAAACATAATAATAATAGTTATAAGAATAGAGACAAGAGTAATAGGGATAGTAATAGTAGAATAAGCATAATAATAACAGTCATAGCGATAATACTAATAATAATAAGGATAATAATAATAGTTATAGTGCTAGTAATAATAGCAATAAGGATAATAATAATGGTTATAGCGATAATAATAATAGTAATAAGGATAATAATAATAGTTATAGTGCGAATAATAATAGTAATAAGCATAATAATAATAGTTATAAGGATGGAGACAAGAGTAATAGGGATAGTAATAATAGAATAAGGATAATAATAACAGTCATAGCGATAATAATAATTGTAATAAGGGAAATAATAATAATTATCAGGATAAAGACAAGAGTAATAGGGATAGTAATAATAGAATAAGTATAATGATAACAGTCATAGCGATAATAATAATAGTAATAAGGATAATAATAATAGTTATAAGGACAATAATAATAGTTATAAGGATAAAGAGAAGAGTAATAGGGATAGTAATAATAGAATAAGGATAATAATAACAGTCATAGCGATAATAATAATAGTAGTAAGGATAATAATAATAGTAATAAGGGTAATAATAATAGTTATAAGGATCATAATAATAGTTATAAGGATAGAGACAAGAGTAATAGGGATAGTAATAATAGAATAAGTATAATAATAACAGTCATAGCGATAATAATAATAGTAATAAGGATAATAATAACAGTCATAGCGATAATAATAATAGTAATGAGGATAACAATAATAGTTATAGAGATAATAATACTAGTAATAAGGGTAATAATAATAGTTATAAGGATAATAATAATAGTTATAAGGATAAAGAGAAGAGTAATAGGGATAGTAATAATAGAATAAGGATAATAGTAACAGTCATAGCGATAATAATAATAGTAGTAAGGATAATAATAATAGTTATAGCGATAATAATAATAGTAATAAGGATAATAATAATTGTTATAAGGATAAAGAGAAGAGTAATAGGGATAGTAATAATAGAATAAGGATAATAATAACAGTCATTGCGATAATAATAATAGAAATAAGGATAATAATAATAGTAATAAGGATAATAATAATTGTTATAAGGATAGAGAGAAGAGTAATAGGGATAGTAATAATAGAATAGGGATAATAATAACAGTCATTGCGATAATAATAATAGTAATAAGGATAATAATAATAGTTATAGCGATAATAATAATAGTAATAAGGATAATAATAATAGTTATAAGGATAAAGACAAGAGTAATAGGGATAGTAATAATAGAATAAGGATAATAATAACAGTCATAGCGATAATAACAATAGTAATGAGGATAATAATAATAGTTATAAGGATAGAGACAAGAGTAATAGGGATAGTAATAATAGAATAAGTATAATAATAACAGTCATAGCGATAATAATAATAGTAATGAGGATAACAATAATAGTTATAGAGATAATAATACTAGTAATAAGGATAATAATAACAGTTATAATGATAATAATAATAGTAATAAGGGAAATAATAATAGTTATAAGGATAAAGACAAGAGTAATAGGGATAGTAATAATAGAATAAGGATAATAATAACAGTCATAGCGATAATAATAATAGTAGTAAGGATAATAATAATAGTTATAGCGATAATAATAATAGTAATAAGCATAATAATAATAGTTATAAGAATAGAGACAAGAGTAATAGGGATAGTAATAATAGTTACAGTGCTAATAATAATAGTAACAAGCATAATAATAATAGTTATAAGGATAGAGACAAGAGTAATAGGGATAGTAATAATAGAATAAGGATAATAATAACAGTCATAGCGATAATAATAATAGTAATGAGGATAACAATAATAGTTATAGTGCTAATAATACTAGTAATAAGGATGATAATAACAGTTATAGCGATAATAATAATAGTAATAAGGGAAATAATAATAGTTATAAGGATAAAGACAAGAGTAATTGGGATAGTAATAATGGAATAAGGATAATAATAATAGTAATAAGGATAATAATAATAGTTATAGTGCGAATAATAATAGTAATAAGGATAAACGTAATAGTTATAGTGCTAATAATACTAGTAATAAGGATGATAATAACAGTTATAGCGATAATAATAATAGTAATAAGGGAAATAATAATAGTAATAAGGATAATAATAATTGTTATAAGGATAAAGAGAAGAGTAATAGGGATAGTAATAATAGAATAAGGATAATAATAACAGTCATTGCGATAATAATAATAGTAATAAGGATAATAATAATAGTTATAGCGATAATAATAATAGTAATAAGGATAATAATAATAGTTATAAGGATAAAGACAAGAGTAATAGGGATAGTAATAATAGAATAAGGATAATAATAACAGTCATAGCGATAATAATAATAGTAATGAGGATAATAATAATAGTTATAAGGATAGAGACAAGAGTAATAGGGATAGTAATAATAGAATAAGTATAATAATAACAGTCATAGCGATAATAATAATAGTAATGAGGATAACAATAATAGTTATAGAGATAATAATACTAGTAATAAGGATAATAATAACAGTCATAATGATAATAATAATAGTAATAAGGGAAATAATAATAGTTATAAGGATAAAGACAAGAGTAATAGGGATAGTAATAATAGAATAAGGATAATAATAACAGTCATAGCGATAATAATAATAGTAGTAAGGATAATAATAATAGTTATAGCGATAATAATAATAGTAGTAAGCATAATAATAATAGTTATAAGAATAGAGACAAGAGTAATAGGGATAGTAATAATAGTTACAGTGCTAATAATAATAGTAACAAGCATAATAATAATAGTTATAAGGATAGAGACAAGAGTAATAGGGATAGTAATAATAGAATAAGGATAATAATAACAGTCATAATGATAATAATAATAGTAATAAGGATAATAATAATAGTTATAGTGCGAATAATAATAGTAATAAGCATAATAATAATAGTTATAAGGATGGAGACAAGAGTAATAGGGATAGTAATAATAGAATAAGGATAATAATAACAGTCATAGCGATAATAATAATAGTAATAAGGATAATAATAACAGTCATAGCGATAATAATAATAGTAATGAGGATAACAATAATAGTTATAGAGATAATAATACTAGTAATAAGGGTAATAATAATAGTTATAAGGATAATAATAATTGTTATAAGGATAAAGAGAAGAGTAATAGGGATAGTAATAATAGAATAAGGATAATAATAACAGTCATTGCGATAATAATAATAGTAATAAGGATAATAATAATAGTTATAGCGATAATAATAATAGTAATAAGGATAATAATAATACTTATAATTATAAAGACAAGAGTAATAGGGATAGTAATAATGGGAGAAGTATAATAATAACAGTCATTGCGATAATAATAATAGAAATAAGGATAATAATAATAGTTATAGTGCTAATAATAATAGTAATAAGCATAATAATAATAGTTATAAGGATAGAGACAAGAGTAATAGGGATAGTAATAATAGAATAAGGATAATAATAACAGTCATAGCGATAATAATAATAGTAATGAGGATAACAATAATAGTTATAGAGATAATAATACTAGTAATAAGGATAATAATAACAGTTATAATGATAATAATAATAGTAATAAGGGAAATAATAATAGTTATGAGGATAAAGACAAGAGTAATTGGGATAGTAATAATAGAATAAGGATAATAATAACAGTCATAGCGATAATAATAATTGTAATAAGGGAAATAATAATAAATATCAGGATAAAGACAATAGTAATAGGGATAGTAATAATAGAAGAAGTATAATAATAACAGTCATTGCGATAATAATAATAGTAATAAGGATAATAATAATAGTTATAAGGATAAAGACAAGAGTAATAGGGATAGTAATAATAGAATAAGGATAATAATAACAGTCATAGCGATAATAATAATAGTAATGAAGATAATAATAATAGTTATAAGGATAGAGACAAGAGTAATAGGGATAGTAATAATAGAATAAGTATAATAATAACAGTCATAGCGATAATAATAATAGTAATAAGGATAATAAAAATAGTTATTGCGATAATAATAATAGTAATGAGGATAATAATAATTGTTATAAGGATAAAGAGAAGAGTAATAGGGATAGTAATAATAGAATAAGGATAATAATAACAGTCATTGCGATAATAATAATAGTAATAAGGATAATAATAATAGTTATAGCGATAATAATAATAGTAATAAGGATAATAATAATACTTATAAGGATAAAGACAAGAGTAATAGGGATAGTAATAATAGGAGAAGTATAATAATAACAGTCATTGCGATAATAATAATAGAAATTAGGATAATAATAATTGTTATAAGGATAAAGAGAAGAGTAATAGGGATAGTAATAATAGAATAGGGATAATAATAACAGTCATTGCGATAATAATAATAGTAATAAGGATAATAATAATAGTTATAGCGATAATAATAATAGTAATGAGGATAATAATAATAGTTATAAGGATAAAGACAAGAGTAATAGGGATAGTAATAATAGAATAAGGATAATAATAACAGTCATAGCGATAATAATAATAGTAATGAGGATAATAATAATAGTTATAAGGATAGAGACAAGAGTAATAGGGATAGTAATAATAGAATAAGTATAATAATAACAGTCATAGCGATAATAATAATAGTAATGAGGATAACAATAATAGTTATAGAGATAATAATACTAGTAATAAGGATAATAATAACAGTTATAATGATAATAATAATAGTAATAAGGGAAATAATAATAGTTATAAGGATAAAGACAAGAGTAATAGGGATAGTAATAATAGAATAAGGATAATAATAACAGTCATAGCGATAATAATAATAGTAGTAAGGATAATAATAATAGTTATAGCGATAATAATAATAGTAATAAGCATAATAATAATAGTTATAAGAATAGAGACAAGAGTAATAGGGATAGTAATAGTAGAATAAGCATAATAATAACAGTCATAGCGATAATACTAATAATAATAAGGATAATAATAATAGTTATAGTGCTAGTAATAATAGCAATAAGGATAATAATAATGGTTATAGCGATAATAATAATAGTAATAAGGATAATAATAATAGTTATAGTGCGAATAATAATAGTAATAAGCATAATAATAATAGTTATAAGGATGGAGACAAGAGTAATAGGGATAGTAATAATAGAATAAGGATAATAATAACAGTCATAGCGATAATAATAATAGTAGTAAGGATAATAATAATAGTTATAGCGATAATAATAATAGTAATAAGCATAATAATAATAGTTATAAGAATAGAGACAAGAGTAATAGGGATAGTAATAGTAGAATAAGCATAATAATAACAGTCATAGCGATAATACTAATAGTAATAAGGATAATAATAATAGTTATAGTGCTAGTAATAATAGTAATAAGGATAATAATAATAGTTATAGCGATAATAATAATAGTAATAAGGATAATAATAATTGTTATAAGGATAATGAGAAGAGTAATAGGGATAGTAATAATAGAATAGGGATAATAATAACAGTCATTGCGATAATAATAATAGTAATAAGGATAATAAAAATAGTTATTGCGATAATAATAATAGTAATGAGGATAATAATAATTGTTATAAGGATAAAGAGAAGAGTAATAGGGATAGTAATAATAGAATAAGGATAATAATAACAGTCATTGCGATAATAATAATAGTAATAAGGATAATAATAATAGTTATAGCGATAATAATAATAGTAATAAGGATAATAATAATACTTATAAGGATAAAGACAAGAGTAATAGGGATAGTAATAATAGGAGAAGTATAATAATAACAGTCATTGCGATAATAATAATAGAAATTAGGATAATAATAATTGTTATAAGGATAAAGAGAAGAGTAATAGGGATAGTAATAATAGAATAGGGATAATAATAACAGTTATTGCGATAATAATAATAGTAATAAGGATAATAATAATAGTTATAGCGATAATAATAATAGTAATAAGGATAATAATAATAGTTATAAGGATAAAGACAAGAGTAATAGGGATAGTAATAATAGAATAAGGATAATAATAACAGTCATAGCGATAATAATAATAGTAATGAGGATAATAATAATAGTTATAAGGATAGAGACAAGAGTAATAGGGATAGTAATAATAGAATAAGTATAATAATAACAGTCATAGCGATAATAATAATAGTAATGAGGATAACAATAATAGTTATAGAGATAATAATACTAGTAATAAGGATAATAATAACAGTTATAATGATAATAATAATAGTAATAAGGGAAATAATAATAGTTGTAAGGATAAAGACAAGAGTAATAGGGATAGTAATAATAGAATAAGGATAATAATAACAGTCATAGCGATAATAATAATAGTAGTAAGGATAATAATAATAGTTATAGCGATAATAATAATAGTAATAAGCATAATAATAATAGTTATAAGAATAGAGACAAGAGTAATAGGGATAGTAATAGTAGAATAAGCATAATAATAACAGTCATAGCGATAATACTAATAATAATAAGGATAATAATAATAGTTATAGTGCTAGTAATAATAGCAATAAGGATAATAATAATGGTTATAGCGATAATAATAATAGTAATAAGGATAATAATAATAGTTATAGTGCGAATAATAATAGTAATAAGCATAATAATAATAGTTATAAGGATGGAGACAAGAGTAATAGGGATAGTAATAATAGAATAAGGATAATAATATCAGTCATAGCGATAATAATAATTGTAATAAGGGAAATAATGATAATTATCAGGATAAAGACAAGAGTAATAGGGATAGTAATAATAGAATAAGTATAATGATAACAGTCATAGCGATAATAATAATAGTAATAAGGATAATAATAATAGTTATAAGGATAATAATAATAGTTATAAGGATAAAGAGAAGAGTAATAGGGATAGTAATAATAGAATAAGGATAATAATAACAGTCATAGCGATAATAATAATAGTAGTAAGGATAATAATAATAGTAATAAGGGTAATAATAATAGTTATAAGGATAATAATAATAGTTATAAGGATAAAGACAAGAGTAATAGGGATAGTAATAATAGAATAAGTATAATAATAACAGTTATAGCGATAATAATAATAGTAATATGGGAAATAATAATAAATATCAGGATAAAGACAAGAGTAATAGGGATAGTAATAATAGAAGAAGTATAATAATAACAGTCATTGCGATAATAATAATAGAAATAAGGATAATAATAATAGTTACAGTGCTAATAATAATAGTAACAAGCATAATAATAATAGTTATAAGGATAGAGACAAGAGTAATAGGGATAGTAATAATAGAATAAGGATAATAATAACAGTCATAGCGATAATAATAATAGTAATGAGGATAACAATAATAGTTATAGAGATAATAATACTAGTAATAAGGATAATAATAATAGTTATAAGGATAGAGACAAGAGTAATAGGGATAGTAATAATAGAATAAGGATAATAATAACAGTCATAGCGATAATAATAATAGTAATGAGGATAACAATAATAGTTATAGAGATAATAATACTAGTAATAAGGATAATAATAATAGGTATAAGGATAATAATAATAGTTATAAGGATAAAGAGAACAGTAATAGGGATAGTAATAATAGAATAAGGATAATAATAACAGTATTAGCGATAATAATAATAGTAGTACGGATAATAATAATAGTTATAGCGATAATAATAATAGTAATAAGGATAATAATAATAGTTATAAGGATAAAGACAAGAGTAATAGGGATAGTAATAATAGAATAAGGATAATAATAATAGTAATGAGGATAATAATAATAGTTATAAGGATACAGACAAGAGTAATAGGGATAGTAATAATAGAATAAGTATAATAATAACAGTCATAGCGATAATAATAATAGTAATAAGGATAATAATAATAGTATAGCAATAATAATAATAGTAATAAGGATAATAATAATAGTTATAGTGCGAATAATAATAGTAATAAGGATAATAATAATAGTTACAGTGCTAATAATAATAGTAACAAGCATAATAATAATAGTTATAAGGATAAAGACAAGAGTAATAGCGATAGTAATAATAGAATAAGGATAATAATAACAGTCATAGCGATAATAATAATAGTTATAGCGATAATAATAATAGTAATAAGCATAATAATAATAGTTATAAGAATAGAGACAAGAGTAATAGGGATAGTAATAGTAGAATAAGCATAATAATAACAGTGATAGCGATAATACTAATAATAATAAGGATAATAATAATAGTTATAGTGCTAGTAATAATAGCAATAAGGATAATAATAATGGTTATAGCGATAATAATAATAGTTATAAGGATGGAGACGAGAGTAATAGGGATAGTAATAATAGAATAAGGATAATAATAACAGTCATAGCGATAATAATAATTGTAATAAGGGAAATAATAATAATTATCAGGATAAAGACAAGAGTAATAGGGATAGTAATAATAGAATAAGTATAATGATAACAGTCATAGCGATAATAATAATAGTAATAAGGATAATAATAATAGTTATAAGGATAATAATAATAGTTATAAGGATAAAGAGAAGAGTAATAGGGATAGTAATAATAGAATAAGGATAATAATAACAGTCATAGCGATAATAATAATAGTTATAGCGATAATAATAATAGTAATAAGCATAATAATAATAGTTATAAGAATAGAGACAAGAGTAATAGGGATAGTAATAGTAGAATAAGCATAATAATAACAGTGATAGCGATAATACTAATAATAATAAGGATAATAATAATAGTTATAGTGCTAGTAATAATAGCAATAAGGATAATAATAATGGTTATAGCGATAATAATAATAGTTATAAGGATGGAGACGAGAGTAATAGGGATAGTAATAATAGAATAAGGATAATAATAACAGTCATAGCGATAATAATAATTGTAATAAGGGAAATAATAATAATTATCAGGATAAAGACAAGAGTAATAGGGATAGTAATAATAGAATAAGTATAATGATAACAGTCATAGCGATAATAATAATAGTAATAAGGATAATAATAATAGTTATAAGGATAATAATAATAGTTATAAGGATAAAGAGAAGAGTAATAGGGATAGTAATAATAGAATAAGGATAATAATAACAGTCATAGCGATAATAACAATAGTAATGAGGATAATAATAATAGTTATAAGGATGGAGACAAGAGTAATAGGGATAGTAATAATAGAATAAGTATAATAATAACAGTTATAGCGATAATAATAATAGTAATATGGGAAATAATAATAAATATCAGGATAAACACAAGAGTAATAGGGATAGTAATAATAGAAGAAGTATAATGATAACAGTCATTGCGATAATAATAATAGAAATAAGGATAATAATAATAGTTACAGTGCTAATAATAATAGTAACAAGCATAATAATAATAGTTATAAGGATAGAGACAAGAGTAATAGGGATAGTAATAATAGAATAAGGATAATAATAACAGTCATAGCGATAATAATAATAGTAATGAGGATAACAATAATAGTTATAGAGATAATAATACTAGTAATAAGGATAATAATAATAGTTATAAGGATAGAGACAAGAGTAATAGGGATAGTAATAATAGAATAAGGATAATAATAACAGTCATAGCGATAATAATAATAGTAATGAGGATAACAATAATAGTTATAGAGATAATAATACTAGTAATAAGGATAATAATAATAGGTATAAGGATAATAATAATAGTTATAAGGATAAAGAGAACAGTAATAGGGATAGTAATAATAGAATAAGGATAATAATAACAGTCATAGCGATAATAATAATAGTAGTACGGATAATAATAATAGTTATAGCGATAATAATAATAGTAATAAGGATAATAATAATAGTTATAAGGATAAAGACAAGAGTAATAGGGATAGTAATAATAGAATAAGGATAATAATAATAGTAATGAGGATAATAATAATAGTTATAAGGATACAGACAAGAGTAATAGGGATAGTAATAATAGAATAAGGATAATAATAACAGTCATAGCGATAATAACAATAGTAATGAGGATAATAATAATAGTTATAAGGATGGAGACAAGAGTAATAGGGATAGTAATAATAGAATAAGTATAATAATAACAGTCATAGCGATAATAATAATAGTAATAAGGATAATAATAATAGTATAGCAATAATAATAATAGTAATAAGGATAATAATAATAGTTATAGTGCGAATAATAATAGTAATAAGGATAATAATAATAGTTACAGTGCTAATAATAATAGTAACAAGCATAATAATAATAGTTATAAGGATAAAGACAAGAGTAATAGCGATAGTAATAATAGAATAAGGATAATAATAACAGTCATAGCGATAATAATAATAGTAGTAAGGATAATAATAATAGTTATAGCGATAATAATAATAGTAATAAGCATAATAATAATAGTTATAAGAATAGAGACAAGAGTAATAGGGATAGTAATAGTAGAATAAGCATAATAATAACAGTGATAGCGATAATACTAATAATAATAAGGATAATAATAATAGTTATAGTGCTAGTAATAATAGCAATAAGGATAATAATAATGGTTATAGCGATAATAATAATAGTTATAAGGATGGAGACGAGAGTAATAGGGATAGTAATAATAGAATAAGGATAATAATAACAGTCATAGCGATAATAATAATTGTAATAAGGGAAATAATAATAATTATCAGGATAAAGACAAGAGTAATAGGGATAGTAATAATAGAATAAGTATAATGATAACAGTCATAGCGATAATAATAATAGTAATAAGGATAATAATAATAGTTATAAGGATAATAATAATAGTTATAAGGATAAAGAGAAGAGTAATAGGGATAGTAATAATAGAATAAGGATAATAATAACAGTCATAGCGATAATAACAATAGTAATGAGGATAATAATAATAGTTATAAGGATGGAGACAAGAGTAATAGTGATAGTAATAATAGAATAAGTATAATAATAACAGTCATAGCGATAATAATAATAGTAATAAGGATAATAATAATAGTATAGCAATAATAATAATAGTAATAAGGATAATAATAATAGTTATAGTGCGAATAATAATAGTAATAAGGATAATAATAATAGTTACAGTGCTAATAATAATAGTAACAAGCATAATAATAATAGTTATAAGGATAAAGACAAGAGTAATAGCGATAGTAATAATAGAATAAGGATAATAATAACAGTCATAGCGATAATAATAATAGTAGTAAGGATAATAATAATAGTTATAGCGATAATAATAATAGTAATAAGCATAATAATAATAGTTATAAGAATAGAGACAAGAGTAATAGGGATAGTAATAGTAGAATAAGCATAATAATAACAGTGATAGCGATAATACTAATAATAATAAGGATAATAATAATAGTTATAGTGCTAGTAATAATAGCAATAAGGATAATAATAATGGTTATAGCGATAATAATAATAGTTATAAGGATGGAGACGAGAGTAATAGGGATAGTAATAATAGAATAAGGATAATAATAACAGTTATAGCGATAATAATAATAGTAATATGGGAAATAATAATAAATATCAGGATAAACACAAGAGTAATAGGGATAGTAATAATAGAAGAAGTATAATAATAACAGTCATTGCGATAATAATAATAGAAATAAGGATAATAATAATAGTTACAGTGCTAATAATAATAGTAACAAGCATAATAATAATAGTTATAAGGATAGAAACAAGAGTAATAGGGATAGTAATAATAGAATAAGGATAATAATAACAGTCATAGCGATAATAATAATAGTAATGAGGATAACAATAATAGTTATAGAGATAATAATACTAGTAATAAGGATAATAATAATAGTTATAAGGATAGAGACAAGAGTAATAGGGATAGTAATAATAGAATAAGGATAATAATAACAGTCATAGCGATAATAATAATAGTAATGAGGATAACAATAATAGTTATAGAGATAATAATACTAGTAATAAGGATAATAATAATAGGTATAAGGATAATAATAATAGTTATAAGGATAAAGAGAACAGTAATAGGGATAGTAATAATAGAATAAGGATAATAATAACAGTCATAGCGATAATAATAATAGTAGTACGGATAATAATAATAGTTATAGCGATAATAATAATAGTAATAAGGATAATAATAATAGTTATAAGGATAAAGACAAGAGTAATAGGGATAGTAATAATAGAATAAGGATAATAATAATAGTAATGAGGATAATAATAATAGTTATAAGGATAGAGACAAGAGTAATAGGGATAGTAATAATAGAATAAGTATAATAATAACAGTCATAGCGATAATAATAATAGTAATAAGGATAATAATAATAGTATAGCAATAATAATAATAGTAATAAGGATAATAATAATAGTTATAGTGCGAATAATAATAGTAATAAGGATAAACGTAATAGTTATAGTGCTAATAATACTAGTAATAAGGATGATAATAACAGTTATAGCGATAATAATAATAGTAATAAGGGAAATAATAATAAATATCACGATAAAGGCAAGAGTAGTAGGGATAGTAATAATAGAAGAAGTATAATAATAACAGTCATAGCGATAATAATAATAGTAATAAGGATAATAATAATAGTTTTAGTGCTAATAATAATAGTGATAAGCATAACAATAAAAGTTATAAGGATAAAAACAAGAGTAATAGGGATAGTAATAATAGAATAAGTATAATAATAACAGTCATAGCGATAATAATAATAGTAAAAAGGATAATAATAGTAGTTATAGTGCTAATAATACTAGTAATAAGGATAATAATAACAGTTATAGCGATAATAATAATAGTAATAAGGGAAATAATAATAAATAACAGGATAAAGACAAGAGTAATAGGGATAGTAATAATAGAAGAAGTATAATAATAACAGTCATAGCGATAATAATAATAGTAATGAGGATAACAATAATAGTTATAGAGATAATAATACTAGTAATAAGGATAATAATAATAGTTATAAGGATAGAGACAAGAGTAATAGGGATAGTAATAATAGAATAAGGATAATAATAACAGTCATAGCGATAATAATAATAGTAATGAGGATAACAATAATAGTTATAGAGATAATAATACTAGTAATAAGGATAATAATAATAGGTATAAGGATAATAATAATAGTTATAAGGATAAAGAGAACAGTAATAGGGATAGTAATAATAGAATAAGGATAATAATAACAGTCATAGCGATAATAATAATAGTAGTACGGATAATAATAATAGTTATAGCGATAATAATAATAGTAATAAGGATAATAATAATAGTTATAAGGATAAAGACAAGAGTAATAGGGATAGTAATAATAGAATAAGGATAATAATAATAGTAATGAGGATAATAATAATAGTTATAAGGATAGAGACAAGAGTAATAGGGATAGTAATAATAGAATAAGTATAATAATAACAGTCATAGCGATAATAATAATAGTAATAAGGATAATAATAATAGTATAGCAATAATAATAATAGTAATAAGGATAATAATAATAGTTATAGTGCGAATAATAATAGTAATAAGGATAAACGTAATAGTTATAGTGCTAATAATACTAGTAATAAGGATGATAATAACAGTTATAGCGATAATAATAATAGTAATAAGGGAAATAATAATAAATATCACGATAAAGGCAAGAGTAGTAGGGATAGTAATAATAGAAGAAGTATAATAATAACAGTCATAGCGATAATAATAATAGTAATAAGGATAATAATAATAGTTTTAGTGCTAATAATAATAGTGATAAGCATAACAATAAAAGTTATAAGGATAAAAACAAGAGTAATAGGGATAGTAATAATAGAATAAGTATAATAATAACAGTCATAGCGATAATAATAATAGTAAAAAGGATAATAATAGTAGTTATAGTGCTAATAATACTAGTAATAAGGATAATAATAACAGTTATAGCGATAATAATAATAGTAATAAGGGAAATAATAATAAATAACAGGATAAAGACAAGAGTAATAGGGATAGTAATAATAGAAGAAGTATAATAATAACAGTCATTGCGATAATAATAATAGAAATAAGGATAATAATAATAGTTATAGTGCTAATAATAATAGTAAAAAGCATAATAATAATAGTTATAAGGATAGAGACAAGAGTAATAGGGATAGTAATAATAGAATAAGGATAATAGTAACAGTCATAGCGATAATAATAATAGTAATGAGGATAACAATAATAGTTATAGAGATAATAATACTAGTAATAAGGATAATAATAACAGTTATAATGATAATAATAATAGTAATAAGGGAAATAATAATAGTTATAAGGATAAAGACAAGAGTAATTGGGATAGTAATAATAGAATAAGGATAATAATAACAGTCATAGCGATAATAATAATTGTAATAAGGGAAATAATAATAATTATCAGGATAAAGACAAGAGTAATAGGGATAGTAATAATAGAATAAGTATAATGATAACAGTCATAGCGATAATAATAATAGTAATAAGGATAATAATAATAGTTATAAGGATAATATTAATAGTTATAAGGATAAAGAGAAGAGTAATAGGGATAGTAATAATAGAATAAGTATAATAATAACAGTCATAGAGATAATAATAATAGTAGTAAGGATAATAATAATAGTAATAAGGGAAATAATAATAGTTATAAGGATAATAATAATAGTTATAAGGATAAAGACAAGAGTAATAGGGATAGTAATAATAGAATATGTATAATAATAACAGTTATAGCGATAATAATAATAGTAATAAGGGAAATAATAATAAATATCAGGATAAAGACAAGAGTAATAGGGATAGTAATAATAGAAGAAGTATAATAATAACAGTCATTGCGATAATAATAATAGAAATAAGGATAATAATAATAGTTACAGTGCTAATAATAATAGTAACAAGCATAATAATAATAGTTATAAGGATAGAGACAAGAGTAATAGGGATAGTAATAATAGAATAAGGATAATAATAACAGTCATAGCGATAATAATAATAGTAATGAGGATAACAATAATAGTTATAGAGATAATAATACTAGTAATAAGGATAATAATAATAGTTATAAGGATAGAGACAAGAGTAATAGGGATAGTAATAATAGAATAAGGATAATAATAACAGTCATAGCGATAATAATAATAGTAATGAGGATAACAATAATAGTTATAGAGATAATAATACTAGTAATATGGATAATAATAATAGGTATAAGGATAATAATAATAGTTATAAGGATAAAGAGAACAGTAATAGGGATAGTAATAATAGAATAAGGATAATAATAACAGTCATAGCGATAATAATAATAGTAGTACGGATAATAATAATAGTTATAGCGATAATAATAATAGTAATAAGGATAATAATAATAGTTATAAGGATAAAGACAAGAGTAATAGGGATAGTAATAATAGAATAAGGATAATAATAATAGTAATGAGGATAATAATAATAGTTATAAGGATAGAGACAAGAGTAATAGGGATAGTAATAATAGAATAAGGATAATAATAACAGTCATAGCGATAATAACAATAGTAATGAGGATAATAATAATAGTTATAAGGATGGAGACAAGAGTAATAGGGATAGTAATAATAGAATAAGTATAATAATAACAGTCATAGCGATAATAATAATAGTAATAAGGATAATAATAATAGTATAGCAATAATAATAATAGTAATAAGGATAATAATAATAGTTATAGTGCGAATAATAATAGTAATAAGGATAATAATAATAGTTACAGTGCTAATAATAATAGTAACAAGCATAATAATAATAGTTATAAGGATAAAGACAAGAGTAATAGCGATAGTAATAATAGAATAAGGATAATAATAACAGTCATAGCGATAATAATAATAGTAGTAAGGATAATAATAATAGTTATAGCGATAATAATAATAGTAATAAGCATAATAATAATAGTTATAAGAATAGAGACAAGAGTAATAGGGATAGTAATAGTAGAATAAGCATAATAATAACAGTGATAGCGATAATACTAATAATAATAAGGATAATAATAATAGTTATAGTGCTAGTAATAATAGCAATAAGGATAATAATAATGGTTATAGCGATAATAATAATAGTTATAAGGATGGAGACGAGAGTAATAGGGATAGTAATAATAGAATAAGGATAATAATAACAGTCATAGCGATAATAATAATTGTAATAAGGGAAATAATAATAATTATCAGGATAAAGACAAGAGTAATAGGGATAGTAATAATAGAATAAGTATAATGATAACAGTCATAGCGATAATAATAATAGTAATAAGGATAATAATAATAGTTATAAGGATAATAATAATAGTTATAAGGATAAAGAGAAGAGTAATAGGGATAGTAATAATAGAATAAGGATAATAATAACAGTCATAGCGATAATAACAATAGTAATGAGGATAATAATAATAGTTATAAGGATGGAGACAAGAGTAATAGGGATAGTAATAATAGAATAAGTATAATAATAACAGTCATAGCGATAATAATAATAGTAATAAGGATAATAATAATAGTATAGCAATAATAATAATAGTAATAAGGATAATAATAATAGTTATAGTGCGAATAATAATAGTAATAAGGATAATAATAATAGTTACAGTGCTAATAATAATAGTAACAAGCATAATAATAATAGTTATAAGGATAAAGACAAGAGTAATAGCGATAGTAATAATAGAATAAGGATAATAATAACAGTCATAGCGATAATAATAATAGTAGTAAGGATAATAATAATAGTTATAGCGATAATAATAATAGTAATAAGCATAATAATAATAGTTATAAGAATAGAGACAAGAGTAATAGGGATAGTAATAGTAGAATAAGCATAATAATAACAGTGATAGCGATAATACTAATAATAATAAGGATAATAATAATAGTTATAGTGCTAGTAATAATAGCAATAAGGATAATAATAATGGTTATAGCGATAATAATAATAGTTATAAGGATGGAGACGAGAGTAATAGGGATAGTAATAATAGAATAAGGATAATAATAACAGTTATAGCGATAATAATAATAGTAATATGGGAAATAATAATAAATATCAGGATAAACACAAGAGTAATAGGGATAGTAATAATAGAAGAAGTATAATAATAACAGTCATTGCGATAATAATAATAGAAATAAGGATAATAATAATAGTTACAGTGCTAATAATAATAGTAACAAGCATAATAATAATAGTTATAAGGATAGAGACAAGAGTAATAGGGATAGTAATAATAGAATAAGGATAATAATAACAGTCATAGCGATAATAATAATAGTAATGAGGATAACAATAATAGTTATAGAGATAATAATACTAGTAATAAGGATAATAATAATAGTTATAAGGATAGAGACAAGAGTAATAGGGATAGTAATAATAGAATAAGGATAATAATAACAGTCATAGCGATAATAATAATAGTAATGAGGATAACAATAATAGTTATAGAGATAATAATACTAGTAATAAGGATAATAATAATAGGTATAAGGATAATAATAATAGTTATAAGGATAAAGAGAACAGTAATAGGGATAGTAATAATAGAATAAGGATAATAATAACAGTCATAGCGATAATAATAATAGTAGTACGGATAATAATAATAGTTATAGCGATAATAATAATAGTAATAAGGATAATAATAATAGTTATAAGGATAAAGACAAGAGTAATAGGGATAGTAATAATAGAATAAGGATAATAATAATAGTAATGAGGATAATAATAATAGTTATAAGGATAGAGACAAGAGTAATAGGGATAGTAATAATAGAATAAGTATAATAATAACAGTCATAGCGATAATAATAATAGTAATAAGGATAATAATAATAGTATAGCAATAATAATAATAGTAATAAGGATAATAATAATAGTTATAGTGCGAATAATAATAGTAATAAGGATAAACGTAATAGTTATAGTGCTAATAATACTAGTAATAAGGATGATAATAACAGTTATAGCGATAATAATAATAGTAATAAGGGAAATAATAATAAATATCACGATAAAGGCAAGAGTAGTAGGGATAGTAATAATAGAAGAAGTATAATAATAACAGTCATAGCGATAATAATAATAGTAATAAGGATAATAATAATAGTTTTAGTGCTAATAATAATAGTGATAAGCATAACAATAAAAGTTATAAGGATAAAAACAAGAGTAATAGGGATAGTAATAATAGAATAAGTATAATAATAACAGTCATAGCGATAATAATAATAGTAAAAAGGATAATAATAGTAGTTATAGTGCTAATAATACTAGTAATAAGGATAATAATAACAGTTATAGCGATAATAATAATAGTAATAAGGGAAATAATAATAAATAACAGGATAAAGACAAGAGTAATAGGGATAGTAATAATAGAAGAAGTATAATAATAACAGTCATTGCGATAATAATAATAGAAATAAGGATAATAATAATAGTTATAGTGCTAATAATAATAGTAAAAAGCATAATAATAATAGTTATAAGGATAGAGACAAGAGTAATAGGGATAGTAATAATAGAATAAGGATAATAGTAACAGTCATAGCGATAATAATAATAGTAATGAGGATAACAATAATAGTTATAGAGATAATAATACTAGTAATAAGGATAATAATAACAGTTATAATGATAATAATAATAGTAATAAGGGAAATAATAATAGTTATAAGGATAAAGACAAGAGTAATTGGGATAGTAATAATAGAATAAGGATAATAATAACAGTCATAGCGATAATAATAATTGTAATAAGGGAAATAATAATAATTATCAGGATAAAGACAAGAGTAATAGGGATAGTAATAATAGAATAAGTATAATGATAACAGTCATAGCGATAATAATAATAGTAATAAGGATAATAATAATAGTTATAAGGATAATATTAATAGTTATAAGGATAAAGAGAAGAGTAATAGGGATAGTAATAATAGAATAAGTATAATAATAACAGTCATAGAGATAATAATAATAGTAGTAAGGATAATAATAATAGTAATAAGGGAAATAATAATAGTTATAAGGATAATAATAATAGTTATAAGGATAAAGACAAGAGTAATAGGGATAGTAATAATAGAATATGTATAATAATAACAGTTATAGCGATAATAATAATAGTAATAAGGGAAATAATAATAAATATCAGGATAAAGACAAGAGTAATAGGGATAGTAATAATAGAAGAAGTATAATAATAACAGTCATTGCGATAATAATAATAGAAATAAGGATAATAATAATAGTTACAGTGCTAATAATAATAGTAACAAGCATAGTAATAATAGTTATAAGGATAGAGACAAGAGTAATAGGGATAGTAATAATAGAATAAGGATAATAATAACAGTCGTAGCGATAATAATAATAGTAATGAGGATAACAATAATAGTTATAGAGATAATAATACTAGTAATAAGGATAATAATAATAGTTATAAGGATAAAGAGAAGAGTAATAGGGATAGTAATAATAGAATAAGGATAATAATAATAGTAATGAGGATAATAATAATAGTTATAAGGATAGAGACAAGAGTAATAGGGATAGTAATAATAGAATAAGTATAATAATAACAGTCATAGCGATAATAATAATAGTATAGCGATAATAATAATAGTAATAAGGATAATAATAATAGTTATAGTGCGAATAATAAAAGTAATAAGGATAAACATAATAGTTATAGTGCTCATAATATTAGTAATAAGCATAATAATAACAGTTATAATGATAATAATAATAGTAATAAGGGAAATAATAATAATTATCAGGATAAAGACAAGAGTAATAGGGATAGTAGTAATAGAATAAGTATAATGATAACAGTCACAGCGATAATAATAATAGTAATGAGGATAACAATAATAGTTATAGAGATAATAATACTAGTAATAAGGATAATAATAATAGTTATAAGGATAATAATAATAGTTATAAGGATAAAGAGAAGAGTAATAGGGATAGTAATAATAGAATAAGTATAATAATAACAGTTATAGCGATAATAATAATAGTAATATGGGAAATAATAATAAATATCAGGATAAAGACAAGAGTAATAGGGATAGTAATAATAGAAGAAGTATAATAATAACAGTCATTGCGATAATAATAATAGAAATAAGGATAATAATAATAGTTACAGTGCTAATAATAATAGTAATAAGCATAACAATAAAAGTTATAAGGATAAAAACAAGAGTAATATGGATAGTAATAATAGAATAAGGATAATAATAACAGTCATAGCGATAATAATAATAGTAATGAGGATAACAATAATAGTTATAGAGATAATAATACTAGTAATAAGGATAATAATAACAGTTATAATGATAATAATAATAGTAATAAGGGAAATAATAATAGTTATAAGGATAAAGACAAGAGTAATAGGGATAGTAATAATAGAATAAGGATAATAATAACAGTCATAGCGATAATAATAATAGTAATAAGGATAATAATAATAGCTATAAGGATAATAATAATAGTTATAAGGATAAAGACAAGAGTAATAGGGATAGTAATAATAGAATAAGTATAATAATAACAGTTATAGCGATAATAATAATAGTAATATGGGAAATAATAATAAATATCAGGATAAAGACAAGAGTAATAGGGATAGTAATAATAGAAGAAGTATAATAATAACAGTCATTGCGATAATAATAATAGAAATAAGGATAATAATAATAGTTACAGTGCTAATAATAATAGTAACAAGCATAATAATAATAGTTATAAGGATAGAGACAAGAGTAATAGGGATAGTAATAATAGAATAAGGATAATAATAACAGTCATAGCGATAATAATAATAGTAATGAGGATAACAATAATAGTTATAGTGCGAATAATAATAGTAATAAGGATAAACATAATAGTTGTAGTGCTAATAATACTAGTAATAAGGATAATAATAACAGTTATAGCGATAATAATAATAGTAATAAGGGAAATAATAATAAATATCAGGATAAAGACAAAAGTAATAGGGATAGTAATAATAGAATAAGTATAATGATAACAGTCATAGCGAAAATAATAATAGTAATAAGGATAATAATAATAGTTATAAGGATAATAATAATAGTTATAAGGATAATAATAATAGTTATAAGGATAAAGACAAGAGTAATAGGGATAGTAATAATAGAATATGTATAATAATAACAGTTATAGCGATAATAATAATAGTAATAAGGGAAATAATAATAAATATCAGGATAAAGACAAGAGTAATAGGGATAGTAATAATAGAAGAAGTATAATAATAACAGTCATTGCGATAATAATAATAGAAATAAGGATAATAATAATAGTTACAGTGCTAATAATAATAGTAACAAGCATAATAATAATAGTTATAAGGATAGAGACAAGAGTAATAGGGATAGTAATAATAGAATAAGGATAATAATAACAGTCATAGCGATAATAATAATAGTAATGAGGATAACAATAATAGTTATGGAGATAATAATACTAGTAATAAGGATAATAATAATAGTTATAAGGATAAAGAGAAGAGTAATAGGGATAGTAATAATAGAATAAGGATAATAATAACAGTCATAGCGATAATAATAATAGTAGTAAGGATAATAATAATAGTTATAGCGATAATAATAATAGTAATAAGGATAATAATAATACTTATAAGGATAAAGACAAGAGTAATAGGGATAGTAATAATAGGAGAAGTATAATAATAACAGCCATTGCGATAATAATAATAGAAATAAGGATAATAATAATAGTTATAGTGCTCATAATAATAGTAATAAGCATAATACTAATAGTTATAGCGATAATAATAATAGTAATAAGGATAATAATAATTGTTATAAGGATAAAGAGAAGAGTAATAGGGATAGTAATAATAGAATAGGGATAATAATAACAGTCATTGCGATAATAATAATAGTAATAAGGATAATAATAATAGTTATAGCGATAATAATAATAGTAATAAGGATAATAATAATAGTTATAAGGATAAAGACAAGAGTAATAGGGATAGTAATAATAGAATAAGGATAATAATAACAGTCATAGCGATAATAATAATAGTAATGAGGATAATAATAATAGTTATAAGGATAGAGACAAGAGTAATAGGGATAGTAATAATAGAATAAGTATAATAATAACAGTCATAGCGATAATAATAATAGTAATGAGGATAACAATAATAGTTATAGAGATAATAATACTAGTAATAAGGATAATAATAACAGTTATAATGATAATAATAATAGTAATAAGGGAAATAATAATAGTTATAAGGATAAAGACAAGAGTAATAGGGATAGTAATAATAGAATAAGGATAATAATAACTGTCATAGCGATAATAATAATAGTAGTAAGGATAATAATAATAGTTATAGCGATAATAATAATAGTAATAAGCATAATAATAATAGTTATAAGAATAGAGACAAGAGTAATAGGGATAGTAATAGTGGAATAAGCATAATAATAACAGTCATAGCGATAATACTAATAATAATAAGGATAATAATAATAGTTATAGTGCTAGTATTAATAGCAATAAGGATAATAATAATGGTTATAGCGATAATAATAATAGTAATAAGGATAATAATAATAGTTATAGTGCGAATAATAATAGTAATAAGCAAAATAATAATAGTTATAAGGATGGAGACAAGAGTAATAGGGATAGTAATAATAGAATAAGGATAATAATAACAGTCATAGCGATAATAATAATTGTAATAAGGGAAATAATAACAATTATCAGGATAAAGACAAGAGTAATAGGGATAGTAATAATAGAATAAGTATAATGATAACAGTCATAGCGATAATAATAATAGTAATAAGGATAATAATAATAGTTATAAGGATAATAATAATAGTTATAAGGATAAAGAGAAGAGTAATAGGGATAGTAATAATAGAATAAGGATAATAATAACAGTCATAGCGATAATAATAATAGTAGTAAGGATAATAATAATAGTATAGCAATAATAATAATAGTAATAAGGTTAATAATAATAGTTATAGTGCGAATAATAATAGTAATAAGGATAAACGTAATAGTTATAGTGCTAATAATACTAGTAATAAGGATGATAATAACAGTTATAGCGATAATAATAATAGTAATAAGGGAAATAATAATAAATATCAGGATAAAGACAAGAGTAGTAGGGATAGTAATAATAGAAGAAGTATAATAATAACAGTCATAGCGATAATAATAATAGTAATAAGGATAATAATAATAGTTATAGTGCTAATAATAATAGTAATAAGCATAATAATAATAGTTATAAGGATCGAGACAAGAGTAATAGGGATAGTAATAATAGAATAAGGATAATAATAACAGTCATAGCGATAATAATAATAGTAATGAGGATAACAATAATAGTTATAGAGATAATAATACTAGTAATAAGGATAATAATAACAGTTATAATGATAATAATAATAGTAATAAGGGAAATAATAATAGTTATAAGGATAAAGACAAGAGTAATTGGGATAGTAATAATAGAATAAGGATAATAATAACAGTCATAGCGATAATAATAATAGTAATAAGGATAATAATAATAGTTATAAGGATAAAGACAAGAGTAATAGGGATAGTAATAATAGAATAAGTATAATAATAACAGTTATAGCGATAATAATAATAGTAATATGGGAAATAATAATAAATATCAGGATAAAGACAAGAGTAATAGGGATAGTAATAATAGAAGAAGTATAATAATAACAGTCATTGCGATAATAATAATAGAAATAAGGATAATAATAATAGTTACAGTGCTAATAATAATAGTAACAAGCATAATAATAATAGTTATAAGGATAGAGACAAGAGTAATAGGGATAGTAATAATAGAATAAGGATAATAATAACAGTCATAGCGATAATAATAATAGTAATGAGGATAACAATAATAGTTATAGTGCGAATAATAATAGTAATAAGGATAAACATAATAGTTGTAGTGCTAATAATACTAGTAATAAGGATAATAATAACAGTTATAGCGATAATAATAATAGTAATAAGGGAAATAATAATAAATATCAGGATAAAGACAAAAGTAATAGGGATAGTAATAATAGAATAAGTATAATGATAACAGTCATAGCGAAAATAATAATAGTAATAAGGATAATAATAATAGTTATAAGGATAATAATAATAGTTATAAGGATAATAATAATAGTTATAAGGATAATAATAATAGTTATAAGGATAAAGACAAGAGTAATAGGGATAGTAATAATAGAATATGTATAATAATAACAGTTATAGCGATAATAATAATAGTAATAAGGGAAATAATAATAAATATCAGGATAAAGACAAGAGTAATAGGGATAGTAATAATAGAAGAAGTATAATAATAACAGTCATTGCGATAATAATAATAGAAATAAGGATAATAATAATAGTTACAGTGCTAATAATAATAGTAACAAGCATAATAATAATAGTTATAAGGATAAAGAGAAGAGTAATAGGGATAGTAATAATAGAATAAGGATAATAATAACAGTCATAGCGATAATAATAATAGTAGTACGGATAATAATAATAGTTATAGCGATAATAATAATAGTAATAAGGATAATAATAATAGTTATAAGGATAAAGACAAGAGTAATAGGGATAGTAATAATAGAATAAGGATAATAATAATAGTAATGAGGATAATAATATTAGTTATAAGGATAGAGACAAGAGTAATAGGGATAGTAATAATAGAATAAGTATAATAATAACTGTCATAGCGATAATAATAATAGTAATAAGGATAATAATAACAGTCATAGCGATAATAATAATAGTAATGAGGATAACAATAATAGTTATAGAGATAATAATACTAGTAATAAGGATAATAATAATAGTTATAAGGATAATAATAATAGTTATAAGGATAAAGAGAAGAGTAATAGGGATAGTAATAATAGAATAAGGATAATAATAACAGTCATAGCGATAATAATAATTGTAATAAGGGAAATAATAATAATTATCAGGATAAAGACAAGTTAATAGGGATAGTAATAATAGAATAAGTATAATGATAACAGTCATAGCGATAATAATAATAGTAATAAGGATAATAATAATAGTTATAAGGATAAAGAGAAGAGTAATAGGGATAGTAATAATAGAATAAGGATAATAATAACAGTCATAGCGATAATAATAATAGTAGTAAGGATAATAATAATAGTTATAGCGATAATAATAATAGTAATAAGGATAATAATAATACTTATAAGGATAAAGACAAGAGTAATAGGGATAGTAATAATAGGAGAAGTATAATAATAACAGCCATTGCGATAATAATAATAGAAATAAGGATAATAATAATAGTTATAGTGCTCATAATAATAGTAATAAGCATAATACTAATAGTTATAGCGATAATAATAATAGTAATAAGGATAATAATAATTGTTATAAGGATAAAGAGAAGAGTAATAGGGATAGTAATAATAGAATAGGGATAATAATAACAGTCATTGCGATAATAATAATAGTAATAAGGATAATAATAATAGTTATAGCGATAATAATAATAGTAATAAGGATAATAATAATAGTTATAAGGATAAAGACAAGAGTAATAGGGATAGTAATAATAGAATAAGGATAATAATAACAGTCATAGCGATAATAATAATAGTAATGAGGATAATAATAATAGTTATAAGGATAGAGACAAGAGTAATAGGGATAGTAATAATAGAATAAGTATAATAATAACAGTCATAGCGATAATAATAATAGTAATGAGGATAACAATAATAGTTATAGAGATAATAATACTAGTAATAAGGATAATAATAACAGTTATAATGATAATAATAATAGTAATAAGGGAAATAATAATAGTTATAAGGATAAAGACAAGAGTAATAGGGATAGTAATAATAGAATAAGGATAATAATAACAGTCATAGCGATAATACTAATAATAATAAGGATAATAATAATAGTTATAGTGCTAGTATTAATAGCAATAAGGATAATAATAATGGTTTATAGCGATAATAATAATAGTAATAAGGATAATAATAATAGTTATAGTGCGAATAATAATAGTAATAAGCAAAATAATAATAGTTATAAGGATGGAGACAAGAGTAATAGGGATAGTAATAATAGAATAAGGATAATAATAACAGTCATAGCGATAATAATAATTGTAATAAGGGAAATAATAACAATTATCAGGATAAAGACAAGAGTAATAGGGATAGTAATAATAGAATAAGTATAATGATAACAGTCATAGCGATAATAATAATAGTAATAAGGATAATAATAATAATTATAAGGATAATAATAATAGTTATAAGGATAAAGAGAAGAATAATAGGGATAGTAATAATAGAATAAGGATAATAATAACAGTCATAGCGATAATAATAATAGTAATGAGGAAAACAATAATAGTTATAGAGATAATAATACTAGTAATAAGGATAATAATAATAGTTATAAGGATAAAGAGAAGAGTAATAGGGATAGTAATAATAGAATAAGGATAATAATAACAGTCATAGCGATAATAATAATAGTAGTAAGGATAATAATAATAGTTATAGCGATAATAATAATAGTAATAAGGATAATAATAATAGTTATAAGGATAAAGACAAGAGTAATGGGGATAGTAATAGTAGAATAAGGATAATAATAACAGTCATAGCGATAATAATAATAGTAATAAGGATAATAATAATAGTTATAGAGATAATAGTACTAGTAATAAGGATAATAATAACAGTTATAATGATAATAATAATAGTAATAAGGGAAATAATAATAGTTATAAGGATAAAGACAAGAGTAATAGGGATAGTAATAATAGAATAAGGATAATAATAACTGTCATAGCGATAATAATAATAGTAGTAAGGATAATAATAATAGTTATAGCGATAATAATAATAGTAATAAGCATAATAATAATAGTTATAAGAATAGAGACAAGAGTAATAGGGATAGTAATAGTAGAATAAGCATAATAATAACAGTCATAGCGATAATACTAATAATAATAAGGATAATAATAATAGTTATAGTGCTAGTATTAATAGCAATAAGGATAATAATAATGGTTATAGCGATAATAATAATAGTAATAAGGATAATAGTAATAGTTATAGTGCGAATAATAATAGTAATAAGCAAAATAATAATAGTTATAAGGATGGAGACAAGAGTAATAGGGATAGTAATAATAGAATAAGGATAATAATAACAGTCATAGCGATAATAATAATTGTAATAAGGGAAATAATAATAATTATCAGGATAAAGACAAGAGTAATAGGGATAGTAATAATAGAATAAGTATAATGATAACAGTCATAGCGATAATAATAATAGTAATAAGGATAATAATAATAGTTATAAGGATAATAATAATAGTTATAAGGATAAAGAGAAGAATAATAGGGATAGTAATAATAGAATAAGGATAATAATAACAGTCATAGCGATAATAATAATAGTAGTAAGGATAATAATAATAGTAATAAGGGTAATAATAATAGTAACAAGCATAATAATAATAGTTATAAGGATAGAGACAAGAGTAATAGGGATAGTAATAATAGAATAAGGATAATAATAACAGTCATAGCGATAATAATAATAGTAATGAGGATAACAATAATAGTTATAGAGATAATAATACTAGTAATAAGGATAATAATAATAGTTATAGCGATAATAATAATAGTAATAAGGGAAATAATAATAAATATCAGGATAAAGACAAGAGTAATAGGGATAGTAATAATAGAAGAAGTATAATAATAACAGTCATTGCGATAATAATAATAGTTATAAGGATAGAGACAAGAGTAATAGGGATAGTAATAATAGAATAAGGATAATAATAACAGTCATAGCGATAATAATAATAGTAATAAGGATAATAATAATAGTTATAGTGCGAATAATAATAGTAATAAGGATAAACATAATAGTTATAGTGCTAATAATACTAGTAATAAGGATAATAATAACAGTTATAGCGATAATAATAATAGTAATAAGGGAAATAATAATAAATATCAGGATAAAGACAAGAGTAATAGGGATAGTAATAATAGAAGAAGTATAATAATAACAGTCATTGCGATTATAATAATAGAAATAAGGATAATAATAATAGTTATAGTGCTAATAATAATAGTAATAAGCATAATAATAATAGTTATAAGGATAGAGACAAGAGTAATAGGGATAGTAATAATAGAATAAGGATAATAATAACAGTCATAGCGATAATAATAATAGTAATGAGGATAACAATAATAGTTATAGAGATAATAATACTAGTAATAAGGATAATAATAACAGTTATAATGATAATAATAATAGTAATAAGGGAAATAATAATAGTTATAAGGATAAAGACAAGAGTAATAGGGATAGTAATAATAGAATAAGGATAATAATAACAGTCATAGCGATAATAATAATAGTAGTAAGGATAATAATAATAGTTATAGCGATAATAATAATAGTAATAAGCATAATAATAATAGTTATAGTGCGAATAATAATAGTAATAAGCATAATAATAATAGTTATAAGGATGGAGACAAGAGTAATAGGGATAGTAATAATAGAATAAGGATAATAATAACAGTCATAGCGATAATAATAATTGTAATAAGGGAAATAATAATAATTATCAGGATAAAGACAAGAGTAATAGGGATAGTAATAATAGAATAAGTATAATGATAACAGTCATAGCGATAATAATAATAGTAATAAGGATAATAATAATAGTTATAAGGATAATAATAATAGTTATAAGGATAAAGAGAAGAGTAATAGGGATAGTAATAATAGAATAAGGATAATAATAACAGTCATAGCGATAATAATAATAGTAGTAAGGATAATAATAATAGTAATAAGGGTAATAATAATAGTTATAAGGATAATAATAATAGTTATAAGGATAAAGACAAGAGTAATAGGGATAGTAATAATAGAAGAAGTATAATAATAACAGTCATTGCGATAATAATAATAGAAATAAGGATAATAATAATAGTTACAGTGCTAATAATAATAGTAACAAGCATAATAATAATAGTTATAAGGATAGAGACAAGAGTAATAGGGATAGTAATAATAGAATAAGGATAATAATAACAGTCATAGCGATAATAATAATAGTAATGAGGATAACAATAATAGTTATAGAGATAATAATACTAGTAATAAGGATAATAATAATAGTTATAAGGATAGAGACAAGAGTAATAGGGATAGTAGTAATAGAATAAGGATAATAATAACAGTCATAGCGATAATAATAATAGTAATGAGGATAACAATAATAGTTATAGAGATAATAATACTAGTAATAAGGATAATAATAATAGGTATAAGGATAATAATAATAGTTATAAGGATAAAGAGAAGAGTAATAGGGATAGTAATAATAGAAGAAGTATAATAATAACAGTCATTGCGATAATAATAATAGAAATAAGGATAATAATAATAGTTATAGTGCTAATAATAATAGTAATAAGCATAATAATAATAGTTATAAGGATAGAGAAAAGAGTAATAGGGATAGTAATAATAGAATAAGGATAATAATAACAGTCATAGCGATAATAATAATAGTAATAAGGATAATAATAATAGTTATAGTGCGAATAATAATAGTAATAAGGATAAACATAATAGTTATAGTGCTAATAATACTAGTAATAAGGATAATAATAACAGTTATAGCGATAATAATAATAGTAATAAGGGAAATAATAATAAATATCAGGATAAAGACAAGAGTAATAGGGATAGTAATAATAGAAGAAGTATAATAATAACAGTCATTGCGATTATAATAATAGAAATAAGGATAATAATAATAGTTATAGTGCTAATAATAATAGTAATAAGCATAATAATAATAGTTATAAGGATAGAGACAAGAGTAATAGGGATAGTAATAATAGAAGAAGTATAATAATAACAGTCATTGCGATAATAATAATAGAAATAAGGATAATAATAATAGTTACAGTGCTAATAATAATAGTAACAAGCATAATAATAATAGTTATAAGGATAGAGACAAGAGTAATAGGGATAGTAATAATAGAATAAGGATAATAATAACAGTCATAGCGATAATAATAATAGTAATGAGGATAACAATAATAGTTATAGAGATAATAATACTAGTAATAAGGATAATAATAATAGTTATAAGGATAAAGAGAAGAGTAATAGGGATAGTAATAATAGAATAAGGATAATAATAATAGTAATGAGGATAATAATAATAGTTATAAGGATAGAGACAAGAGTAATAGGGATAGTAATAATAGAATAAGTATAATAATAACAGTCATAGCGATAATAATAATAGTAATACGGATAATAATAATAGTATAGCGATAATAATAATAGTAATAAGGATAATAATAATAGTTATAGTGCGAATAATAATAGTAATAAGGATAAACGTAATAGTTATAGTGCTAATAATACTAGTAATAAGGATGATAATAACAGTTATAGCGATAATAATAATAGTAATAAGGGAAATAATAATAAATATCAGGATAAAGACAAGAGTAGTAGGGATAGTAATAATAGAAGAAGTATAATAATAACAGTCATAGCGATAATAATAATAGTAATAAGGATAATAATAATAGTTTTAGTGCTAATAATAATAGTAATAAGCATAACAATAAAAGTTATAAGGATAGAGAAAAGAGTAATAGGGATAGTAATAATAGAATAAGGATAATAATAACAGTCATAGCGATAATAATAATAGTAATAAGGATAATAATAATAGTTATAGTGCGAATAATAATAGTAATAAGGATAAACATAATAGTTATAGTGCTAATAATACTAGTAATAAGGATAATAATAACAGTTATAGTGATAATAATAATAGTAATAAGGGAAATAATAATAAATATCAGGATAAAGACAAGAGTAATAGGGATAGTAATAATAGAAGAAGTATAATAATAACAGTCATTGCGATTATAATAATAGAAATAAGGATAATAATAATAGTTATAGTGCTAATAATAATAGTAATAAGCATAATAATAATAGTTATAAGGATAGAGACAAGAGTAATAGGGATAGTAATAATAGAAGAAGTATAATAATAACAGTCATTGCGATAATAATAATAGAAATAAGGATAATAATAATAGTTACAGTGCTAATAATAATAGTAACAAGCATAATAATAATAGTTATAAGGATAGAGACAAGAGTAATAGGGATAGTAATAATAGAATAAGGATAATAATAACAGTCATAGCGATAATAATAATAGTAATGAGGATAACAATAATAGTTATAGAGATAATAATAATAGTAACAAGCATAATAATAATAGTTATAAGGATAGAGACAAGAGTAATAGGGATAGTAATAATAGAATAAGTATAATAATAACAGTCATAGCGATAATAATAATAGTAATACGGATAATAATAATAGTATAGCGATAATAATAATAGTAATAAGGATAATAATAATAGTTATAGTGCGAATAATAATAGTAATAAGGATAAACGTAATAGTTATAGTGCTAATAATACTAGTAATAAGGATGATAATAACAGTTATAGCGATAATAATAATAGTAATAAGGGAAATAATAATAAATATCAGGATAAAGACAAGAGTAGTAGGGATAGTGATAATAGAAGAAGTATAATAATAACAGTCATAGCGATAATAATAATAGTAATAAGGATAATAATAATAGTTTTAGTGCTAATAATAATAGTAATAAGCATAACAATAAAAGTTATAAGGATAAAAACAAGAGTAATAGGGATAGTAATAATATAATAAGTATAATAATAACAGTCATAGCGATAATAATAATAGTAATAAGGATAATAATAATAGTTATAAGGATAAAGACAAGAGTAATAGGGATAGTAATAATAGAATAAGGATAATAATAATAGTAATGAGGATAATAATAATAGTTATAAGGATAGAGACAAGAGTAATAGGGATAGTAATAATAGAATAAGTATAATAATAACAGTCATAGCGATAATAATAATAGTAATAAGGATAATAATAATAGTATAGCGATAATAATAATAGTAATAAGGATAATAATAATAGTTATAGTGCGAATAATAATAGTAATAAGGATAAACGTAATAGGTATAGTGCTAATAATACTAGTAATAAGGATGATAATAACAGTTATAGCGATAATAATAATAGTAATAAGGGAAATAATAATAAATATCAGGATAAAGACAAGAGTAATAGGGATAGTAATAATAGAAGAAGTATAATAATAACAGTCATTGCGATAATAATAATAGAAATAAGGATAATAATAATAGTTATAGTGCTAATAATAATAGTAATAAGCATAATAATAATAGTTATAAGGATAGAGACAAGAGTAATAGGGATAGTAATAATAGAATAAGGATAATAATAACAGTCATAGCGATAATAATAATAGTAATGAGGATAACAATAATAGTTATAGAGATAATAATACTAGTAATAAGGATAATAATAATAGTTATAAGGATAAAGAGAAGAGTAATAGGGATAGTAATAATAGAATAAGGATAATAATAACAGTCATAGCGATAATAATAATAGGAGTACGGATAATAATAATAGTTATAGCGATAATAATAATAGTAATAAGGATAATAATAATAGTTATAAGGATAAAGACAAGAGTAATAGGGATAGTAATAATAGAATAAGTATAATAATAATAGTAATGAGGATAATAATAATAGTTATAAGGATAGAGACAAGAGTAATAGGGATAGTAATAATAGAATAAGTATAATAATAACAGTCATAGCGATAATAATAATAGTAATAAGGATAATAATAATAGTATAGCGATAATAATAATAGTAATAAGGATAATAATAATAGTTATAGTGCGAATAATAATAGTAATAAGGATAAACGTAATAGTTATAGTGCTAATAATACTAGTAATAAGGATGATAATAACAGTTATAGCGATAATAATAATAGTAATAAGGGAAATAATAATAAATATCAGGATAAAGACAAGAGTAGTAGGGATAGTGATAATAGAAGAAGTATAATAATAACAGTCATAGCGATAATAATAATAGTAATAAGGATAATAATAATAGTTTTAGTGCTAATAATAATAGTAATAAGCATAACAATAAAAGTTATAAGGATAAAAACAAGAGTAATAGGGATAGTAATAATATAATAAGTATAATAATAACAGTCATAGCGATAATAATAATAGTAATAAGGATAATAATAATAGTTATAAGGATAAAGACAAGAGTAATAGGGATAGTAATAATAGAATAAGGATAATAATAATAGTAATGAGGATAATAATAATAGTTATAAGGATAGAGACAAGAGTAATAGGGATAGTAATAATAGAATAAGTATAATAATAACAGTCATAGCGATAATAATAATAGTAATAAGGATAATAATAATAGTATAGCGATAATAATAATAGTAATAAGGATAATAATAATAGTTATAGTGCGAATAATAATAGTAATAAGGATAAACGTAATAGGTATAGTGCTAATAATACTAGTAATAAGGATGATAATAACAGTTATAGCGATAATAATAATAGTAATAAGGGAAATAATAATAAATATCAGGATAAAGACAAGAGTAATAGGGATAGTAATAATAGAAGAAGTATAATAATAACAGTCATTGCGATAATAATAATAGAAATAAGGATAATAATAATAGTTATAGTGCTAATAATAATAGTAATAAGCATAATAATAATAGTTATAAAGATAGAGACAAGAGTAATAGGGATAGTAATAATAGAATAAGGATAATAATAACAGTCATAGCGATAATAATAATAGTAATGAGGATAACAATAATAGTTATAGAGATAATAATACTAGTAATAAGGATAATAATAATAGTTATAAGGATAAAGAGAAGAGTAATAGGGATAGTAATAATAGAATAAGGATAATAATAACAGTCATAGCGATAATAATAATAGTAGTACGGATAATAATAATAGTTATAGCGATAATAATAATAGTAATAAGGATAATAATAATAGTTATAAGGATAAAGACAAGAGTAATAGGGATAGTAATAATAGAATAAGTATAATAATAACAGTCATAGCGATAATAATAATAGTAATAAGGATAATAATAATAGTATAGCGATAATAATAATAGTAATAAGGATAATAATAATAGTTATAGTGCGAATAATAATAGTAATAAGGATAAACGTAATAGGTATAGTGCTAATAATACTAGTAATAAGGATGATAATAACAGTTATAGCGATAATAATAATAGTAATAAGGGAAATAATAATAAATATCAGGATAAAGACAAGAGTAATAGGGATAGTAATAATAGAAGAAGTATAATAATAACAGTCATTGCGATAATAATAATAGAAATAAGGATAATAATAATAGTTATAGTGCTAATAATAATAGTAATAAGCATAATAATAATAGTTATAAGGATAGAGAAAAGAGTAATAGGGATAGTAATAATAGAATAAGGATAATAATAACAGTCATAGCGATAATAATAATAGTAATAAGGATAATAATAATAGTTATAGTGCGAATAATAATAGTAATAAGGATAAACATAATAGTTATAGTGCTAATAATACTAGTAATAAGGATAATAATAACAGTTATAGCGATAATAATAATAGTAATAAGGGAAATAATAATAAATATCAGGATAAAGACAAGAGTAATAGGGATAGTAATAATAGAAGAAGTATAATAATAACAGTCATTGCGATTATAATAATAGAAATAAGGATAATAATAATAGTTATAGTGCTAATAATAATAGTAATAAGCATAATAATAATAGTTATAAGGATAGAGACAAGAGTAATAGGGATAGTAATAATAGAAGAAGTATAATAATAACAGTCATTGCGATAATAATAATAGAAATAAGGATAATAATAATAGTTACAGTGCTAATAATAATAGTAACAAGCATAATAATAATAGTTATAAGGATAGAGACAAGAGTAATAGGGATAGTAATAATAGAATAAGGATAATAATAACAGTCATAGCGATAATAATAATAGTAATGAGGATAACAATAATAGTTATAGAGATAATAATACTAGTAATAAGGATAATAATAATAGTTATAAGGATAAAGAGAAGAGTAATAGGGATAGTAATAATAGAATAAGGATAATAATAATAGTAATGAGGATAATAATAATAGTTATAAGGATAGAGACAAGAGTAATAGGGATAGTAATAATAGAATAAGTATAATAATAACAGTCATAGCGATAATAATAATAGTAATACGGATAATAATAATAGTATAGCGATAATAATAATAGTAATAAGGATAATAATAATAGTTATAGTGCGAATAATAATAGTAATAAGGATAAACGTAATAGTTATAGTGCTAATAATACTAGTAATAAGGATGATAATAACAGTTATAGCGATAATAATAATAGTAATAAGGGAAATAATAATAAATATCAGGATAAAGACAAGAGTAGTAGGGATAGTAATAATAGAAGAAGTATAATAATAACAGTCATAGCGATAATAATAATAGTAATAAGGATAATAATAATAGTTTTAGTGCTAATAATAATAGTAATAAGCATAACAATAAAAGTTATAAGGATAGAGAAAAGAGTAATAGGGATAGTAATAATAGAATAAGGATAATAATAACAGTCATAGCGATAATAATAATAGTAATAAGGATAATAATAATAGTTATAGTGCGAATAATAATAGTAATAAGGATAAACATAATAGTTATAGTGCTAATAATACTAGTAATAAGGATAATAATAACAGTTATAGTGATAATAATAATAGTAATAAGGGAAATAATAATAAATATCAGGATAAAGACAAGAGTAATAGGGATAGTAATAATAGAAGAAGTATAATAATAACAGTCATTGCGATTATAATAATAGAAATAAGGATAATAATAATAGTTATAGTGCTAATAATAATAGTAATAAGCATAATAATAATAGTTATAAGGATAGAGACAAGAGTAATAGGGATAGTAATAATAGAAGAAGTATAATAATAACAGTCATTGCGATAATAATAATAGAAATAAGGATAATAATAATAGTTACAGTGCTAATAATAATAGTAACAAGCATAATAATAATAGTTATAAGGATAGAGACAAGAGTAATAGGGATAGTAATAATAGAATAAGGATAATAATAACAGTCATAGCGATAATAATAATAGTAATGAGGATAACAATAATAGTTATAGAGATAATAATAATAGTAACAAGCATAATAATAATAGTTATAAGGATAGAGACAAGAGTAATAGGGATAGTAATAATAGAATAAGTATAATAATAACAGTCATAGCGATAATAATAATAGTAATACGGATAATAATAATAGTATAGCGATAATAATAATAGTAATAAGGATAATAATAATAGTTATAGTGCGAATAATAATAGTAATAAGGATAAACGTAATAGTTATAGTGCTAATAATACTAGTAATAAGGATGATAATAACAGTTATAGCGATAATAATAATAGTAATAAGGGAAATAATAATAAATATCAGGATAAAGACAAGAGTAGTAGGGATAGTGATAATAGAAGAAGTATAATAATAACAGTCATAGCGATAATAATAATAGTAATAAGGATAATAATAATAGTTTTAGTGCTAATAATAATAGTAATAAGCATAACAATAAAAGTTATAAGGATAAAAACAAGAGTAATAGGGATAGTAATAATATAATAAGTATAATAATAACAGTCATAGCGATAATAATAATAGTAATAAGGATAATAATAATAGTTATAAGGATAAAGACAAGAGTAATAGGGATAGTAATAATAGAATAAGGATAATAATAATAGTAATGAGGATAATAATAATAGTTATAAGGATAGAGACAAGAGTAATAGGGATAGTAATAATAGAATAAGTATAATAATAACAGTCATAGCGATAATAATAATAGTAATAAGGATAATAATAATAGTATAGCGATAATAATAATAGTAATAAGGATAATAATAATAGTTATAGTGCGAATAATAATAGTAATAAGGATAAACGTAATAGGTATAGTGCTAATAATACTAGTAATAAGGATGATAATAACAGTTATAGCGATAATAATAATAGTAATAAGGGAAATAATAATAAATATCAGGATAAAGACAAGAGTAATAGGGATAGTAATAATAGAAGAAGTATAATAATAACAGTCATTGCGATAATAATAATAGAAATAAGGATAATAATAATAGTTATAGTGCTAATAATAATAGTAATAAGCATAATAATAATAGTTATAAGGATAGAGACAAGAGTAATAGGGATAGTAATAATAGAATAAGGATAATAATAACAGTCATAGCGATAATAATAATAGTAATGAGGATAACAATAATAGTTATAGAGATAATAATACTAGTAATAAGGATAATAATAATAGTTATAAGGATAAAGAGAAGAGTAATAGGGATAGTAATAATAGAATAAGGATAATAATAACAGTCATAGCGATAATAATAATAGGAGTACGGATAATAATAATAGTTATAGCGATAATAATAATAGTAATAAGGATAATAATAATAGTTATAAGGATAAAGACAAGAGTAATAGGGATAGTAATAATAGAATAAGTATAATAATAATAGTAATGAGGATAATAATAATAGTTATAAGGATAGAGACAAGAGTAATAGGGATAGTAATAATAGAATAAGTATAATAATAACAGTCATAGCGATAATAATAATAGTAATAAGGATAATAATAATAGTATAGCGATAATAATAATAGTAATAAGGATAATAATAATAGTTATAGTGCGAATAATAATAGTAATAAGGATAAACGTAATAGTTATAGTGCTAATAATACTAGTAATAAGGATGATAATAACAGTTATAGCGATAATAATAATAGTAATAAGGGAAATAATAATAAATATCAGGATAAAGACAAGAGTAGTAGGGATAGTGATAATAGAAGAAGTATAATAATAACAGTCATAGCGATAATAATAATAGTAATAAGGATAATAATAATAGTTTTAGTGCTAATAATAATAGTAATAAGCATAACAATAAAAGTTATAAGGATAAAAACAAGAGTAATAGGGATAGTAATAATATAATAAGTATAATAATAACAGTCATAGCGATAATAATAATAGTAATAAGGATAATAATAATAGTTATAAGGATAAAGACAAGAGTAATAGGGATAGTAATAATAGAATAAGGATAATAATAATAGTAATGAGGATAATAATAATAGTTATAAGGATAGAGACAAGAGTAATAGGGATAGTAATAATAGAATAAGTATAATAATAACAGTCATAGCGATAATAATAATAGTAATAAGGATAATAATAATAGTATAGCGATAATAATAATAGTAATAAGGATAATAATAATAGTTATAGTGCGAATAATAATAGTAATAAGGATAAACGTAATAGGTATAGTGCTAATAATACTAGTAATAAGGATGATAATAACAGTTATAGCGATAATAATAATAGTAATAAGGGAAATAATAATAAATATCAGGATAAAGACAAGAGTAATAGGGATAGTAATAATAGAAGAAGTATAATAATAACAGTCATTGCGATAATAATAATAGAAATAAGGATAATAATAATAGTTATAGTGCTAATAATAATAGTAATAAGCATAATAATAATAGTTATAAGGATAGAGACAAGAGTAATAGGGATAGTAATAATAGAATAAGGATAATAATAACAGTCATAGCGATAATAATAATAGTAATGAGGATAACAATAATAGTTATAGAGATAATAATACTAGTAATAAGGATAATAATAATAGTTATAAGGATAAAGAGAAGAGTAATAGGGATAGTAATAATAGAATAAGGATAATAATAACAGTCATAGCGATAATAATAATAGTAGTACGGATAATAATAATAGTTATAGCGATAATAATAATAGTAATAAGGATAATAATAATAGTTATAAGGATAAAGACAAGAGTAATAGGGATAGTAATAATAGAATAAGTATAATAATAACAGTCATAGCGATAATAATAATAGTAATAAGGATAATAATAATAGTATAGCGATAATAATAATAGTAATAAGGATAATAATAATAGTTATAGTGCGAATAATAATAGTAATAAGGATAAACGTAATAGGTATAGTGCTAATAATACTAGTAATAAGGATGATAATAACAGTTATAGCGATAATAATAATAGTAATAAGGGAAATAATAATAAATATCAGGATAAAGACAAGAGTAATAGGGATAGTAATAATAGAAGAAGTATAATAATAACAGTCATTGCGATAATAATAATAGAAATAAGGATAATAATAATAGTTATAGTGCTAATAATAATAGTAATAAGCATAATAATAATAGTTATAAGGGTAGAGACAAGAGTAATAGGGATAGTAATAATAGAATAAGGATAATAATAACAGTCATAGCGATAATAATAATAGTAATGAGGATAACAATAATAGTTATAGAGATAATAATACTAGTAATAAGGATAATAATAATAGTTATAAGGATAAAGAGAAGAGTAATAGGGATAGTAATAATAGAATAAGGATAATAATAACAGTCATAGCGATAATAATAATAGGAGTACGGATAATAATAATAGTTATTGCGATAATAATAATAGTAATAAGGATAATAATAATAGTATAGCGATAATAATAATAGTAATAAGGATAATAATAATAGTTATAGTGCGAATAATAATAGTAATAAGGATAAACGTAATAGGTATAGTGCTAATAATACTAGTAATAAGGATGATAATAACAGTTATAGCGATAATAATAATAGTAATAAGGGAAATAATAATAAATATCAGGATAAAGACAAGAGTAATAGGGATAGTAATAATAGAAGAAGTATAATAATAACAGTCATTGCGATAATAATAATAGAAATAAGGATAATAATAATAGTTATAGTGCTAATAATAATAGTAATAAGCATAATAATAATAGTTATAAGGATAGAGACAAGAGTAATAGGGATAGTAATAATAGAATAAGGATAATAATAACAGTCATAGCGATAATAATAATAGTAATGAGGATAACAATAATAGTTATAGAGATAATAATACTAGTAATAAGGATAATAATAATAGTTATAAGGATAAAGAGAAGAGTAATAGGGATAGTAATAATAGAATAAGGATAATAATAACAGTCATAGCGATAATAATAATAGGAGTACGGATAATAATAATAGTTATAGCGATAATAATAATAGTAATAAGGATAATAATAATAGTTATAAGGATAAAGACAAGAGTAATAGGGATAGTAATAATAGAATAAGTATAATAATAATAGTAATGAGGATAATAATAATAGTTATAAGGATAGAGACAAGAGTAATAGGGATAGTAATAATAGAATAAGTATAATAATAACAGTCATAGCGATAATAATAATAGTAATAAGGATAATAATAATAGTATAGCGATAATAATAATAGTAATAAGGATAATAATAATAGTTATAGTGCGAATAATAATAGTAATAAGGATAAACGTAATAGTTATAGTGCTAATAATACTAGTAATAAGGATGATAATAACAGTTATAGCGATAATAATAATAGTAATAAGGGAAATAATAATAAATATCAGGATAAAGACAAGAGTAGTAGGGATAGTGATAATAGAAGAAGTATAATAATAACAGTCATAGCGATAATAATAATAGTAATAAGGATAATAATAATAGTTTTAGTGCTAATAATAATAGTAATAAGCATAACAATAAAAGTTATAAGGATAAAAACAAGAGTAATAGGGATAGTAATAATATAATAAGTATAATAATAACAGTCATAGCGATAATAATAATAGTAATAAGGATAATAATAATAGTTATAAGGATAAAGACAAGAGTAATAGGGATAGTAATAATAGAATAAGGATAATAATAATAGTAATGAGGATAATAATAATAGTTATAAGGATAGAGACAAGAGTAATAGGGATAGTAATAATAGAATAAGTATAATAATAACAGTCATAGCGATAATAATAATAGTAATAAGGATAATAATAATAGTATAGCGATAATAATAATAGTAATAAGGGAAATAATAATAAATATCAGGATAAAGACAAGAGTAATAGGGATAGTAATAATAGAAGAAGTATAATAATAACAGTCATTGCGATAATAATAATAGAAATAAGGATAATAATAATAGTTATAGTGCTAATAATAATAGTAATAAGCATAATAATAATAGTTATAAGGATAGAGACAAGAGTAATAGGGATAGTAATAATAGAATAAGGATAATAATAACAGTCATAGCGATAATAATAATAGTAATGAGGATAACAATAATAGTTATAGAGATAATAATACTAGTAATAAGGATAATAATAATAGTTATAAGGATAAAGAGAAGAGTAATAGGGATAGTAATAATAGAATAAGGATAATAATAACAGTCATAGCGATAATAATAATAGTAGTACGGATAATAATAATAGTTATAGCGATAATAATAATAGTAATAAGGATAATAATAATAGTTATAAGGATAAAGACAAGAGTAATAGGGATAGTAATAATAGAATAAGTATAATAATAACAGTCATAGCGATAATAATAATAGTAATAAGGATAATAATAATAGTATAGCGATAATAATAATAGTAATAAGGATAATAATAATAGTTATAGTGCGAATAATAATAGTAATAAGGATAAACGTAATAGGTATAGTGCTAATAATACTAGTAATAAGGATGATAATAACAGTTATAGCGATAATAATAATAGTAATAAGGGAAATAATAATAAATATCAGGATAAAGACAAGAGTAATAGGGATAGTAATAATAGAAGAAGTATAATAATAACAGTCATTGCGATAATAATAATAGAAATAAGGATAATAATAATAGTTATAGTGCTAATAATAATAGTAATAAGCATAATAATAATAGTTATAAGGGTAGAGACAAGAGTAATAGGGATAGTAATAATAGAATAAGGATAATAATAACAGTCATAGCGATAATAATAATAGTAATGAGGATAACAATAATAGTTATAGAGATAATAATACTAGTAATAAGGATAATAATAATAGTTATAAGGATAAAGAGAAGAGTAATAGGGATAGTAATAATAGAATAAGGATAATAATAACAGTCATAGCGATAATAATAATAGGAGTACGGATAATAATAATAGTTATTGCGATAATAATAATAGTAATAAGGATAATAATAATAGTATAGCGATAATAATAATAGTAATAAGGATAATAATAATAGTTATAGTGCGAATAATAATAGTAATAAGGATAAACGTAATAGTTATAGTGCTAATAATACTAGTAATAAGGATGATAATAACAGTTATAGCGATAATAATAATAGTAATAAGGGAAATAATAATAAATATCACGATAAAGACAAGAGTAGTAGGGATAGTAATAATAGAAGAAGTATAATAATAACAGTCATAGCGATAATAATAATAGTAATAAGGATAATAATAATAGTTATAAGGATAAAGAGAAGAGTAATAGGGATAGTAATAATAGAATAAGGATAATAATAACAGTCATAGCGATAATAATAATAGTAGTACGGATAATAATAATAGTTATAGCGATAATAATAATAGTCATAAGGATAATAATAATAGTTATAAGGATAGAGACAAGAGTAATAGGGATAGTAATAATAGAATAAGTATAATAATAACAGTCATAGCGATAATAATAACAGTAATAAGGATAATAATAATAGTATAGCGATAATAATAATAGTAATAAGGATAATAATAATAGTTATAGTGCGAATAATAATAGTAATAAGGATAAACGTAATAGTTATAGTGCTAATAATACTAGTAATAAGGATGATAATAACAGTTATAGCGATAATAATAATAGTAATAAGGGAAATAATAATAAATATCACGATAAAGACAAGAGTAGTAGGGATAGTAATAATAGAAGAAGTATAATAATAACAGTCATAGCGATAATAATAATAGTAATAAGGATAATAATAATAGTTATAAGGATAAAGAGAAGAGTAATAGGGATAGTAATAATAGAATAAGGATAATAATAACAGTCATAGCGATAATAATAATAGTAGTACGGATAATAATAATAGTTATAGCGATAATAATAATAGTCATAAGGATAATAATAATAGTTATAAGGATAGAGACAAGAGTAATAGGGATAGTAATAATAGAATAAGTATAATAATAACAGTCATAGCGATAATAATAACAGTAATAAGGATAATAATAATAGTATAGCGATAATAATAATAGTAATAAGGATAATAATAATAGTTATAGTGCGAATAATAATAGTAATAAGGATAAACGTAATAGTTATAGTGCTAATAATACTAGTAATAAGGATGATAATAACAGTTATAGCGATAATAATAATAGTAATAAGGGAAATAATAATAAATATCACGATAAAGACAAGAGTAGTAGGGATAGTAATAATAGAAGAAGTATAATAATAACAGTCATAGCGATAATAATAATAGTAATAAGGATAATAATAATAGTTTTAGTGCTAATAATAATAGTAATAAGCATAACAATAAAAGTTATAAGGATAAAAACAAGAGTAATAGGGATAGTGATAATAGCATAAGTATAATAATAACAGTCATAGCGATAATAATAATAGTAATGAGGATAACAATAATAGTTATAGAGATAATAATACTAGTAATAAGGATAATAATAATAGTTATAAGGATAAAGAGAAGAGTAATAGGGATAGTAATAATAGAATAAGGATAATAATAATAGTAATGAGGATAATAATAATAGTTATAAGGATAGAGACAAGAGTAATAGGGATAGTAATAATAGAATAAGGATAATAATAACAGTCATAGCGATAATAAAAATAGTAATAAGGATAATAATAATAGTTATAAGGATAAAGACAAGAGTAATAGGGATAGTAATAATAGAATAAGGATAATAATAATAGTAATGAGGATAATAATAATAGTTATAGAGTTAATAATACTAGTAATAAGGATAATAATAATAGTTATAAGGATAATAATAATAGTTATAGTGCTAATAATACTAGTAATAAGGATGATAATAACAGTTATAGCGATAATAATAATAGTAATAAGGGAAATAATAATAAATATCACGATAAAGACAAGAGTAGTAGGGATAGTAATAATAGAAGAAGTATAATAATAACAGTCATAGCGATAATAATAATAGTAATAAGGATAATAATAATAGTTTTAGTGCTAATAATAATAGTAATAAGCATAACAATAAAAGTTATAAGGATAAAAACAAGAGTAATAGGGATAGTAATAATAGCATAAGTATAATAATAACAGTCATAGCGATAATAATAATAGTAAAAAGGATAATAATAATAGTTATAGTGCGAATAATAATAGTAATAAGGATAAACATAATAGTTATAGTGCTAATAATACTAGTAATAAGGATAATAATAACAGTTATAGCGATAATAATAATAGTAATAAGGGAAATAATAATAAATATCAGGATAAAGACAAGAGTAATAGGGATAGTAATAATAGAAGAAGTATAATAATAACAGTCATTGCGATAATAATAATAGAAATAGGGATAATAATAATAGTTATAGTGCTAATAATAATAGTAATAAGCATAATAATAATAGTTATAAGGATAGAGACAAGAGTAATAGGGATAGTAATAATAGAATAAGGATAATAATAACAGTCATAGCGATAATAATAATAGTAATGAGGATAACAATAATAGTTATAAGGATAATAATAATAGTTATAAGGATAATAATAATAGTTATAGGGATAAAGACAAGAGTAGTAGGGATAGTAATAATAGAATAAGTATAATAATAACAGTTATAGCGATAATAAGAATAGTAATAAGGGAAATAATAATAAATATCACGATAAAGACAAGAGTAGTAGGGATAGTAATAATAGAAGAAGTATAATAATAACAGTCATAGCGATAATAATAATAGTAATAAGGATAATAATAATAGTTTTAGTGCTAATAATAATAGTAATAAGCATAACAATAAAAGTTATAAGGATAAAAACAAGAGTAATAGGGATAGTAATAATAGCATAAGTATAATAATAACAGTCATAGCGATAATAATAATAGTAAAAAGGATAATAATAATAGTTATAGTGCGAATAATAATAGTAATAAGGATAAACATAATAGTTATAGTGCTAATAATACTAGTAATAAGGATAATAATAACAGTTATAGCGATAATAATAATAGTAATAAGGGAAATAATAATAAATATCAGGATAAAGACAAGAGTAATAGGGATAGTAATAATAGAAGAAGTATAATAATAACAGTCATTGCGATAATAATAATAGAAATAGGGATAATAATAATAGTTATAGTGCTAATAATAATAGTAATAAGCATAATAATAATAGTTATAAGGATAGAGACAAGAGTAATAGGGATAGTAATAATAGAATAAGGATAATAATAACAGTCATAGCGATAATAATAATAGTAGTAAGGATAATAATAATAGTAATAAGGGTAATAATAATAGTTATAAGGATAATAATAATAGTTATAGGGATAAAGACAAGAGTAATAGGGATAGTAATAATAGAATAAGTATAATAATAACAGTTATAGCGATAATAATAATAGTAATAAGGGAAATAATAATAAATATCAGGATAAAGACAAGAGTAGTAGGGATAGTAATAATAGAAGAAGTATAATAATAACAGTCATAGCGATAATAATAATAGTAATAAGGATAATAATAATAGTTTTAGTGCTAATAATAATAGTAATAAGCATAACAATAAAAGTTATAAGGATAAAAACAAGAGTAATAGGGATAGTAATAATAGAATAAGTATAATAATAACAGTCATAGCGATAATAATAATAGTAATAAGGATAATAATAATAGTTATAGTGCGAATAATAATAGTAATAAGGATAAACAGAATAGTTATAGTGCTAATAATACTAGTAATAAGGATAATAATAACAGTTATAGCGATAATAATAATAGTAATAAGCATAATAATAATAGTTATAAGGATAGAGACAAGAGTAATAGGGATAGTAATAATAGATTAAGGATAATAATAACAGTCATAGCGATAATAATAATAGTAATGAGGATAACAATAATAGTTATAGAGATAATAATACTAGTAATAAGGATAATAATAACAGTTATAATGATAATAATAATAGTAATAAGGGAAATAATAATAGTTATAAGGATAAAGACAAGAGTAATAGGGATAGTAATAATAGAATAAGGATAATAATAATAGTAGTAAGGATAATAATAATAGTTATAGCGATAATAATAATAGTAATAAGCATAATAATAATAGTTATAAGAATAGAGACAAGAGTAATAGGGATAGTAATAGTAGAATAAGCATAATAATAACAGTCATAGCGATAATACTAATAGTAATAAGGATAATAATAATAGTTATAGTGCTAGTAATAATAGTAATAAGGATAATAATAATAGTTATAGCGATAATAATAATAGTAATAAGGATAATAATAATTGTTATAAGGATAAAGAGAAGAGTAATAGGGATAGTAATAATAGAATAAGGATAATAATAACAGTCATAGCGATAATAATAATAGTAGTACGGATAATAATAATAGTTATAGCGATAATAATAATAGTCATAAGGATAATAATAATAGTTATAAGGATAGAGACAAGAGTAATAGGGATAGTAATAATAGAATAAGTATAATAATAACAGTCATAGCGATAATAATAATAGTAATAAGGATAATAATAATAGTATAGCGATAATAATAATAGTAATAAGGATAATAATAATAGTTATAGTGCGAATAATAATAGTAATAAGGATAAACGTAATAGTTATAGTGCTAATAATACTAGTAATAAGGATGATAATAACAGTTATAGCGATAATAATAATAGTAATAAGGGAAATAATAATAAATATCACGATAAAGACAAGAGTAGTAGGGATAGTAATAATAGAAGAAGTATAATAATAACAGTCATAGCGATAATAATAATAGTAATAAGGATAATAATAATAGTTTTAGTGCTAATAATAATAGTAATAAGCATAACAATAAAAGTTATAAGGATAAAAACAAGAGTAATAGGGATAGTGATAATAGCATAAGTATAATAATAACAGTCATAGCGATAATAATAATAGTAATGAGGATAACAATAATAGTTATAGAGATAATAATACTAGTAATAAGGATAATAATAACAGTTATAATGATAATAATAATAGTAATAAGGGAAATAATAATAGTTATAAGGATAAAGACAAGAGTAATAGGGATAGTAATAATAGAAGAAGTATAATAATAACAGTCATTGCGATAATAATAATAGAAATAAGGATAATAATAATAGTTATAGTGCTAATAATAATAGTAATAAGCATAATAATAATAGTTATAAGGATAGAGACAAGAGTCATAGGGATAGCAATAATAGAATAAGGATAATAATAACAGTCATAGCGGTAATAATAATAGTAATGAGGATAACAATAATAGTTATAGAGATAATAATACTAGTAATAAGGATAATAATAACAGTTATAATGATAATAATAATAGTAATAAGGGAAATAATAATAGTTATAAGGATAAAGACAAGAGTAATAGGGATAGTAATAATAGAATAAGGATAATAATAACAGTCATAGCGATAATAATAATTGTAATAAGGGAAATAATAATAATTATCAGGATAAAGACAAGAGTAATAGGGATAGTAATAACAGAATAAGTATAATAATAACAGTCATTGCGATAATAATAATAGAAATAAGGATAATAATAATAGTTACAGTGCTAATAATAATAGTAACAAGCATAATAATAATAGTTATAAGGATAGAGACAAGAGTAATAGGGATAGTAATAATAGAATAAGGATAATAATAGCAGTCATAGCGATAATAATAATAGTAATGAGGATAACAATAATAGTTATAGAGATAATAATACTAGTAATAAGGATAATAATAATAGTAATAAGGATAATAATAATAGTTGTAAGGATAAAGACAAGAGTAATAGGGATAGCAATAATAGAATAAGAATAATAGTAACAGTCATACCGATAATAATAATAGTAATAAGGATAATAATAATAGTAATAAGGATAATAATAATAGTTATAGTGCTAATAATAATAGTAATAAGGATAAACATAATAGTTATAGTGCTAATAATACTAGTAATAAGAATAATAATAACAGTTATGGCGACAATAATAATAGTAATAAGGGAAATAATAATAATTATCAGGATAAAGAAAGAGTAATAGGGATAGTAATAATAGAATGAGTATAATAATAATAGTCATAGCGACAATAATAATAGTAATAGGGATAATAATAATAGTTATAGTGCGAATAATAATAGTAATAAGGATAAACATAATAGTTAAAGTGCTAATAATACTAGTAATAAGGATAATAATAAGAGTTATAAGGATAAAGACAAGAGTAATAGGGATAGTAATAATAGAATAAGGATAATAATAACAGTCATAGCGATAATTATAATAGTAATAAGGATAATAATAATAGTTATAGCGCTAATAATACTAGTAATAAGGATAATAATAACAGTTATAGCGATAAAAATAATAGTAATAAGGGAAATAATAATAATTATCAGGATAAAGACAAGAGTAATAGGGATAGTAATAATAGAATAAGTATAATAATTACAGTCATAGCGATAATAATAATAGTAGTAAGGATAATAATAGTTATAGCGATAATAATAATAGTAATAAGTATAATAATAATAGTTATAGTGCGAATAATAATAGTAATAAGGATAAACATAATAGTTATAGTGCTAATAATACTAGTAATAAGGATAATAATAACAGTTATAGCGATAATAATAACAGTAATAAGGGAAATAATAATAATTATCAGGATAAAGACAAGAGTAATCGGGATAGTAATAATAGAATAAGTATAATAATAACAGTCATAGCGATAATAATAATAGTAATAAGGATAATAATAATAGTAGTAAGGATAATAATAATAGTTATAGTGCGAATAATAATAGTAATAAGGATAAACATATTAGTTATAGTGCTAATAATACTAGTAATAAGGATAATAATAACAGTTATAGCGATAATAATAATAGTAATAAGGGAAATAATAATAGTTATAAGGATAAAGACAAGAGTAATAGGGATAGTAATAATAGAATAAGGATAGTAATAACAGTCATAGCGATAATAATAATAGTAGTAAGGATAATAATAGTTATAGCGATAATAATAATAGTAATAAGTATAATAATAATAGTTATAGTGCGAATAATAATAGTAATAAGGATAAACATAATAGTTATAGTGCTAATAATACTAGTAATAAGGATAATAAAAACAGTTATAGCGATAATAATAACAGTAATAAGGGAAATAATAATAATTATCAGGATAAAGACAAGAGTAGTAGGGATAGTAATAATAGAATAAGTATAATAATAACAGTCATAGCGATAATAATAATAGTAATAAGGATAATAATAATAGTAGTAAGGATAATAATAATAGTTATAGTGCGAATAATAATAGTAATAAGGATAAACAAATTAGTTATAGTGCTAATAATACTAGTAATAAGGATAATAATAACAGTTATAGCGATAATAATAATAGTAATAAGGGAAATAATAATAGTTATCAGGATAAAGACAAGAGTAATAGGGATAGTAATAATAGAATAAGGATAGTAATAACAGTCATAGCGATAATAATAATAGTTATAGCGATAACAATAATAGTAATAAGGATAATAATAATAGCTATAGTGCGAATAATAATAGTAATAAGGATAAACATAATAGTTATAGTGCTAATAATACTAGTAATAAGGATAATAATAACAGTCATAGCGATAATAATAATAGTAATAAGGATAATAATAATAGTTATAGTGCTAGTAATAATAGTAATAAGGATAATAATAATAGTTATAGCGATATTAATAATAGTTATAAGGATAAAGTGAAGAGTAATAGGGATAGTAATAATAGAATAAGGATAATAATAACAGTCATAGCGATAATAATAATAGTAGTAAGGATAATAATAATAGTAATAAGGGTAATAATAATAGTTATAGTGCTAATAATAATAGTAATAAGGATAATGATAACAGGTATAGTGATAATAATAATAGTTATAAGGTTGAGGACAAGAGTAATAGGGATAGTAATAATAGAATGAGTATAATAATAGCAGTCATAGCGATAATAATAACAGTAATAAGGATAATAATAATAGTTATAGTGCTAGTAATAATAGTAATAAGGATAATAATAATACTTATAGCGATATTAATAATAGTAATAAGGGAAATAATAATAGTTATAAGGATAAAGACAAGAGTAATAGGGATAGTAATAATAGAATAAGGATAGTAAAAACAGTCATAGCGATAATAATAATAGTTATAGCGATAATAATAATAGTAATAAGGATAATAATAACAGTCATAGCGATAATAATAATAGTTATAGCGATAATAATAATAGTAATAAGGATAATAATAATAGTTATAGTGCTAATAATACGGGTAATACGGATAATAATAACAGTTGTAGCGATAATAATAATAGTAATAAGGGAAATAATAATAATTGTCAGGATAAAGACAAGAGTAATAGGGATAGTAATAATAGAATAAGTATAATAATAACAGTCATAGCGATAAAAATAATAGTAATAAGGATAATAATAATAGTTATAGTGCTAGTAATAATAGTAATAAGGATAATAATAATACTTATAGCGATATTAATAATAGTAATAAGGGAAATAATAATAGTTATAAGGATAAAGACAAGAGTAATAGGGATAGTAATAATAGAATAAGGATAGTAATAACAGTCATAGCGATAATAATAATAGTTATAGCGATAATAATAATAGTAATAAGGATAATAATAATAGTTATAGTGCGAATAATAATAGTAATAAGGATAAACATAATAGTTATTGTGCTAATAATACTAGTAATAAGGATAATAATAACAGTTATAGCGATAATAATAATAGTAATAAGGGAAATAATAATAGTTATAAGGATAAAGACAAGAGCAATAGGGATAGTAATAATAGAATAAGGATAGTAATAACAGTCATAGCGATAATAATAATAGTTATAGCGATAATAATAATAGTAATAAGGATAATAAAAATAGCTATAGTGCGAATAATAATAGTAATATGGATAAACATAATAGTTATAGTGCTAATAATACTAGTAATAAGGATAATAATAACAGTCTAGCGATAAAAATAATAGTAATAAGGGAAATAATAATAATTATCAGGATAAAGACAAGAGTAATAGGGATAGTAATAATAAAGAATAAGTATAATAATAACAGTCATAGCGATAATAATAATAGTAATAAGGATAATAATAGTAGTTATAGCGCTAATAATACTAGTAATAAGGATAATAATAACAGTTATAGCGATAATAATAATAGTAATAAGGGAAATAATAATAATTATCACGATAAAGACAAGAGTAATAGGGATAATAATAATAGAATAAGTATAATAATAACAGTCATAGCGATAATAATAATAGTAATAAGGATAATAATAATAGTAGTAAGGATAATAATAATAGTTATAGTGCGAATAATAATAGTAATAAGGATAAACATATTAGTTATAGTGCTAATAATACTAGTAATAAGGATAATAATAACAGTTATAGCGATAATAATAATAGTAATAAGGGAAATAATAATAGTTATAAGGATAAAGACAAGAGTAATAGGGATAGTAATAATAGAATAAGGATAGTAATAACAGTCATAGCGATAATAATAATAGTAGTAAGGATAATAATAGTTATAGCGATAATAATAATAGTAATAAGTATAATAATAATAGTTATAGTGCGAATAATAATAGTAATAAGGATAAACATAATAGTTATAGTGCTAATAATACTAGTAATAAGGATAATAAAAACAGTTATAGCGATAATAATAACAGTAATAAGGGAAATAATAATAATTATCAGGATAAAGACAAGAGTAATAGGGATAGTAATAATAGAATAAGTATAATAATAACAGTCATAGCGATAATAATAATAGTAATAAGGATAATAATAATAGTAGTAAGGATAATAATAATAGTTATAGTGCGAATAATAATAGTAATAAGGATAAACATATTAGTTATAGTGCTAATAATACTAGTAATAAGGATAATAATAACAGTTATAGCGATAATAATAATAGTAATAAGGGAAATAATAATAGTTATAAGGATAAAGACAAGAGTAATAGGGATAGTAATAATAGAATAAGGATAGTAATAACAGTCATAGCGATAATAATAATAGTAGTAAGGATAATAATAGTTATAGCGATAATAATAATAGTAATAAGTATAATAATAATAGTTATAGTGCGAATAATAATAGTAATAAGGATAAACATAATAGTTATAGTGCTAATAATACTAGTAATAAGGATAATAAAAACAGTTATAGCGATAATAATAACAGTAATAAGGGAAATAATAATAATTATCAGGATAAAGACAAGAGTAGTAGGGATAGTAATAATAGAATAAGTATAATAATAACAGTCATAGCGATAATAATAATAGTAATAAGGATAATAATAATAGTAGTAAGGATAATAATAATAGTTATAGTGCGAATAATAATAGTAATAAGGATAAACAAATTAGTTATAGTGCTAATAATACTAGTAATAAGGATAATAATAACAGTTATAGCGATAATAATAATAGTAATAAGGGAAATAATAATAGTTATCAGGATAAAGACAAGAGTAATAGGGATAGTAATAATAGAATAAGGATAGTAATAACAGTCATAGCGATAATAATAATAGTTATAGCGATAACAATAATAGTAATAAGGATAATAATAATAGCTATAGTGCGAATAATAATAGTAATAAGGATAAACATAATAGTTATAGTGCTAATAATACTAGTAATAAGGATAATAATAACAGTCATAGCGATAATAATAATAGTAATAAGGATAATAATAATAGTTATAGTGCTAGTAATAATAGTAATAAGGATAATAATAATAGTTATAGCGATATTAATAATAGTTATAAGGATAAAGTGAAGAGTAATAGGGATAGTAATAATAGAATAAGGATAATAATAACAGTCATAGCGATAATAATAATAGTAGTAAGGATAATAATAATAGTAATAAGGGTAATAATAATAGTTATAGTGCTAATAATAATAGTAATAAGGATAATGATAACAGGTATAGTGATAATAATAATAGTTATAAGGTTGAGGACAAGAGTAATAGGGATAGTAATAATAGAATGAGTATAATAATAGCAGTCATAGCGATAATAATAACAGTAATAAGGATAATAATAATAGTTATAGTGCTAGTAATAATAGTAATAAGGATAATAATAATACTTATAGCGATATTAATAATAGTAATAAGGGAAATAATAATAGTTATAAGGATAAAGACAAGAGTAATAGGGATAGTAATAATAGAATAAGGATAGTAATAACAGTCATAGCGATAATAATAATAGTTATAGCGATAATAATAATAGTAATAAGGATAATAATAACAGTCATAGCGATAATAATAATAGTTATAGCGATAATAATAATAGTAATAAGGATAATAATAATAGTTATAGTGCTAATAATACGGGTAATACGGATAATAATAACAGTTGTAGCGATAATAATAATAGTAATAAGGGAAATAATAATAATTGTCAGGATAAAGACAAGAGTAATAGGGATAGTAATAATAGAATAAGTATAATAATAACAGTCATAGCGATAAAAATAATAGTAATAAGGATAATAATAATAGTTATAGTGCTAGTAATAATAGTAATAAGGATAATAATAATACTTATAGCGATATTAATAATAGTAATAAGGGAAATAATAATAGTTATAAGGATAAAGACAAGAGTAATAGGGATAGTAATAATAGAATAAGGATAGTAATAACAGTCATAGCGATAATAATAATAGTTATAGCGATAATAATAATAGTAATAAGGATAATAATAATAGTTATAGTGCGAATAATAATAGTAATAAGGATAAACATAATAGTTATTGTGCTAATAATACTAGTAATAAGGATAATAATAACAGTTATAGCGATAATAATAATAGTAATAAGGGAAATAATAATAGTTATAAGGATAAAGACAAGAGCAATAGGGATAGTAATAATAGAATAAGGATAGTAATAACAGTCATAGCGATAATAATAATAGTTATAGCGATAATAATAATAGTAATAAGGATAATAAAAATAGCTATAGTGCGAATAATAATAGTAATATGGATAAACATAATAGTTATAGTGCTAATAATACTAGTAATAAGGATAATAATAACAGTCTAGCGATAAAAATAATAGTAATAAGGGAAATAATAATAATTATCAGGATAAAGACAAGAGTAATAGGGATAGTAATAATAAAGAATAAGTATAATAATAACAGTCATAGCGATAATAATAATAGTAATAAGGATAATAATAGTAGTTATAGCGCTAATAATACTAGTAATAAGGATAATAATAACAGTTATAGCGATAATAATAATAGTAATAAGGGAAATAATAATAATTATCACGATAAAGACAAGAGTAATAGGGATAATAATAATAGAATAAGTATAATAATAACAGTCATAGCGATAATAATAATAGTAATAAGGATAATAATAATAGTAGTAAGGATAATAATAATAGTTATAGTGCGAATAATAATAGTAATAAGGATAAACATATTAGTTATAGTGCTAATAATACTAGTAATAAGGATAATAATAACAGTTATAGCGATAATAATAATAGTAATAAGGGAAATAATAATAGTTATAAGGATAAAGACAAGAGTAATAGGGATAGTAATAATAGAATAAGGATAGTAATAACAGTCATAGCGATAATAATAATAGTAGTAAGGATAATAATAGTTATAGCGATAATAATAATAGTAATAAGTATAATAATAATAGTTATAGTGCGAATAATAATAGTAATAAGGATAAACATAATAGTTATAGTGCTAATAATACTAGTAATAAGGATAATAAAAACAGTTATAGCGATAATAATAACAGTAATAAGGGAAATAATAATAATTATCAGGATAAAGACAAGAGTAATAGGGATAGTAATAATAGAATAAGTATAATAATAACAGTCATAGCGATAATAATAATAGTAATAAGGATAATAATAATAGTAGTAAGGATAATAATAATAGTTATAGTGCGAATAATAATAGTAATAAGGATAAACATATTAGTTATAGTGCTAATAATACTAGTAATAAGGATAATAATAACAGTTATAGCGATAATAATAATAGTAATAAGGGAAATAATAATAGTTATAAGGATAAAGACAAGAGTAATAGGGATAGTAATAATAGAATAAGGATAGTAATAACAGTCATAGCGATAATAATAATATTTATAGCGATAATAATAATAGTAACAAGGATAATAATAATAGCTATAGTGCGAATAATAATAGTAATAAGGATAAACATAATAGTTATAGTGCTAATAATACTAGTAATAAGGATAATAATAACAGTCATAGCGATAATAATAATAGTAATAAGGATAATAATAATAGTTATAGTACTAGTAATAATAGTAATAAGGATAATAATAATAGTTATAGCGATATTAATAATAGTTATAAGGATAAAGTGAAGAGTAATAGGGATAGTAATAATAGAATAAGGATAATAATAACAGTCATAGCGATAATAATAATAGTAGTAAGGATAATAATAATACTAATAAGGATAATAATAATAGTTATAGCGACAATAATAATAGTAATAAGGATAAACATTATAGTTATAGTGCTAATAATACTAGTAATAAGGATGATAATAATAGTTGTAAGGATAAAGACAAGAGTAATAGGAATAATAATAATAGTATTAATGATAATAATAGTAGTTATAAGGATAAAGACCAGAGTAATAGGGATAGTAATAATAGAATAAGAATAATAATAACAGTCATTGCGATAATAATAATAGTAATAAGGATAATAATAATAGTTATAGTGCCAATAATAATAGTAATAAGGATAATAATAATAGTTATAAGGATAAAGACAAGAGTAATAGGGATAGCAATAATAGAATAAGAATAATAGTAACAGTCATACCGATAATAATAATAGTAATAAGGATAATAATAATAGTTATAATGCTAATAATAATAGTAATAAGGACAAACATAATAGTTATAGTGCTAATAATACTAGTAATAAGAATAATAATAACAGTTATGGCGACAATAATAATAGTAATAAGGGAAATAATAATAATTATCAGGATAAAGAAAGAGTAATAGGGATAGTAATAATAGAATGAGTATAATAATAATAGTCATAGCGACAATAATAATAGTAATAAGGGTAATAATAATAGTTATAGTGCGAATAATAATAGTAATAAGGATAAACATAATAGTTATAGTGCTAATAATACTAGTAATAAGGATAATAATAACAGTTATAGCGATAACAATAACAGTAATAAGGGAAATAATAATAATTATCAGGATAAAGACAAGAGTAATAGGGATAGTAATAATAGAATAAGTATAATAATAACAGTCATAGCGATAATAATAATAGTAATAAGGATAATAATAATAGTAGTAAGGATAATAATAATAGTTATAGTGCGAATAATAATAGTAATAAGGATAAACATATTAGTTATAGTGCTAATAATACTAGTAATAAGGATAATAATAACAGTTATAGCGATAATAATAATAGTAATAGGGGAAATAATAATAGTTATAAGGATAAAGACAAGAGTAATAGGGATAGTAATAATAGAATAAGGATAGTAATAACAGTCATAGCGATAATAATAATAGTAGTAAGGATAATAATAGTTATAGCGATAATAATAATAGTAATAAGTATAATAATAATAGTTATAGTGCGAATAATAATAGTAATAAGGATAAACATAATAGTTATAGTGCTAATAATACTAGTAATAAGGATAATAAAAACAGTTATAGCGATAATAATAACAGTAATAAGGGAAATAATAATAATTATCCGGATAAAGACAAGAGTAATAGGGATAGTAATAATAGAATAAGTATAATAATAACAGTCATAGCGATAATAATAATAGTAATAAGGATAATAATAATAGTAGTAAGGATAATAATAATAGTTATAGTGCGAATAATAATAGTAATAAGGATAAACATATTAGTTATAGTGCTAATAATACTAGTAATAAGGATAATAATAACAGTTATAGCGATAATAATAATAGTAATAAGGGAAATAATAATAGTTATAAGGATAAAGACAAGAGTAATAGGGATAGTAATAATAGAATAAGGATAGTAATAACAGTCATAGCGATAATAATAATAGTTATAGCGATAATAATAATAGTAGTAAGGATAATAATAATAGCTATAGTGCGAATAATAATAGTAATAAGGATAAACATAATAGTTATAGTGCTAATAATACTAGTAATAAGGATAATAATAATAGTTATAAGGATAAAGACAAGAGTAATAGGGATAGCAATAATAGAATAAGAATAATAGTAACAGTCATACCGATAATAATAATAGTAATAAGGATAATAATAATAGTTATAGTGCTAATAATAATAGTAATAAGGATAAACATAATAGTTATAGTGCTAATAATACTAGTAATAAGAATAATAATAACAGTTATGGCGATAATAATAATAGTAATAAGGATAATAATAACAGTCATAGCGATAATAATAATAGTTATAGCGATAATAATAATAGTAATAAGGATAATAATAATAGTTATAGTGCGAATAATAATAGTAATAATAATAAACATAATAGTTATAGTGCTAATAATACGGGTAATACGGATAATAATAACAGTTGTAGCGATAATAATAATAGTAATAAGGGAAATAATAATAATTGTCAGGATAAAGACAAGAGTAATAGGGATAGTAATAATAGAATAAGTATAATAATAACAGTCATAGCGATAAAAATAATAGTAATAAGGATAATAATAATAGTTATAGTGCTAGTAATAATAGTAATAAGGATAATAATAATACTTATAGCGATATTAATAATAGTAATAAGGGAAATAATAATAGTTATAAGGATAAAGACAAGAGTAATAGGGATAGTAATAATAGAATAAGGATCGTAATAACAGTCATAGCGATAATAATAATAGTTATAGCGATAATAATAATAGTAATAAGGATAATAATAATAGTTATAGTTCGAATAATAATAGTAATAAGGATAAACATAATAGTTATTGTGCTAATAATACTAGTAATAAGGATAATAATAACAGTTATTGCGATAATAATAATAGTAATAAGGGAAATAATAATAGTTATAAGGATAAAGACAAGAGTAATAGGGATAGTAATAATAGAATAAGGATAGTAATAACAGTCATAGCGATAATAATAATAGTTATAGCGATAATAATAATAGTGATAAGGATAATAAAAATAGCTATAGTGCGAATAATAATAGTAATAAGGATAAACATAATAGTTATAGTGCTAATAATACTAGTAATAAGGATAATAATAACAGTCTAGCGATAAAAATAATAGTAATAATGGAAATAATAATAATTATCAGGACAAAAACAAGAGTTATAGGGATAGTAATAATAGTATAAGGATAATAATAACAGTCATAGCGATAATAATAATAGTAATAAGGATAATAATAATAGTTATAGCGACAATAATAATAGCAATAAGGATAATAATAATAGTAATAAGGATAAACATAATAGTTATTGTGCTAATAATGCTAGTAATAAGGATAATAATAACAGTTATAGCGATAATAATAATAGTAATAAGGAAATAATAATAGTTAGAAGGATAAAGACAAGAGTAATAGGGATAGTAATAATAGAATAAGGATAGTAATAACAGTCATAGCGATAATAATAATAGTTATAGCGATAATAATAATAGTGATAAGGATAATAAAAATAGCTATAGTGCGAATAATAATAGTAATAAGGATAATAAAAATAGTTATAATCATAAAGACAAGAGTAATAGGGATAGTAATAATAGAATAAGAATAATAATAACAGTCATAGCGATAATAATAATAGTAAAAAGGGTAATAATAATAGTTATAGTGCTAATAATAATAGTAATAAGGATTATAATAATAGTTGTAAGGATAAAGACAACAGTAATAGGGATAGTAATAATAGAACAAGGATAATAATAACATTCATATCGATAATAATAATAGTAATAAGGATAATAGTAATAGTTATAGCGATAACAATAATAGTAATAAGGATAATAATAATATACATAGCGATAATAATAATAGTAATAAGGATAATAATAATAGTTATAGTGCTAGTAATAATTGTAATAAGGATATAATAATAGTTATAAGGATAAAGACAAGAGTAATAGGGATAGTAAGAATATAATAAGGATAATAATAACAGTCATAGCGATAATAATAATAGTAATAAGGATAATAATAATAGTTATAGTGCTAACAATAATAGTAATAAGGATTATAGTAACAGTTATAAGGATAAACACAAGAGTAATAGGGATAGTAATAATAGTAATAAGGATAATAATAATAGATATAGCGATAATAATAATAGTAAAAAGGGTAATAATAATAGTTATAGTGCTAATAATAATAGTAATAATAATTATAATAATAGTTGTAAGGATAAAGACAACAGTAATAGGGATAGTAATAATAGAACAAGAATAATAATAACAGTCATAGCGATAATAATAATAGTAATAAGGATAATAGTAATAGTTATAGCGATAATAATAATAGTAATAAGGATAATAATAATAGTTATAGTGCTAGTAATAATTGTAGTATGGATAATAATAATAGTTATAAGGATAAAGACAAGAGTAACGGGGATAGTAATTATAGAATACGGATAATAAGAAGAGTCATAGCGATAATAATAGTAGTAATAAGGATAATAATAATAGTTATAGTGCTAATAATAATAGAATAAGGATAATAATAATAGTTATAGCGATAATAATAATAGCAATAAGGATAATAATAATAGTTATAAGGATAAAGACAAGAGTAATAGGAATAGTAATAATAGAATAAGAATAATAATAACAGTCATAGCGATAATAATAATAGTAATAAGGATAATAATAATAGTTATAGCGATAATAATAATAATAATAGGGATAATAATAACAATTATAACGATAATACTAATAGTATTAACGATCATAATAATAGATATAAGGACAAAAACAAGAGTAATAGGGATAATAATAATAGTTACAGTGCTAACAATAATAGAAATAAGGATTATAGTAATAGTTATTAGGATAGAGACTAGTGTAATAGGGATAGTAATAATAGAAGAAGTATAATAATAACAGTAGTAGCGATAATAATAATAGTAATAAGGATAATGATAATAATAGTTATAGTGCTAACAATAATAGTAATAACGATTATAGTAACAGTTATGAGGATAAAGTCAAGAGTAATAGGGATAGTAATAATAGTAATAAGGATAATAATAATAGTAAAAAGGGTAATAATAATAGTTATAGTGCTAATAATAATAGTAATAATAATTATAATAATAGTTGTAAGGATAAAGACAACAGTAATAGGGATAGTAATAATAGAACAAGAATAATAATAACAGTCATAGCGATAATAATAATA